>OX637557.1:1437831-1764392 GCA_951800025.1 Oligia strigilis | reverse complement strand
AACTTAAACTCTGAGATGTAATTATAATTATTTATGTGCTCATGTTCTCACAAGATATTGTAATTACGAATATTTAAGTTGTATGTACTAAACTAATCTGCACAGTCAGCTTTTAAATAATCTGAAAATTACAAGTGAATAGACATTTATTTTGCAAATATGGGTAATACTCGTATAAGACGGGGAAGGTATAGTGTGTCTCGTTATCATCAGTCATATTTTAATTACTGTGGGCGTACAGTGGGTATGTGTTGGTTATTGCGCAATAGAAAAACGGTTTGCAGTTCAATCAGGTTATAATTTCACGAACAATTTAATCACACTAGGATATTACACACTGTAGGTACACGACACAACCAGATACGGAACGCAGGACATACACGACGAACACGTATGATGTCCAATGTCCAAGAGCGTCGTTCCACCTCGCTACACGATCTCTTCTACTCCCCACGAACTCAGGCTAGACTCTGTCGAGCGCCACCAGATGGCGCTAGCGTTCCGAATATTCAAACGAATGACCTGATGCGACATATATAATACGTGTTAAAATAAAATAAAGCTCAGCCATATTACAACATTCGGCAGTAGGTAGTCAAAAAATGGCACGCTTGGTTTTCATACAGATCGTGATACTTGCGTTATCTAGGCCTATCTATATCTGTGGGCATCGCATTCCCCAGTAACTGGGTTGAGGAGGTCAGACAGGCAGTTGCTCTATGTAAAATATTGAAAGTCAGCTGCATCCAGTTACTGGAAGCTGACCCCAACATAGTTGGGACAAGACTAGGCGGATTAATATAAGTGATGAAAGTAGGCTGTGACGAGTGTTTTAGCTTTTGGCAAGGCATAATTTTATTGGGCTAAATTTCATAGTATTTTGTTTTTCAAAATATTACATTATTGTTGTAGGTAAAGTGTGTGTATGTCAGTACGTATTACAGTCTAAATTGCTGGCATTGAAACCCGATGACTATAATTATGGGTTAATTTTCTACACCGATGGCTCGGACGTGTGGAAAGAACGATGGAGGAAGCTATGACGAAAAAGTATTTAATTAGCTACCTTCATAAGTAGTTTATAAATAGGAATTGTTCCACTTTTTCTACTTTGTTGATCACGTGCAAGTACCTACATAGTCACGACATTAATAATACCTACCTAGCTTGGGGATTATGGCAGTATCTTTTGATCTTCAATGGTTTAGAAGTGGTTCTGTACCTACTTAAAAAAAATTTGGAACTTCTGTTTTTTTCCTTCATTTGTTTTACAAAATTTTGAAGAGCTTGCTATTTTTCCTTTGGGCGCAAAATATCCAATTCTCAATAACTGGTCCAGTTCGAAACTGGTACATTTCGTAATTGGTCCAGTTCACAATTGGTCTAGTCCGCAATTGGTCCAGTTCACAATTGGTCCAGTTCACAATTGGTCTAGTTCGCAATAGGTCTAGTTTACAATTGGTCTAGTTCGCAATTGGTCTAGTTCGCAATTGGTCCAGTTCGCCATTAGTCCAATTCGCAATTGGTCCAGTTCGCAATTAGGCGTCCTTGAAACGAGAGGCATTTTTTCACCCCCACGTGAGATGATTGAGATTGATTGAGATGGGTGATTTGAGGGCCCTATTTTGATCGAACTGACCTAGTTGGAAAATGTCCTAGCTGGAAAATGACGTACATGGAATCTGACGCCCATTACCGCTTTCTCCGGAACGAGGTGATCCGGTAGAGTATCAAAGTTGGTGACATAGCTCACAGAATAAGCAAGCTGAACTGGCAATGGGCCGGCCATATTAGCCGTAGAACCGATGACCGTTGGGATAGACGTATTCTTGAGTGGAGACCGCGAATCGGCAAACGTAAGTTAGGACGCTCTCATGCCAGGTGGAGCGACGATCGTCGCAGGGTGGCTGGTAGCAACTGGATAGGAGTTGCGTGCGATTGAAGAGACCCAATTCGAGCAGTGGACTGCTGTACAGTCAACAGCAAAAGTAGATGATCAAATCAGAAATTCAATACCTACTAATGAACGGAGTTCGCGTCAGAACTCTGCCACACAGCCACACAGTCTCTGCACACAGCTCAACAACAAGAACAGCAACAGCTCTGCCACACAGTTCTGACGCGAACTCCGTTAATTAGTATTGAATTTCTGATTTTGATCATCTACTTTTGCTGTTGACTGTACCTAGGCTGATGATGATGATGACCGAGATAAGTTTGGTCGTCTCGCATCTAAAGGCGGATACAGACATTGCGAGTCATGTGCAGCGCACGGTGCTCATCGCATGCTTCGCAATGTGTGCACGTTCATATTCGTAGTGAGGCTACTCGTTACTCGAGGAAAATTAATATCGAAAGGTGTATGTCTGTATCCACCTTACAGTATATTAGGTAGGATACCTTTTCTTTTTCTTCACAACTGAATTTTATACCTTGTTGGCCTAAAACTGCCTCTTCCACGGCGTCGTCAGTGGCAGCGCAGAAGTCACTTTGAATGTTGTGAGATACAGAGGGCAGGATAGGAGGTGGATCATGGTTTGTGACATAGCAATCACACCCTTCTACCGTTCCGTCAAGGTAGCCCCACTTTACCAGGTTAGACTTACATCTTCCCACTTGTATCCGGAGACGGTTCAGGGACCTCCAAGTGGACCACGGAAGGTTACAGGTGGGATACCTATAGAATACAAAACAAAGGGGTATCGTATTACCCAGTCACTGGGTTGTGTAGGTCAGATAGGCAGTCGCTCCATGTAAAATACTGGTATTCAGCTGCATCCGGTTAGACAGGAAGCCGACCTCAACATAGTTGAGAAAAGGCTAGGCAGATGATGATGACACGGAAGTACATTATAATTACTCACGAATTTTATTGCAAGGCCTACTGCTGAGCATATATGCTCAATATTGGCCTTGGATTGATCAAAATTTATGAGAATTTTAGGCCCTATACTGTCATGGTTAATTGATCAACATAAAATTATAATAGGTACATTTCAACATTTCCGGAAAACGTGAAGGAGTAAGAACCTTCATCGTAAGCCTTACATCAAAATATTTCATGAACAAGGTCAAAAACTGTACATTCATAAAGAAGAACCTTTACTTTGATATACGGTAAAGTTTATATAAAAACTACCTGCGCCCCGCCGCTTCACCCGCTTAAGTCTCCATCCCGTAGTAATATCGGGATTAAAGTATCCTATGTCGTAATCCAGGTGCCAAATATCATCTAAATCTGCGTGAAACTGTAACAAACAAGCATACGAAAAATCAAATCTTTCCACTTTATATCAAGTTTTTCATTAGGAAATGTTTTATCATTTTAGCTGGTTTGGATGCCTTTTAGGCACTATTCCTGTTGACAGCGATGCGGACGAATTTTATGATGCCCTATGATTCTTTACCCCTTTTTCATCAATTCAAGTTTCCAAAACTTGTTGCAAAATCTACCATCTAACACTATTTACTATAAGTCAGCTTGCTAACGAATATTGTGCATTATCTCAAATTCTCAACACCAGATGTCTCAAATTGAATTATGAGAAACCGCACCCTACCATAAAATATCCTAAGTGCGTCATAATCAGAAAACCTATAACTTTTCCATTACTTAGACGCATCCACATTATATAACGCTTATAGTAAGCAGATGAGCACCTGCCGATATACATACGCTATAGAACCACCATTATACTACAGCACATGAATCAGTTGCATAATTACTACCATATCACTTAATAACTTATCATTTTAACTTATCTTTGTAACATCTTAAAATTCACCTATCATTTTCAACCTTAACTTCTAAAGCTCAAGGTTCAAGTTAAAGTGTGAATGTTTGCGGTGGAGTTAGGTCGCTTTGTTGTTAAGAGGTGATTGGTTCGTGATCGTGCTGCATTCACAGTTCGAGATGACCTTCAAACACTCACGCGCAGTTTCGTACAGTCGCGGTCAGAAGTGTTTGGTGGTATTGTTTTATTTGTGACCGGTTTTACGAACAATTGTAAAGCCTTTTTGATTAAGTTTTCAGAAATTTTTTCATAGCAATCTGGTATGAGATAAGAATGCTAGGTCTCTGTCTATCCCATGTTCTATGATTTGTGCCCATCTGACATAGAACATGTATGATTTTTATTACAACTAGCTGCGCCCCGCGGTTTCACCTGCGTGAATGTCGGTCACGTGGGAATATCGTGATAAAAAGAATGACTTTTAGATAAACAATTTACCAATTACACATGTTTGCAAAGAAATAAAATAAATAATTAATTTATGATTTGATGATTTTAACTTTGAATTTTTGTGCTAAATTATCATTTAGGTATCCTTAGAATTCTGATAATAATAAATTTGTCGCTCACAATGGGCCTTACCCAAAGGGCTATGCTTGGAGTTTCCCTGCGTGATCGAATCAGGAATGAGGAGATCCGCAGGAGAACCAAGGTAACCGACATAGCCCGAAGAATTGCCAAACTTAAGTGGCAGAGTGCAGGGCACACTGCTCGCAGAACAGATGGCCGATGGGGCCGAAAGGTTCTGGAGTGACGACCGCGTACCGGAAGACGTAGCGTTGGAAGGCCTCCCACAAGGTGGACCGACGACCTTATGAAGGCCGCAGGAACCCGTTGGATGCGAGAAGCACAGAACCGGTCGAAGTGGAGGTACTTGGGGGAGGCCTATGTCCAGCAGTGGACGTCTTTCGGCTGAAATGATGATGATGATGAGAATTCTCATGAAATAATACCTCGTAAATGACTTCAAGAAAATAGCCCATTAAAAACTTATTTTGGCAATCATAATTTTGTAACTTTTCACAACGCTTGAAGTATCCAAATCGAAAAACTTAAATGTCTAAAATGACTTGTCAATTAAGTTAGATCCAGGCTTGAGATGCTTGAGACATTAGAATATTCCATTAAATTTGAAGTTTTGATTCGGCTTAAGTTAACTGGCACAACTTTCAGGAGTCTCTCGTAGCTGAGAAGTTTCTAAGTTCATATGAAGATGGGAGTGTGGTATCCTGATGTGATAAATGTGGAGAGCTATATAAGTGGTAACATGACTGGCGAGAAAACTGTTGTGATAAACGATGTTTAATGAAAACAAATTTAATGCGTAAAACCTACAGCAAAAAAAATACACCATAAAGGCTCCTTCATACAGGAGCGACACGCGATAGAATCGCGTGCGACACAAAGGCACCGCAAGTCGCGCAACGAACCGCTCGTTGCGCGACTTGCGGTGCCTTTGTGTGCGCGATTCGCATCGCGCCTGTTTGCAGGAGCCTTAAGACTAATGATTGTTCTACTGAGAAAAGTGGTAGCTCCGAGGTAACTAACAGTTGCGAATTACGAGTTGTAGGTCGTGGGTTCGGAACCCAGACAAGCGCTTTACTTTGTGTAATTTATTTCATCACCACTGCTCTCAAAGCGGTAAAGGAAAACGTCGTGAGGAAACTGACATGATCTAGAACTAACAATTCGAAAACATGTGACATCTACCAATCCGCGTTGGGTCCGCGTAGTGGATTACGGCCTATTCCCATTTTCAGAATCCTCTCTGAAAGTGAGAATGGCCTGTGTCCCAGCAGTGGGAACGTTTATAGGCTGATTAAGGTTCTTTTATTGTACTCTTTCTTTACTGAAATATTGTGAAACTTTTTAAAACAGTAACGGTGGAGTTTCTTGCCCATTCTTCTCCATACGAAAACTACCTTTTGGAATGGGCAACTAGAATCAAATCTATTTAGTTGTAATTTTTGACGTTCAAAAGCGCCTTTGATGTGCCTATTTGAAATAAATGATTTAACTTTGCGTGTTTGCGCACATGGTACAGTACAGCCGGATTCAAAATTTATTGTGGCTCTGAAGTGCAGTACCTCACCCCTCACCCCCGCTGACGGGTGAATTTGTTACTGCGCGCTGCGGAGCGACTCGCCTCATGTTTCGAGCCGCCATAAAGTTTGAATCGGGCTGTAACCATAAGTAAAGCGCGTCGCTTCGTCAGTTAAAATACAGTAAGTATCATATTTTTTTCGTACCATCAACATTAAAGGATAGTCTTTCAGCTCTGTTCAGCATTGTACCTACGTAAATAATGGCATGCGGCTAATCTTCGCAAGATTGGAAGCAATTGGCGGAATTAAATAATTGTTGTTAAACCATTAAATAATTCTGTATTACGTATTGCACTAAATCATGTCGGTAGCACTTCTATTGCGGTACGTTCTTCTTCATTCTGGAGTATTCTTGATGTCTTTCCTACTATAAGACCGTGTCATCTCTTCTGTTATTTGCTTTTCTATAAATAGAGAGATAGCATTTACATATCCTATGATGTTCCCACTGCTGGGACACAAACCTACTCTCGGTGAGAGGTAGAAGGCCGTAATCCACCACGCGGGCCCAGTGCGGGTTGGTAGATGTCATATGTCTTCGAATTTTTAGCTTCTAAGACATGCTGGTTTCCTTACGATCTTACGTGACGAAGATTTTTGAAAAGGTTACTTTGCGCATTCTCGCCGTGAGGCTGTCTATTTGTCCCGGGTGTCACCATTGTGTGGATCGCCCGGAGGACACGGTGGAGCATACGTTGAAAGGTCTGCCCAGCTTGGGCGGAGCACGGCCGTGTCCTCACGGTGGCGATCTCTTGCGTCCGGCCCTAGTCCAGGCCATGGTACGGAGCGAGAGTGCATGGGAAGCCGTCGCCTCCTCCTGCGAAGCAGTAATGCTAATAATGAGGAAGCGGAGCGCGTGAGGGAGAGGCAATCTTTGCGCCCTCACGCCCCTATTCGCCGCAGGAGACGCCCTGGGCGTCGGGAATCGATAGCCAATTCCCGGGCACCGTAGGCGCGGGCTTGCGGACGGCGAGCAATGGGCAGCTCGCCGTCCGGTAGGACTAGGCCCGGGTCGACGGCGCGTTGTGTTCCACGCGCGCCTCAAACAGATGTACGCACTAACTGACGGGGTCCGCTAGGGCCGATGCCTGCTAGGGTCGCGGGTTGTTCGAAAGAGATACCGTGGCCCCTGGCACAGGCAACTGAAGGAACACGGGTGGGTCTTAGTCAGTAAAAGTCTGACACGCCCTCCCGCTCCGCCCTGAGCGGGAGGGGTTATTTGATGATTTCCTACCCTCAAAAGAAAGGCTGTCTATTTGTGGTTGGAAGAGCTGAACCTTATAGTATACTTCATCTATGAAGTATACTATGGTACACCCACATTTCGTCAGTGATGTTTAAGTCCCATGTAATAGGAGGGGGGGCGAGCCTATTGCCATCAACCGGACACAAATCCATACTCCGAGCTGCTACTGAGAAATTCCAGATGGAATAACCCAATAACACTTAGCCCGACCTGCACCCTAATTGCGTAACACACTACCAGTCAGAATCTGAATCATTTTGAAGCAAATTGCTAATCCATTGCCTCATAAGTTCGAAAAATTTGTCTGCTCAACACGTAAATAACGCAACGAATGTTGTTGAACTGTCAAAGTGAAACCGATTCCGATTGATAATGTGTTACGCAATTGTCCCGCCGGGAATCGAAGCCGGGACCTCATGCTCAGTAACAACGCTTGCGATCACTAGAACTCCTAGGCAGTTACCCTATATTACCAAGCTAATATTCCCAAACATCGCATAGCTTAACCAACTCAAAGCCGAGTTAAGGTCATAGCATACGTATCAAATTGGAAAGGGATCGGCACCGTATCGCCGTTCGCCTCGCCGTCAAACAGGCGGCACCCTAACGTAAGCACGTAACCAAAGCGGATCAGAAGCTCCGATACGTCGACTCGGCTACGGCTAGGCGACGCCGCGCTTATGGCTCCCCGAACGCTGGTTGATGATGCAGCAGGCAGGCCGGAGAGGCGTAAGCGCGGAGACGACGAGCCGTAAGCGCGGGGGACGACGAGCCGTAACACACCGCACCGCGGTTCGTGAGCTTGTCCCGAGGCGAGACGATTACGTTACGATTTCGATTAGTATACGTTACAGTATGGAGTTTCATACAAAGAATACTGAACAGCTCGAGTTGATACGATGCCGATCCCTTTCCGGTTTGATACGTGTGCTATGACCTTAATGGTGGTGGAGCGCTCGTGTGTTAAATTAACTACAAGTTCGGATAGAGTTGAACGCGGCTTATGAACCGATTTCTGAAACATAACTTACTGTGTATACGATTATATGACTGAAAACAAAACTATATGATGCTTTCTACAGTCTAATCAAACGTATGTTTCAAAAAATGAATAATATTTCAAGTTAAACAAATATCAATTTTATTTTAATGGGATTTATGTTGATTTCAGAGTGACTAACAATATTGAAAAAGTTGTAAAAATGTTTGAAGTTGTAGCGTCAACTGAACTTTATTTTGTAGGATTTAAGAGCGTTTACGCGTATGGCATTTTATACAAACTTTCAAGCCCTTGTTTTTCGAAATGATTGAACCGGTTTTAACACGTTAGCTACGGCAAAAAAATCATAAACTTTCATCTAGTGCGGTGGCGGGTCGAAATGGACATCCATCAGGGACCGTGTATTTTTCACCGTCAGTGCGATGGTGGTCGAAAAGGGCCCGCCACGATGTTTTAATGCCAAATACCTACATTTGTAACCACGAGCCGAAATCTATATTTGTTTCTGTCGAACTCCTACAAATACCGAAGATAATCGTTCCGCACCAGCGAGAAAAATATAGTTTTGACCGTCCACCAGCGCTAAGCTCCGCGTCGGGCCGATTTTGTGTGATCCGCAGTGAACGTGTGAAACTTCATACGCATAAGCAGGATACAAAGGTCTAAAAAGTTACTAAATAATAGAGAAGTAACTGAAAAAGACCGACCAATTGCGTCCCGCAGGATATTTCCCTATGACACCAGGTTCTACGGTTTCCCAGAAAGAAAGAAAAACACGTTTATTGGCATTACAGCAATCAAAACACTTTAAAACTATAAGTGCTTGGGCAGACTGCAAACGCGGGCTCAAACATAAGAACTTCATGAGCGTCCATAGTGGGCGGCACGCGGGCGCAATGAGCAGAGCGGGCTGCTTGGCGCGGGGAGCGTGCGAGCAACTCACGCCATAGCTCGTTCATACAAGTGGCCCCAGTGAGTGGGCGGGCGGCCCGCGCGGAGACCGGGGTTCTCAAACTACTTCGAGCTTTTTTCTAGTAAAAATAAGTCTTCTTCATCCATAGTATAATTTGACAAACACTGGACACAACGAAGCCGCGATCGACTGCGGACAGGCAGATCTCGCGCGTTCCCGCACCCGCGCCGCTCCCCACCCCACGCTGCCAGTCTGGCCAAGCACTAAATAACAGAAAACAATGCTTTTAAATGCCAAAAGGGCATCAGCTCAGCATAATATCAGATGACAACACAAGGTTACCCAAGGTTACACAAGGTCACCTGACGCTGATTTTCAGTTGCAATACACGAGTGCCATACGCTAGAATAATAATTAATCACAGGGAAGTGCATTGTATCCGTTCCGTTCAGTCCCCAGTCTTCCACTTTTGTCCACCCTCTAGCGTAACCTTTTTTTTTATTTCAAAAAACTATAAATCATTACTAACAAGTGAGTCATGATACTTGATAATAAATAAATTGAATTGAATTGAATTATTAGCTTCTCACAAGTTAATGATTAACACTTGTGCGCCGGAGTGTACCGGTCGGTCGACTATGTAAGTTAGATGTCAAGTACAGTCGCCCGCTTATGTAAGTGCAAAGTTATCTTTGTTTACGTTTCGACTGCGGCGGGTGCTGGTTGTTTTGATCTTTACAACGACCATAGAACCAATTACCATAGGATTGACAAGTTTCCACATGTAACGTATTTTTTACACAGTGAATCCTGAGGTAGTTTTAAAAAAAATTTTTTTTTTTAGGTAGAATATTGTTGTTACAAAGGTGTTACACGTAATATGATGTCCATAATATTTTGCTGTTTCCAGCGTACAAATATTTCAAAGAATTAAAATAAAAGAGTATTAAAACAATGTCAAAATTAAACCATACAATGTCAAGGATAAGGAAAACGTTAACTACTATCAAATACAATGTCAAGGGTTATTAATTATAATGTCAAGAATGATTAAATACAACGTAAAAAAAAATATTCAATACAATGTCATAGAAATGAAATTCCAATCAATTATTAGCACAAAGGCGTGTCGTCGTCTAATTTAAATGTTGTATCAAATTTTTCATTTAAGAACTCTCTTGTTGAGTAGGTAAACACTTATGCAATAGGAACTTAAATAATTTATTTGTAAATGATAAGAAGTTAAAACTTTTAAAACAATGTCATCATCATTCTCCTACCCTTATCCCAATTTATTTGTCGCCAGCGCAACATGTCTTTTTCTTCCATAGTTCTCTATTAGTCGTCATCTCAGTAGTCACCCCCTTTCTAACCATATCATCATTCACACATTCCATTTTTAGGGTTCCGTACCCAAAGGGTAAAAACGGAACCCTATTACTAAGACTTCGCTGTCCGTCCGTCCGTCCGTCCGTCTGTCTGTCGCCAGGCTGTATCTCAAGAACCGCGGTAGCTAGACAGTTGAAATTTTCACAGATGATGTATTTCTGTTGCCGCTATAACAACAAATACTAAAAACAAAATAAAATAAATATTTAAGGGGGGCTCCCATACAACAAACGTGTTTTATTCGGCGTTTTTGCCTTGTGGTACGGAACCCTTCGTGTGCGATTCCGACTCGCACTTGGCCAGTTTTTTTTTAAACATTTCATTTATAAACATTAAGTAATTTAATATAATTACTAATTGCCATACAGTAAACATTACGAGTATTAGAAAATAGTTTAATTCTTTGTTGGGGTACCTACACATAATTTGTGGATATTTCGACTTTTGTCAAATTTGTCTATTGTATTGAAACATTTCCCATCCTTGTGAATGAACTACCTTTTGGTGCGTATTGGTTTTATATAACATCACATAGCTAGATAATCATCCAAAAATTATTAACGTTCGGTTATCCCATAACAGTTCTGTCCACGACAGGCGTTATCCCCAACCATCTTCTCCGTAGCCTGAAATCGACAGATTTAGAAGAATCCGTCCATAAAGCTGCCATCTTAAACACCTGCAGAAAAGTTAGGAAGTTCATGCAGTTAGAGGAAGAAAACACACCCTCAACTTAAATACACACCACACGCTGCATTTACTTGACTTTGGCCCGTAAATGTAGCTAAAACCAGCCTTAGAGCTGAGAAAAGGAACTTGTTTCTTTTTTCTTTTTTTAGGGTTCCGTACCCAAAGGGTAAAAACGGGACCCTATTACTAAGACTTCGCTGTCTATCCGTCCGTCCGTCTGTCTGTCACCAGGCTGTATCTCAAGAACCGCGATAAAATTTCAACTGTCTAGTTGAAATTTCACAAATTATGTATTTCTGTTGCCGATAGAACAACAAATACTAAAAACAAAATAAAATAAAGATGCTCCCATACAACACACGTGTTTTTTTTTCGTTGTTTTTCTTTTTTTTTCTCATCATTTTTTTTCTGAGAAAAAGAACACGGGAGTGTTTTTTTAATAATTTATTTCTCACAAAACGGTACAATTTTGATTCAAATTTCAAAGCATCAAATGTGTATGTACAGTCACGAGCACTAACATGTCAACATTTGGCAACTTACAATTGCGATTTTTTCATGAAATGACGAATGCAACGTTGAAATACGACACTTTACACAGACCTATGGGTTCGAAAATACTTTGTTCGTAATAACATAAAATTTCATTCAAAACCAAAGGAGGAAATCGTCTTTGAACAAAGCCAAGTGTATACATACTTTTGTTCGTGACTGTACTCATAGTATGTTTGTGTATGGGTACTCGAACAATAGTCCTAACGGTTAGTGGGCTTCCTGAATCAATTTCAAATCAAACACGTAAAGTGGGATAAGTAGCTTTGCCTCCAGCAATGGATTGCACAGGATGAGTTGTTAGTGGACTGATTGATTGATTCACAAACATCCAGATTCGGAATAATTACCTGTGGGCTATGTAAATGCTGGTATCAAGATATTAGCGATACAGGAAACTAATACTGCCCGGAGGATTGTATTTGAGCGATATTTGACTTGATCAGTCAAAACTTAATTCAGATGCAGCTGATATAATTTGTAGTAGATATTTGATATCTACAGTCAGGCAAATTAATTGCTAAGCAAATTGATTAGCTATTTCATACAGCTTTCTGTCAAAGAATGCCAGTTGTTTAGAGTTGTAGTCAATTTGTTTTGCAATGAATTTACCTGACTTTACCTACGTCCGGTAAATCCCGGGTAGTCAGCCTTCTATACCTTATTGATATCTGGGTGTAAAATGACCCATTGCATAGCTGTCAACTAAAATGACCATTACATAGCTGTCAACTAAAATGACCCATTACATAGCTGTCAACTAAAATGACCCATTACATAGCTGTCAACTAGAATGATCCATTACATAGCTGTCAACTAAAATGACCCATTACATAGCTGTCAACTAAAATGACCCATTACATAGCTGTTAACTAAAATGACCCAGTACATAGCTGCCAACTAAAATGACCCATAACATAGCTGTCAACTAAAATGACACATTACATAGTTGTCAACTAAAATGACCCAGTACATAGCTGCCAACTAAAATGATACATTACATAGCTGTCAACTAAAAAAAATTTGCTGAGAAACGACTTTTATTTTTTAACCGACTGTTTGCGTTAGTGTGCAATGAATCACACGCGAAACATTGTGCTTACCCATACATGCAACGGTCTGGGGGTATTAGAGGTTGTGTTATAACACCAAAAACTTGTTTTCGTAAAAAACGTCAGTAAAAATTGTCCTTCAGTATCAGTAACGAGAAGGTTCTCCGGTATGATCCAGTACAAAAAAATTATAACAATGACGGGGAGTAGGTACAAGAGGCTCTCGGATTCGTTAAGTGTCTTTTTAACCGACGAAAAACGGAGGAGGTTCTCAAGTCGACGCGTATATATTTTTTCTTTTTAAGTTTCCGTACCTTAAGGGTAAAAACGGGATCCTATTACTAAGACTTCGCTGTCTGTCCGTCCGTCTGTCTGTCTGTCACCAGGCTGTATCTCAAGAACCGCGATAGCTAGACAGTTGAAATTTTCACAAATTATGTATTTCTGTTGCCGCTATATCAACAAATACTAAAAACAAAATAAAATAAATATTTAAGGGGGGGCTTCCATGTAACAAAGGTGTTTCTTTTCGGTGTTTTTTCCTTGTGGTACGGAACCCTCGAGGGAAACCCTCAAATTTTATAGGCAAACTTATAGCGATTTGGGTATTTTTAAAGTAACTTGAGCATTTGCTCTCGGAAATCATCATTTGGTAAAGTGGACCTGATGATGAAGACCACAGATGGCCTTCGGAACTACTCATTGACATAAATATTTCACGGGTTGCGATTCGATTACTTTATAATATGGTTGCTAAGCAATTTATGCACGCCACAATGCGAATGGTGAAATGGAGCTGATGGTGGAATACCAGGAGAACTCCTCAACAATTAACGTCCCTGCATCGGGAAATGCAATATTTTGTAAAAGGCGATGAGCAAGTTGACACTATGCCATTGTAACTTAGATAGATTAAGAAGCAGGCCAACTAAAAAGCGTCAAAAAAAAACTTTTTAACAAAAAAATGAAACCGTCGAAAAAACTGAAAAGCAAAATATAATAAACCTTTTCATTTAACCTTAATAACTAAGTTCTTAAACTAATGAGTGTACCTAAGTAATTTTGAGTCGGCGCCAAACAAGCAAATTAATTAATTACTTATAGCACAAGCTGCCCGGGCAAACTCCTACACTACTCCTACCCTACTCCTACCCTACTCCTACACTACTCCTACCCTACTCCTACACTACTCCTACACTACTCCTACACTACTCCTACACTACTCCTACCCTACTCATACACTACTCCTACACTACTCCTACCCTACTCCTAAAAAAAAAAACCTTACGGAGCCCGAGACCTTTCCAACGAATGCAAAACCGTGGAAATCGGTTCGTGCGCGTGCGTTCTGGAGTTATAGCGTCAGGAAGGAAAACCCGACTTATTTTTATATAGTAGATGATGCGCGTCAGCGGCGCTGACTATAAAGTAATGAATGTTCTTTGGAATGTAAGTGAAAACAAAAGAACTATTATGTGATTTAACATAACTTTGCAAATCGAACGTTATCGAAGTATCTATGGATCATCAGTCAATTCGGTTTGGAATTTAGTGTGGTCACTATTACTCCAACCGAATTACTTTTCGGTTTTCGGCAATATTTAGCCGATAAACTTAAATCCAATTTCGACAATTGTCGTTATCAGTGATTCAATTATTAATTTTCTTCGACAGTGAACCGCAATAATTACCTATGTATATTATACTTAGATTAAAGACTGCAGATACATAGCCTACAATGTTCCCACTGCTGGAATTCTCAGAGTGGGAGTGGGCCGTGCTCCACCACGCGGGCCCAGTGCGGGTTGGTAGATGTCATGTCTTCGAATTTTTGGTACTAGGACATGTCGGTTTCCTCACGATGTTTTCCTTTACAGTTTTGAAAACAGTGGTGATACCTACATTCAATCTAAAGCTATCCTTGATCGATGTATTCTATCTAGATCAATGTTATCGCAGAATTCCTACATATAATAATTACTTAGACAATGACAGTCGCACAGCTGATTCAAAGGACAGAGCTATAAGTCTTTTATAACTGCTTTGTTTTGACATACCTACATAATTATCATTTAACACTGACGTAACATCACGCCTGTAATCCACGAAGGGTTTAGCTGAAGTGTACCTATAGTACGGTCGGCAACAAAACTCCATCAACACTGTAATTTTTAAATGATATTAAATTGACTACAATTTTTTTCAATAAACTGTTTTTTAGCTTCTCACATAATAGCAAAGAATATATTCTAAGTCAACGGGAAGTACCCTATAGGTTATGATTTCGGAACATAAACGCCCGTATCTTTTGATTGCGTTGACTTAGAAGTTTGATTTTTCCACTGCTTCAAGGAATTGCAGCCCTGAGTATTTGTTATCAATTTCAACTTGATAACCAAACGTGTTCCTGAGAAAAATGGTCTTGACTGACGGACAGACAGACAGACAACGAAGTGATCTTATAAGGGTTCCGGTTTTCCTTTTAAGGTACGGAACGCTAAAAACACAAAACACAAAAGTAAAATGATTTTTGACGTGGAGTACCTATTACCTAAGTAAAATGAAAATAAAACCAGCAAGTCCTGTACGTGTGTATAGGAGGAGTTGAAAACGCCCTTACTAACTAAACTAACCGGCCGTAACTTTGGTAGAAATTACGGATTTCGTGCTTAGAGAGTATGATCGTCTGTTTCGTTCACTAATCAGAAAAAGCGTAAAAGTTTTCACTTCAAAATGCTACATAATTGCTGAGTGGATATTTTTTATGGTATATGTCACACGCGGATAAAGTCACCGGTGGACGTACAGACGCCAGCACATCAAGCTACTACAATCTGTCAAATTTCTTTAATAGATTTTCAATTTTATCGCTAAAACATAAGGTTCAAAGTTGATTGGGAAAATTTTACAGTTTCGAGTACCTAAAAAAAATAATAACACATTTACGAATCTGAGAGCAAAAACGTTTTGAAAATAACTCAATGTTTATAGTCTAAGTAAAGCGATATCCATGTATCATATTGAAATAAACTAAACTCAAGTTGTTATGTAAAGAAAACGACTGAGAAAATTATCATTACAAACCGTCACAGCAGTATCTACGGCCACTGCAGTTTCCATAAACATGAGCAACTACGAGTACATACAAGTACTTATTTAAGTCATCCTCTGCCTAGCCTTTTCCCAACTATGTTGGGGTCGGCTTCCAGTCTAACCGGATGCAGCTGAATACCAGTATTTTACATGGAGCGACTCCCTATCTGACCTCCACAACCCAGTTACTGGGTAATACTATACCCCTTGGTAAGACTGGTTGTCAGACTTTCGGGCTTCTGACTACCCGTAACGACCGTAAAGATCCACGAATGACAGCCGGGACCAACGTGCTTTCCGAGGCACGGGGGTCTCGGTATGTAGAGATGGTCACCCATCCACAGACCAACCGCGGCAAGCGTAGCTTAACCTGATCGATCGACCTGTGCGGCTTTTATTCTAGGTACAGTCACCAATCATTAGGATCAGTAATACAACTTGATAAGTTAGTATAATTGTAAAAAGTCAAGATTTCATGAAATAGTCATTCAGTGGGAGAGTTGTGTTGATGACTTTAATGATTATAATTCTGTAAATACATATTTGTTACGGTCGCAAATCATATTTTAATCAACGTACAACTTAATACTGACCAGCAAATTGCAAAAAACGTAAAAAATATTGAATTTCGCGGGCTACCTTAGCGCTACAATATAATATTCTAACTTATGTTAGAATACTTAATTTATTATTATTGCTTACCTACGTTTTTTTTAGCTAAAATGGAACTGGGCTGGTCACATCTGTCGCATGCCGGAGGAGCTATGGGCTAAAGTAACCACACAATGGGTTCCAAACAGCGGCAAACGACAACGCGGCAGGCCCAGAATGAGATGGCGGGACGAGCTCGACTCTTTCCACAGGGATTGGCGTATAACAGCATTGGATAGGGATAAGTGGAAGGAGGGAAGGGAGGCCTTTGCCCTGCAGTGGGACAGAAATGGCTGATAATAATAAACAAACTATAATAATTATGGCGTCGAAAGATTTGTCCGTATTTCGGTCGACTGGTAATGTACCTAAGAAACTGGCCTCGTTGTATGGCAATGCTCAATCTCTGGTCAAGGTAAACCAGCCCTTGGGTTACGGGAAGTATCAACTAGCCGTTTGGGAATTTCATTAACTAACTCCGAACCCACGGGACGAGGGTTTCAACCCCAATTAATTATAATTGATGTATACAAAATATTATAAAATCAACACCAATTAATTATAATTAATGTACCTATTCAAAATATTATAAAACATTTTAAAACAGTAATTGTGGAGTTTCTTGTCCATTGTTCTAAACTACCTTTTGGAAGGGGGGGCCTAGAATCAATTCTATTTACCCGACTGCGCCAGAAGGAGGGTTATGTTTTTTATTGTAAATTTTGACGTTTAAAAGTGCCTTTATAGGCTTAATGTATGTAACTATGTTTGCTGAGGCGCGGACTGATGACTTTTTCGCGATTCTATGGAAACGGAGCGCCTCGCTATTAAGTCGCCTACAGAACAGCTCGAACAGCGGCCTGAAGGTATTGTCCGAGCGGTGTTATCTGCCCCTGTTGCAGAGGTGGATGCAGCTTCATGGTAGCACATCCCCTCGTTTTAGGTAATATTGTGTTTTTATTATTTTATTTTTTGGATGACATGTGTATTGTATTTTTTTTTTTTTTTTTTTTTTATTGCTTTGAATGAGTTTTGTATGTATTTTAAATATTATTTGATTTGATAGGACATGTATTTTAATATTTTAATTTAATTTATTTATTTGAGTTGATTTGAATGTCTGAGTGTTATTTTATTGTGTATGTGTTCAATTTTAATTTTATGTTTTTCTAATTGTAATGGACTTTGTCTGAAAAATAAATGAATTATTATTAATTAAAATACATGAATGATTTGACTTTGCAAATATTTTGAGAGTACCTATATAATATAATTACAGGTGGAATGCTATTTACAATAAGTTACATACTCTCAAACCAATAAGCACTTCCTCTTGGACGATGAAATCTAAAATTTGGTGTCATCAATAGGTTACACTAGTTTCTACAACATTATTTTTAGTTTATGCGAAACCCGAAACACGTGTCTAGTATTTTTATGTAAAGAATCTATGTACAAAATGTCAAAACTGTATCATGAAAAATCACAAAGTTATATGCTTGTTATGTTACCTGTTTGTCCGTACAAAAACATGCTCACTCATTGTGTCATTACTTCCCAGGATTCGATCCTTATCAGCGACACTATCGATGGTGTCTGTTTTTTTTTTTCAAAATCAACGAGTTCGATTCCTGGCTAGAAATATTGATTTTTCAAAAATCCAATGATGCAGTTTTAGTTTTCATCAAAATCGAGCCCGCGACTCCTTTGAGTACTTTTCGCTATTCCTCATAGTTTCGGATTTGGCCATCCACGCTCACTTGGAAAATTCACCTGTATATAAATAAATAAAAGTAAAATTTGAGAGGATCTAGCATCAAAACTGAAGACGCTACAGCTGTTCGTTGTTTTTTGCAGATAATCTGAAATGACTAGCAGAATCAAATCCAAGTGGAAATTACAAGTTTTTTTTTAATTACTCAATTGTTTAGCAGACATAATTAGTTATGTAGTCTTGCCATGCGAAAATAATCTGTAATGCTATAAAGATAGAGTTTAGAAAATTTATTGCGCCTGGTGTAAAATATAGTGGCTAACATCGTCATGTTTACAGTCCAAGATTAGCAGTAAATCAATTCGATTTAGATGCTTTCTGGTAATTGAGTTTTTCGAATCTATGGCTCGCTTAGTTTCCAATTAGACATTCAGGTAGGTAGTCTCTCTCGAATCCAGAACGAGGTGAACCTAAGTGGTCGACATGGCTCACAAAATAAGCAAGCTGAAGTGACAAACGCCACACGCAAACTACGTGACATAATGACGTCACGCAAAATCCTGCATCTCGCAAGCAGAGTTTACCGCACAACTAATAGCATAAGTATACAACGGCCCGACATGAATCATTGGGCAGTTGCCCGCCAGACACCACACCTGTCTGGTCGGAGGATCCTCTCTTTTCTATGGAGGATCAGTGAATTTTACAGCCTGTTCCTCATACCTCTACGTAAGTTAGGACGAGGTAGGTGGAACGAGGATCTTCGCAGGTTGGGTGGGAGCAGCTAGATGAGAGTTACCGAGTGTCGAACTGAATGACGTGTAACTAGACGGGTCTATAATGTCCAGCAGTGGACTCCTGTACACTGATAATGGAGGTAGTCAAGATGGAATGGCCATCAATGTAATTTAATTTTTAAACCTAGATCACCTTGTAAGTCATAACAATGATGCTAAAACCACTTACCCCTTAAGTAGGAGCGCTAAGGTAGCCCGCAAAATTCAAATTTTCTTACGATTTTTGCAATTTGCAGCTCAGTGTCTGGCTGGGTGTACGTTGATTAAAATATGATTCGCGACTGTAACAAATATGTATTTACAGAATTATAATTATTAGAATCAGTAATACAACTTGTTATGTTAGTATAATCCTAAATGTCAAGATTTCATGAAATAGTCATTCAATGTGTATGGTACGGCTTCACGCCAAAACTACTGAATAGATTGACATTATTATTTATTAGATCATTACTTTATGTACAGTATTAAAATAATAATAAGAATATGTACAAGTATATAAAAAGGAAAGGAAAGAATCAAAGGGCATCAAAAAATTCATCCGCATCGCTGTCAACAGGAAACGTGCCCAAAAGACTGGCAGCATTACCACGTTGTATGGCAATGCTGATTCTTTGGCCAAAAAATAGGCCAGCCCTCTGGTCACGTGAAGAGTCGACCAACCGCTTGGCGATGTCTCGAAATACCACGTGGGCACTCGGGCCCCATGGCCCTAGAGTTTCAACCCCAAACGGCTCAAACATATACGTTCCAAAGAGATTGGAGTATTTGCGCCGTTTGAGGTTTTCCGCACCTGCAGCAGCTGCCCCAGCACAGTCATTCAATAGAATTACTTGGTCTTAGAGAGTTGTGTTGATGACTTTAATGATTATAATTCTGTAAATACATATTTGTTACGGTCGCGAATTATATTTTAATCAACGTACAACTTAATACTGACCAACTAATTGCAAAAAACGTAAGAAAATTTGAGTTTCGCGGGCTACTCTGGCGCTTTCGCCTTAAGTACCTATTCTTTATTTGTGAAAAAGTAAATTCATCGTTACTTTTTGTTGTGCTGTACTTTGCACGTTCGTAACTAATACTTCCATTCTACGTAATAAGGAAACATAAAAACGTTGTGTGAACAATTTTTTGTATGTCTAGTGAACTGATAAGATATTATTATTATTTTTTAATTAGGCTTATACCTATATTGTCCCCACAAAGGCCTCCCTTCCGTCTTTCCACTTTTCCCGGTCTGCTGCGATTGTGGGAGTCCAGCTCATCCCTCCATTGAGTGGTGGTTTTTCCGTATTGCTGCTCCGACATGCGACAGATGTGGCCAGCCCAGTTCCACTTTAGTCCAGCAACTGCATGTGTGGCCACCGTCCGCTATTTTTGTGTTTTGGAACGAAGTATAGAGTTCCGACCAGTAAGACGTCATTGTAAAGTAAATCTCCGTAAGTAAGTAACCGGTGCGCAGGCGCGTGACTGCTCAAGCAGGCGGCATGTCGCAACACTTAACGCTAAATCATTGGAGATTATCCACAGTTTAAGTCATGAATATTGCAAAGGTTAAACATGATTTGTGTTTAACGTTTAAGAATAATGTTGAGTTAATGCAGGATGAGTCGTTTGCTTCACAGTAGTTTGTACCTTACAAAGTAAAAATAAATAAAGTCCTCTAGACAGAACTTCTTAAGTGGCAGTGGGCAGGGCACATTGCTCGCAGAACAGATGGCCGATGGGGCCGAAAGGTTCTGGAGTGGCGACCGCGTACCGGAAGACGTAGCGTTGGAAGGCCTGCCACAAGGTGGACCGACAACCTTGTGAAAGCCGCAGGAACCCGTTGGATGCGAAAAGCACAGAACCGGTCGAAGTGGAGGTGCTTGGTGGAGGCCTATGTCCAGCAGCGGCGCGTACAGCGGACGTCTTTCGGCTGAAATGATGATGATGATGATGAGACAGAACTTCGGCCATGGTGACCAACCTCAGCGGAGACTAGCCTTGACAGACACAGGTGCACTTTTTCTTCCTTCACTCTCATAGTCCGATGGGACGGCAATTCCACACGACCTGACAGAGATCACCTTTTTTTTTTGGACTGGTAAATCACCAAATGAGTCCCGCTCTGGGTGGAGCGGAAGGGACTGTCAGACTCTTACTGACTAAAACCCACCCGTGTTCCTTCCTTAGCCCTTTATGTACCGGGTTAGCGGTAACCCTTTCGGACAATCCACCTGAAGAGAGATCAGCTTAGCTATTCACAAAAACTCGATACGCTTCCCTACCGTATCGAACAACAATCAATGTTATTTATTTATTTAATTATCGTCCTATTGGTACGCCTTACAGCAATTACACCAGGCGGAGCGAAAAATTACTTCATGTGCTGCTTTAACAATAAGTCAATGGCTGCTTTCCATCCATCCTGTGCGCGGTGGACATCGAACGGGCGGCGATGGAACACGCATACTCACACAGCGTTAACTCCACAGTTCCATTACTCCATCCCAATTGGGCACATTCTTTGCGATTTTTTGTATGTTATCGTAGGAGTCCTCTAAACGCTCTTCACACCAAAACCCGAAAATTTTGTCAGTTTAAATCAAATAGAGGACAGCTATTCTTCCGACAGCTGTGTGCTGTCGAGGGCATGGCATATTACGTTATCGAAATGTGTCATTTTCAATACGATAGCCTGTCGAATGGTTCTGGATCGGGATAGAGGGGCCCGTGGCTAAATACTAACAGCCACACAAGTCGATCGATTAGGTTGAGCTACGCTTGCCGCGGTTGGTCTGTTGATGGGTGACCATCTTTACATACCGTGACCCCTCCGTGTCTCGGAAAGCACGTTAAGCCTTTGGTCCCGGCTGTCATTCGTGGATCTTTGATAGTTGTTACGGGTAGTCAGCTAAGCCCGAAAGTCTGACAACCGGTCTTACCAAGGGGTATCGTATTACCCAGTAACTGGTTTGTGGAGATCAGATAGGCAGTCGCGCCATGTAAAATACTGGTATTCAGCTGCATCCGGTTAGACTGGAAGCTGACCCCAACATAGTTGGGAAAAGGCAAGGCAGATGATGAGCCTGTCGGATGGTTGTGAATAGAATGCAGGCGGGTATCATGCTTACTGAAACTCAGTGAAATCGAAAGCAGAAAACCATTTAATATCTAAAGTATCAAAACAACTTTACTCACCACATTTTCCTCCACTACACTACACCTAACGTACCTATGCTAGATAAAAACAAAAGGTGTGACGTCACCAGTTTTTTTCCGGCCAGTGCCTGGCGGTACCACGGGCGGGGAGCATCCTCGTGCAGCCATTACACTTCTACTAAGAAGATACTGTGTCTACTATGCAATACAGAGTGTGTCAAAAAGTTGTGGTCATAAGTCAAAGTTAAGTCATTTATTTCATATTGGCACATAAATTGACTTATGAACGTAAACATCTCATAATTTCCAAAAAAAAAAAATATAAGTAAATGATTTTATTTTTGTAAGCACAAACTCTTTTACAAGTCAATCATATTTTTTTTTAACTAGATGATGTCAGCGTTTCCTATCTGACTACTCTGAGAAGAAAAGCCGAAACAAACTCAGAGGTCACAGTCTCTTTTAAAGTCCAGAAATGTTTATTCTAACAGTTATTGTTTGAAAAGAAAAAAAATGTGAGATATAAAATTGAAAAATTCTAAATACAGATGAATGTGTTACTAACTTCTTTTGGTGAGTGACTGATCTAAACAGGTTCTGTTTACATCAGCGAATTTCGGACAGACTACAATTTTACCTTTTAAAGAGTGTATAACTAAGATGCTATAAGCCCATATTTTTTTTTGAGACGGTCATTCTTCTAAAGGAGACAGTAGAAACCCGATGCCGTTCGAAGACAAAGGCCTCAGGGAAGAAAGCTTTTATGAAAACTGAAAAGAAGTTACTTAAGAATGTCACTTGAATAGATGCCAATGAAATACTCGTGGCTAAGAACAGCTGCACGCGTCGTTTGATCACGTTAAGCTACTCTTGCCGTGTTTGGTCCGTAAATGCGTGACACCTGCAAATATTGAGACCCCTCCGTGCCTCGAAAAGCACGTAGATCTTTGACAATCGTGACGGGTAGCCAGAAGCCCGAAAGTCTTACCAATGGGTATCGTGTTACCCAGGAACAGGAGTATGGAAGTCAGATAGGCAGCTGCTCCATGGTATTTAGCTGTATCTAGGTAAACTCGAGGCAGACCCCAATATACATACTTGGAAATAGGGTAAGCAGATGATGAGGTGTCAAAAATACTACGACCAGTACGATAGCCTGGGATACGATTAAAATTCGATGGCCAGTCCTTCACTTTAAGGCAGTGAACAAAAGGTTTAGTGCCTAGGTCAACGGCTGGTCTTAACCACAGCACGCTGACTTGGCTCTTGGTAGGCTATAAATATATTAACTACAAAAAACGATCTGCCCCGCCTTTTCTCCACTATGTTGTGGTCGGCTTCCAGTCTAACCGGATGCAGCTGAATACCAGTATTTTACATGGAGCGACTGCTTATCTGACCTCCACCAGCCAGCTACTGGGTAATACGATACCCCTTGGTTAGACTAGTTGTCAGACTTTCGGGCTCCTGACTACCCGTAACGACTGTCAAAGATTCACGAATGAGCCGGGACCAACGGCTCAACATGGCTTTCCGAGGCACGGAGGGGTCTCGGTATGTTAACAACAATATTATAATTACAAAGACTTTACTTGAGAGGAATATATTGTGATAACATCTCTATAATATAATTATCATAGCATCACAACGTGATAATTATAGGTTTTACTTGAATGTGACAGACATGTAGGTAACTTAATTACTTACATACAAATAGGTGCTTCTATGGAAGGTTTGTACCTAAGTACCTACTTTTTTTTTTTCGGATGGTAAATCATCAAATGACTCCCGCTCTGGGTGGAGCGGAAGGGAGTGTCAGACTCTTACTGATTAAAACCCACCCGTGTTCCTTCCTTAGCCCTTTATGTTCCGGGGTAGCGGTAACCCTTTCGGACAATCCCGCTGCCCCGGCAGGCTGGCCCCTTCTCTGTTGCTGACATCTCTTTGAGGCGCGCGTGAAACACGTACGCGCCCTCCGGCACGGGCCTGGTCCTGATCGGACGGTGAGCTACCCATTGCCTACTCTCCGCCCGCAGGCCCGCGCCTATACGGTGGCCGGGAGTCGTCACGCGGCTCCCGGCGCCTGGAGCGTCTCTCGCGGCGGCTGGTACGTGAGGCTCTGTCCCTCAACCATCCCGCCACCTCCTTCGCCTACCTAATTCAAGTTAGTCTCAGGTATACGAACACAAACAACGACGAAGACGTACGAAGGTCTTCGATATCGGAAAGCGTATTATGAAGCTCAAATGAAGTTGGGCAGGACATCTGGCAAGGCGCAGTGATGACAGGTAGAGCAGTGAGAGAGTGGCGTCCAAGGATTGGAAGAAAAGGTGTCGGTCGCCCGGCGGTGTGATGGACAGACGACATTGTTGCCATCGCGGGCAAAACCTGGATGAGGCTGGCACACGTGCGTGGGGATAGGCACAAGATAAAAAGAATTATTCCGTTCTGATCCCCTGAACCCCCACTCCAAACTCGAACCGCCTCTGTAGATTGATGTGCTTGAAGTATAAAAAAAAAAAAAAAAATCTCATATTCGTTCTTGTTGCCTATTCCAAAGCAAAGGTACAGTCAGCAACAAAAGTCAATTAACACTTCAGTTTTTTTAATCTCAGTTATTGAGCAAAATATTTGTTAAAAATTTGCGTTGTACTTCTGCTGCAATTTTGAACAAATATTTTGCTCAATAAATGAGATTAAAAAAACTAAAGTGTTAATCGACTTTTGCTGCTGACCGTACCTATTGAGAAGAACGGCCAAGAAACTCCATGGACACTCTTTTATAGTATATATTTTTACAAAAATATTAATAGTCGTAGTCAATTCTCAAATACAAAATATTTGATGGCGAAACTCCCGCAAAAACAATTGAAGACATACAAAACTACTAACCCATACTACATACAACAAAAAATAATTTTAACATCACATCCTTCACAGGATAGGACACCTTTACATCTATAGAAATAAGGTTAATTTTAGCATATAGCCTAAGAGTCAGCGAACCCTCCTTCCGTAAAAATAATTATACAATATAATATTATGAGCAGACTTATCGTCTCATGAATTTGTTACGGATAATGTGTAAATTTTGACATTTGACTAATTTTCTGTTTAGTAGAATCATCGTTTGTCAGAGTTGTAAGGTCAAGGCTGGAACTGCATTTGTGTTGTTTTGGGAAGTAATATGTTTTCCTAATTTATTAATAGTTAAGTAATCGTAAGCAGCTTGAGGTTAGCATTATGTGTGTGACTCACACTGTATTATTATCCGTGCGATTCGAAACCTGTTTTTATGAGATATCAAAACCAACCGCTTCTAGGACACGGTGGAGTTTCTTGCCCATTCTTCTCCATACGAACAATACTTTTTGGAAGGGGCGACTAGAATCAATTCTATTTTTACTGTAATTTTTGAAGTTCAAAAGTGCCTAAATAATTTGACTTTGACACCTATCAATAAGCATAAACATAACCACAATCAGACTGCTGGGAAACGGGCCTCCTCTCGGCGAGAGGCAGTGGGCCGTAATCCACCACGCGGGCCCAGTCCGGGTCAGTAGACGTTACATGTCTTCGTAGGAATAATCACAGAGATTGGGATTGGATTTGGATTGGATTGATTGGTATTTTAGCACAGACAAAAAAAAATAACTGAAAAATGCTTAACCAATGGGATTTGACACGATTAACTTAACAGTTAACTGTCCATTATGTTATCCTTTTATGATTCTGCCAAATTGGCCTTTTTAGGCCCCCAGTTTCGTTTGCGAACATATTTTAAAAGGTATCGATCGACAAGTTATAATTGAATTGAGTTTGTTCGAAGGAGGTTGTTATAGAATCTATTATCACAGACTCATTGCGATCTTTGCCTCGGGGAGGCAAACGACAATGTTTACTGACAAATTGCTTAACTAGCTTCTGCCCGCGACGTCGTCCGCGTGAAATTTATTTTTCCCCCAACCCACCGCATCGCATCGCATCGCCTGCCCGCGTTATTACTTTTTTTTTTAACGTACCTTTATTTTGCTTAGCGTTCTTCCTGACTCATTTTCTTTTGGTTCGGCTCCTAAAGGTTCTAGAGTGATGTTAAATAGTCTTCCTCAAAAAATGGGCTATCAAATGCAAAAAAAACAAAAATCTAATCCGACTGGTAGTTCCAGAGTCCAAACATACTTAAAACAAATAAACCTTTCAGCTTTATTATTCATAGAGATGTAGATGTATTTTTGCCTATTATATTGACGTGCGTATCGTAATAAACAGCAAAATTGCTTGTAATTTTCACACGGCTTAGATCGGAATGTTGCATAATTATAATTGAGGATTGGAACTGGTTGTAAAATCCATCAGCCATGTGCATAGAGGCAGTACTTCGATATCAATTAATACGTTTGCTGTATTAGTGTTAAACTATTTGATATAAATATAGGTTTAAAATATCGAGGAATCGACTGATTGAATGCAGCTAAATAATTGCCTCATAGAACAACATCAAAGAGTTGGTGGATGAGAAATTAGATCATCATCTGCCTAGCCTTTTCCCAGCCATGTTGGGGTCGGCTTCCAGTCTAACCGGATGCAGCTGAATACTAGTATTTTACATTCAGCGACTGCCTATCTGACCTCCACAACCAAATATGATACCACTTGGTAAGACTGGTTGTAAGACTTTCGGGCTTCTGATGACCCGTAACGACTGTCAAAGATCCACGAATGACAGCCAGGACCAACGGCTTAACGTGTTTTCCGAGGCACGGAGGGGTAAAGTCGGTATGTAAACATGGTCACCCATCCACAGACTAACCGCGGCAAGCGTAGCTTTACCTGATCGATCGACCTGTGCGGCTGTTATTATTTAGCCACGGGCCCCTCCAAATACAAGAAAAAAAAATAGTGAAGATAATTAATTTTCTCATACACTTTGCATTTATTGATTCTGAGGCGGTACGAAGTTCGCCGGTTCCGCTAGTGTTTAAATAGAAATGGGTGGAGATATGACAAGAGACAATGAAGATGGTAAGACAAGGAGGCAGGGACATTACCATGGACTCAATACATGATTCTGCCCCCCCCCCTTTTTTGTGCGCGGTGTATATCCTCATTTACTTCCTCCATAGTGGGGGTGACAAAGGGTCATGCTGGACTCTTACCAGCTAAAACCACCGCGGTGTTCCACCTCTGCGTATGGGGGGGGGGGGGAGGTGCGGGATTCGCGTAAGCATTCACCGCTCCCCCGACAGGCTTCGACCCGCTGTTCCTCAGCGGGTTCCACCTCCCCCTGCGGCTGCTTGCACCCACAATGGGTGCACTGCCTGCTCGTGGAACACTATGGCGCCAACTCGGGCCTGTCTGGTCAGACGGGGCACGATTCTACCCCCCCCCCCCCCCCTGCTATGAAATTTCGTCGGTTATTGGGTATATACATACATTTTGGCCAATTTCGTTTAATATAATTTTTATTTAATATAACGGTCAACGGTCATAATGAAATATTGATATAACTTCTTTTTACCTAATTTCATATGGTATAATGAACATGTTACCTAATTTCATATGGTATAATGAACAGTTTATATAATGCACATTTGAAATAATATTCACATAATATAATATTTAGTTGCTATAATATTCAAAATCTATAAGTAACGTTTAATATAATTTAGAAATATCTACTTTTATTTTTGCAAAATTTTTTGTTTTCTTCTTTTACTTGTTATGTTGTGGCTATATCGTTGAATTAATTATATTACACACATAGGATACAAGACACACACACACACACACACACGACACACACGACATAGGATGCAAGGGCGAGCGAAGGGCACCCCGAGGTTCGGTTGTGTTAGGTTACTTTAAACCCTTTACACAGAAATAGGGGCCCCACGAAGCGGGGCTCCGTCGACATAGGATGCAAGAGCGAGCGAAGGGCACCCCGAGGTTCGGTTGTGTTAGGTTACTTTAAACCCTTTACACAGAAATAGGGGCCCCGCGAAGCGGGGCTCCGTCGACATAGGACGCAAGAGCGAGCGAAGGGCACCTCGAGGTTCGGTTGTGTTAGGTTACTTTAAACCCTTTACACAGAAATAGAACACACACACATAGAACACAAGAGCGATTCTTTACATATAATGCTGGATCAAGCGAAGGGCAGAAAATTAGTTAATATGAATGTTAGGTCAAATGAATGTTATATAAAAGGAGCATTATACAATATGAAAATTATATGAAATGAACGTTATACTAAATGAAATTAAAGAAAATTAGTTAATATTAATGTTAGGTCAAATGAACGTTATATAAAAGGAGCATTATACAATATGAAAATTATATGAAATGAACGTTATACTAAATGAAATTAGAGAAAAAGAAATTTATATCAAATATAACATTCGATCATATGACATTAGGTTAAATGTTTTTATAGCATATGAAAATTATATCATATGAGAGTTATGTCAAACGAAATTATACCATCTGTTGTTATACCAAACATTACACACCCGCTGTATTCATGGTTACAGTTTGCGCGCCGATGATGCCACCCTGTATTATTGTCTTCAATTGTCTCATAATATGTCTTCACTCATTTCTTCTATACAATGATAGGAAAAAAGAACAAAGGTGTCCAAACACCCTTTTGCTAAGAATGTAAACAAAAATCTAGGTGCTTGGCCAGACTAGCAGCGCGGAGCGGGCGCGGCGCGGCGCGGCTTACTCAAAGATTTCTTTTGAGTGAAGAAGAACTTCATTTGAGTGTCCATAGTGGGCACGCGGGCGCGGTAAGTGGCGCGGGCTGCACGGCGCGGGAAGCGTGCGGGGAGCGCACGGGCAACTCACGCCATAGCTCGTTCATACAAGTGGCCGCAGTGGATGCGCGGGCGGCCCACGCGGTGACCGGGGTTCTCAAACCAGTTCGAGCTTTTTTCTAGAAAAATAAGTCTTCTTATTCCATATTATATTTTGACAAATACTTTACATGACAACACGCAGAACGCAGCCGCGCTCGACTGCGGACAGGCAGATCGCGCGCGTTCCCGCACCCGCACCGCTCCCCGCCCCGCGCTGCCAGTCTGACCAAGCACTAACAGATTCGAACACGTACAATAGCCATGTACTATAACAACGCCAAATTCCACCCAATCATATCTATTGTTATTTTAATTATAATAGCACAAATTAAATTCACTCACAACAGACGAAAACATTAAATTTACAGTCAAACGCTTCAGATGCCTTGTTTTGGCGATAACAGAAAATATTTTAATATATTTTCTGTTAACGCCAAAACAAGGCGTTCTTATGAAAATGCTTACGTAATGAGATTACGTAAATTATGAAAGAGCTTATATTTTATTAAAGTCTTTTGATGGAAAGGATTCTATGCAGGTAAAACCTACGTAGAATCCTTTTAGGTTTTGTAATACATATTTACTAAGAACGAAGCTTGCTTTTGGTAAAAAAGAAAAATCATTTTTTACCCCTCGGTTTCGCATAAGTGTCGATGCCGTAGGAATATCGGCATAAAAAGTATCCTATGTTTCGTTCTGATGTATAAGCCTAATTACTGTAAAGTTTCATCAAAATCTGTTCAGTAGTTTTTGCGTGAAAGAGTAACAAATATCCATCCATCCTCACAAAATTTCGCGTTTATATTATTAGTAGGACTAGCCTCACGGTTTCACCCGCATAGGTTTCGATTCCGTGGGAATGTCGGGATAAAAAGTATTCTATGTGTTAATCCAGGGTGTCAACTATCTCCATACCAAATTTTATCAAAATTGGTCCCGCCGTTTGTGCGTTAAGACGTAACAAACATACAAACAAACTCACAAACTTTCGCCTTTATAATATTAGTGTGATTTATGAAGTATAAGTTACCTATCGAAGGTGGTCGTATTGCATTTTCCTCATTACATAAGTTACTAACTTTATGATATTCTACGTATTTGTTTTATTTACTTTGGGCTCGCTTCCTTCAAGTAAACGTTTATTTATGACTTGAAGAATAAAAGCAATAAAGTCAACCCACACACGACCGTGTTTCTTTAAACTTTTACGCCTTTGGCTGTAAAACTTTCTCAGACTTACAATTTGAATGTGCCTATTTTCATATTTAATTCAAATTCATAATTTATTCTGTTATTTTATTTGACTAAGAAAACGATTTAACTTTATTTTTCTATAATACACAAATATCAGCATTGTGAAATGTTCATTCTATTGTTTCTTTTCTCAGTTATTACTTTTTCATACACAATTTCGAAACCAGACCGAACGCAGAGTGCCCTAAATCTCAACTTGACCGTGGCATTACAGCTGATTTGACGAAAAAACTGGGCGTCCTCGGTTGATAGTACCAATGGTTTTTACCTGCACTTTTTACTCGCGATGTTGGTGGTATATAAAGGTATGGTACTTATGTAATGTGGCTTAGCACGAACGCGAGTAATAAACGTAACATAAATTCGAACGAATGTACAGTCGTTACGGGTCGTCAGAAGCACGAAAGTCTGACAACCAGTCTTACCAAGAGAGGTATTGTATTACCCAGTAACTGGGTTGTGAATGTCAGATAGCCAGTCGCTCCATGTAAAGTACCTACTGGTATTCAGCTGCATCGGGTTAGACTAGAAGCCGACCCAATACAATTGGGAAAAGGCTAGGCAAATAATGATGAAATTAGAAGGACTTTAATATTAATAATCATGCATTGTCGTCCAAACTAATCTGTTGGAGATAATATCTGCTTCAAAATTGAGTTACCAACATAGTTAGATACATAATATTATATACATTGCAAGTTAAATAAAAGCTTGTAAAAAACACACTGGTTTCACACAATATCATAATATTTATTTAGTTTGAAGTTTTTATTCATATCTACGGGTGATACCATAGATATCGGGTGATACTTATTATACTTGTCGCAAAAAAAAAAAACAAAATGATACAAGATAATTTTTTTTCGTATAATAAATCGTTGTAATTTATGTTGCACTGGTGGCCCAGTTGTAATGGCCGGGACTTACGAATGGTAGGTCGTAGGTTCGAACCTAGACAGGCATTTCACTTTGTGTAAATTATTCTATCACCACTGCTCTTAAAACGGTGAATTAACACAACATCGTGTGGAAACTGGCATGTCCTAGAACCAACAATTCGATGACATGTGACTTCTACCCACGCGCACTGGGTCCGCGTGGTAGATTACGGCCCACTCCCTCTCACAGAGTGGAGGCTTGTGTCCCAGCTGTGGGAACAGTTTAAGGCTCCTACAAACAGCCGCGACACAGAGGTACCGCATGTCGCGCACGGTGCCTTTGTGTCGCGCGCGATTATGTCGCGTGTCGCGCCGGTTTGTAGGAATCTTTATAGGCTGACTACCTATACCTGCTTATTATGCTTACATCGCACGTTAGTGCCTCTCTGGGCTATTTAATATTTATAACGTTTTTTTGATAAGAAAATCAAGGTACATAGTCTTTTGTATCAGTATCTTGTCCGCCCACGCGAATTGTATGTTAATGATTATAATTATGCATGTAATGTAGGAATAATAAATGGTTACCGTTGTAATCAATCAAGCTGACGTCAAAAATAATTTGTTTAAAATAGAGTAACCTTTACGGAACTTTTTGTTTTTGTCATTGGACAAAGGCTCAGTAGGGAAGTTATGTCAAGACATTTTTCAAAAAAGTATAAACACGAAACCCCACGGATCCGGGTCAGACAAAATAAAAACATATAAAGCACAGAGGTTTTTGTGAAACATCTAGCAATATCTTTTTGCATGAAAAGTGTGAAAAATTCCTACTTCTCCAATATTTATCACATTAATTTCCGATCAGGTTATCATTAACCTGATCGGAAATTATATTTTCGAGCTGTTTGGTGTTGAAACCCTCGGGCCATGGGGTCCGAGTGCTCATGGTCTTTTTAAAGAAATTTCGAAACGGCTGGTTGACACTTCCCGTGACCTTGGCTTGCTTTTACCTTGGCCAGAGGCTAAGCATCGCCATACAACGTGGTAATGCCGCCAGACTCTTGGGTACATTACCAGTCGACAGCGATGCGGATGTTTTACAAAAAACTCGGCGCTTATGTGTTTTTAATTTTGTCTGACCCGCATCCGCGGGGCTTCATGTTTATACTTTTTTGAAAAATGTCTTGACATAACTTCCTACAAAGCCTTTGTCAGATGACAAAAACAAAAAGTCATTAGCTATTACCGTAATGATAATATTATGTACACTTTATAACAATACTGCCCTACACACGCGGCGTGTCACTGTGTCAGTAGGTAAAGGTTTTACAATGACTATTGACGCGTATTTAAGTGTTAAACATTGTCTAAGTACTTAATAATACAATCATTATTATGTAACAGAGGACTAGAATTTTATCATTTAAAGGACATAGCACACATAACAACTCGGAAAGGGATCGTCACCGTATCGCCTTTCGCCTCGGCGTCAAACTAACGTAAGCACGTAACCAAAGCGGATCAGAAGCTCCGATACGTCGACTTGACTACGGTAAGGCGACGGCGACGCCGCGCTTACGGCTCGCCGACCGCTGGTTGATGGTGCAGGCAGGCCGCGGGAGGGGAGAGAGGGGCAAGGGTGGACGAAGAGACATAAGCTCGAGTACGGAGAGAAGTAAGCGCGGGGACGACGAGCCGTAATGCCGGCCACTCACGAACAAGTTCACTTGTCAAGTTTGCAGCGGACTTGAAGCAGCCGCGTCCAGTAAACGTGACGGTGTATGGCTACTTATCATGCATACCCATAGCTATACACGTAATAACGCACCGCACCGCGGTTCGTGAGCTTGTCCTGAGTCGAGGCGATTACGTTACGATTCCGATTAGTGTGCGTTGCAGTAGGGAATTTCATACAAAAAATACTGAATGGCTCGAGTTGATACGGTGACGATCCCTTTCCGATTTGATACGTGTGACCTTCAATCTTAATAATTGTTTTATTTTGACGTGACAACGTCTTAAATTAGGTTGCGACTGGGAGTCACTTATGAAAAAGTGTAACGCTCGGTAACGTTACGATGAGTCACCGAACGAGAGAGAGGCCCGCCGAATACCTTGCGTCTCTCTCCCACTCAACTATGATCGGATGATCGGTCGTTGTCACGTAAAATCTTCGCCCGTAAAACCGACTTTACAGGCAACCATTTTTTATTAGCCATTAATTTCCCACTGCTGGGCAAATGCCTCTCTATTGTCTTTCCACCACTCTCTGTCCAGAGCTGCCAAGGACCAACGTTTATTTTTCTACAGCGTATTTTTTGGTGCTGGTTTTATGAATCCAGACTGTATCGTTCGTCTTGTGGTCGCAAGCGGTACTGCTGGGCATGAGGTACTGGGTTCGACTCCCAGATTGAGCTAAGTTTTATGGAGTTTTTTATCAGGAATTTGTCGGTAGCAGCCCAGAGTCTGGATTTGTGCAAGGTTGATGGTAATTAGGCTCGCCCCCTATTACATGGGACTTAAACATACGTGATTAGCCTATAATGTTCCCACTGCTGGGACATAGGCCATAATCCACCACGCGGGCCCAGTGCGGGTTGGTGGATGTCATATTATTATGTCTTCGAATTTTTTCCTCATGATATTTCTCTTTACCGTTTTGAGAGCAGTGGTGATGAAATAATTTCGTTTGTTCCCGTTGAGTTACACCATTTTGTGTTACACTGTTACGTATTTTTTATTTTACTAAGAGGGAAAATATAAAACTGAAAATTATCCTTAGTAACTACTTATGTATATTATGTGAGTATTGCGTTTGAGCATCTTTCGCTAGATTACCAAATCAGGTTTGTAGTTTGAAATATTTTTTGCCTTGCCACGATCGACTGGACTAATAGTCGCGATCGACCAGTCGACCGCGATCGGGTTGGCTACCCCTGCTATAGATAATGTGCATCTTATTCGTGCAGAATAGGCTATTTGACAATGTAAAAAATAAGGTCATAATTATTGACACTCGTATCGTAGATTATCGCTTTTAAAATCGATTTGCATTAATTTTACTACAAAACAATGTATTATTTATAAAAAAAATCCCGAAAAAACTTCATCTTTTTAAATCTGGCGCCACGTAATCGAAAACGGTCTGGATTGGCTGAACTTAAGATGACGTCATGATTTAGTAAATTGCTGTGTATCGTTGACAGAACAGATGACTTTTGTCTAGTATCTCGACCGTTTGAACGTTTGTTTACGTGAATCGTGACGTCACGACGCCATATTGTTAAAGATAGCGTTTTGGCGGCTTATTTAAACAGTACATTTTTATTTACTATTTTTTAAAAGAAATACATTATGCAATTTAAAGTAATAGGTTTTTGTGGGCTCGTTAGACACCATTAAATAATCTGAGATGTTTATCAGAAACCAGTCAAATAGCCTATTAACAATATGAAAGAGGAGAGCTCTTTTATATAATTCCTGACACCATCCATCCATCTTCTCTTTGGTATTCGGGTAATAGAAGGCATGTTCCACAATAATACGAGTAAGATCAACATTACCACATCCGACACTTTTCGGCACTTTTACCAATATTTCAACAAAGCGAACTCTCTTAACATTCACGGAAGTGTACACATCAGTACCCTACACAGTGTCACATGACACTGTCGAGCACACTTACGTAGTGACAACACAACAGTTGTCATTGCGTGCGTCCTCCATGTATCAGTGTCAGCACACACATGAAGTCATCGGGTGGACGTTGTTGTAGGTAAATTGCAAAATAGGAAGTGTTGAGGCAACTTGACAAGTTAATTCTGTGCTCTTAGGCGGTTCACACCAGTTTACACCGGTTTGGTTTATCAGAGGTGAAAAACTTTTAATTATGTACGGGCTGTCAAAACCTTAATAACTAATTTGTTCAGCTTAATCAGCATTAGTGTAGTAGCCCTATTAGTGTGCATTAGTGTTTTCTTGAATTGTATCCAAATACTTTCCTTCTGGGAATCAATCAGGCGACCGGTAGGCTTATTAGTCGATTCGCACGAATACACTCGCCCAAAAAGTGCGACGGTTTTTCCTAACTTCATTGCATAAAATTCAAAAAATGTGCCAATCCAGGCGAGTCGGATAAAGAAAAAAAAAATGTTTAAAAGTGGCGATTCGCACTTTTTGGGTGAATACATTTAAAAATGCCGACCGGGTAGCGCAAAAGCCCATCGTTTCACCAATAATGTACAGACGCCAGCACATCAAGCTACTACAATCTGTCAAACTTCTTTAATAGATTTTCAACTTTATCACTAAAGCTTCAAAGATTAAATTTTTCCAACTCCTGGGGCACAGGCCGCCTCTCTGTGAGAGGGATTGGGCCATAATCCACGACGCGGACCCAGTGTGGGTTGGTGGATGTCACATGTCTCCGGATTTATGGGTCTAGGACATGGACAATGGACATGCCGATTTCCTTAAAATGTTTTATTTTAGTTTTGAGAGCAGTGGTGATGAAATAAATATCATGATAATTATCTGCTGGGGAGTTTGTTGCGCCAATTCTTCTCCCCAGCGAAAGAACTAGGAAGTGGTGAAGGGCCTGCGTTTTGGGGGACTGTCTTTTGTAATTTTGACGTTCGAAAAGTGCTGATTCTCAGTCTAATTTAAATAATAATAATAATAATATTCCACAACTATCACACAACGCCGTCTAGTCTCAAGCTAAGCAGAGCTTGTGTTATGAGTACTAGACAACTGATAAACATACTTATATATTTCTAAATACATACATATATAGATAAATTACACCCAGACACAGAACAAATGATCATGCTCATCACACAAACATTTGTCCTGGGTGGGAATCGAACCCACGACCTCCGGTATAGCAGTCAGAGTCACTGACCACTAGACCAACAGGCCAGTCAAAATAAATTGCTTTTGTTTTTTTATTTTTTATTAAAGACAGTCTTGACTCCGGTATGTGCACAGCCTTATTATCGGGTTGTTGTATACACTTCCCTGTAAACACAGGGCGTAGGAATGCAGCAGGGTTACGGAATGACATAATTAAGCTTGTCGGAAAGACCTGGCACAAAACAGGTGAAAATTTCATAAAAAAGAAGGGGCTTGTGCCCTACAGCGGGACCAAAAAACTGAAAAAAAAAAACAGGGGAATTTTTCCACTGAATTTCATGTTGGAATAATGAGCCAAATTCCATTCTTAGTTTACTTTATACGTGCCTCAGTACCTTACCAAGTATACTCCATTTTGTTTTCCCGTAAGAGCGTCTACGGAAATCTCAGCGATTCGATAAAGAAGTTATTCAACGGCTTCATTAAAAAGTTTCAACTACCCCCGCAGTGTAGTGCAGCTCTAGTATTTAATTTATTTTTGTTTTCAACGATTAATTGTTTAAGTTTTTCTGTAGGTGGTATTAAGGGCTTTATTAGACGTTGGTTGTTTACGAGAGACTCTGTACCGGCCCGTAAACGTCCACTTTAGAAGACCACTGTAATTTATTAAGGTGTGTCCAGACCTGGCGAATGCGTCCCTCGCGAGCCGCTTGCGAACTGCGCGCGTGCGTTTACAACCTACGTTTAGTGCGCCGCTCTAGTGCAACTCCGGCAAGGGTCGAGTGGGGCGCGCGTGTGCTCGTGCTGCTCGTGCACACATAGCTTCATTCGCGTTGAAATATGAGCCTCGGTTGTGAATTTGCTTGCGCCGCTCGAGTACAGCGCGAGTGCGGCAGCGGCGCGCGGACGGCTCAGGGGCTGCGTACGAACATGAAATGCACGCATGCAGTTCGCAAGCGGCTCGCGAGCGGCGCATTCGCCAGGTCTGGACAGACCTTTATGTACAGAGTGACAAGCCGGCCATATTAGCCTCAGAACTGATGGGCGTTGGGGTAGTCATCTTCCTGAGTGGAGACCACGAACCGGCAAGCAGCTTGAAAAGAGCCCGATTAGCAGAGAGAGAAATATTGCGTACGGTAAAGAGGGATAAGTAGGTATAGCAGTAGATTGCCGCTGATATTTATAGATAACTAGCTTCCACCCGTAGCTTCGCCCGCGAGGTATGTCGATAAAAACTATCCTATGTCCTTCCCCGGGATGCAATATATCTCTCTGCCTGCAGTCCATACTAATATTATAAATTCGAAAGTAACTCTATCTGTCTGTCTGTATTTTACCTTTTCACGCCTAAACCACTGAACGGATTCCGATAAAATTTGGCAGAGAGATAGATTGCGTCTCGGAGAAGGACATAGGATAGTTTTTATCGACATACCTCACGGGCGAAGACGCGATCGGAAGCTAGTTCGCTTATAAATGACTATTTTATTTAACACTATACCAATAAAATTTACAGTCCACCCAGCTTCAGCTTTAAAATAAATCATCTCTAGTGCTTTTCATATTTCAATGAACCAAATATACAAGTTTATTCGATTATTCGCTTTCGTTCGTTCGACTTCCGAATACCAATGCGTTCGAATCGTTCGATAAGGCACTCTGTTCCGAACCATCAGGCGAACGCGCGCTGAATACACTGCCAGACAAATAGGAAGTTTATTTAATGCATATGTTACCGGAAATGTATGAAACCTAGGAATTTTACACAATTCCTAGGAAATATATGCAATTCCGAGCCTACTTAGGATACGTGCAAAATAATCTTTCAAAGATTCTTTAATACACACATTTCCTGTGAAATGTATGTATTTCCTTGGAATTGTATGCAATTCCAAAATGATACTAGGAAATATTTAAAAAGTAATGCTTTCTGTGACTAAAAGAAATAAAACACATTTGTAAACTGAAATCAGATTAACCATAACAATCTAAAGCATACATTTAGCATGCTGCATGTTTTATTTCTAACCGCGGCGTCGTCGTCGACGTCGACGTCAGGTCGACGGAGTTCCGCTGCGCGGGGCTCTTATTTTTGTCTGCAGGGTTTAAAGGAACCTAACCAAACCGAACCTCGGGGTGCCCTTCGCTCGCACAACATATTGATTTTTTAAGATTTCCGAATGCTATTTAAGAAAAGTATAGATTTCCTAGGAAAAGGGCATAATAAAAAATATATCATAGAAATTGTATAGAATGACGCATTGCACACTTTTCCGTTAACGCATACAAAAGTAAATAAAAATGAAGTTTGAATAATAGATTTATTCTTGACTGTGGTCAGGTTGGAAGAAAGTTAAATGATTTTAACTATATCATCTGCCTGCCTTTTCCCAACTATGTTGGGGTCGGCTTCCAGTCTAACAGGATGCAGCTGTATACCAGTATTTTACAAAAAGCGACTGACATGAACAAGATGGAATTATCCGTTACAAGACTTAACTTCTGCTGATTTGTGTCGATATGTTTTGCTTGGTAATGCTTTGAACGAAAAAGTATATCGCATCACTAAAAAAATAACGATAACAATAACGATAAATTGTTCCACCGAACCGCACGTTACGAAATTTTGTTTCAGTGCGGTTAGTGGAAGTGCTCAGGTGCCGTTCGTCCAAGTGCGGTTGAAATCAGTGCTCTGAGTGGAATACCTCGCCTATCTGACCTCCACAACTACTACTACCTAAAGGAGTATTTAAGGATCCTAGCAGGTGGCGTTATAGTTTCTGTCTACCCCCATGGGAAGAAGGCGCGAGTTTATATATGTAAGTACAGATGCCAGCACATCAAGCTACCCGAAACTGTAAAATTTTCCCAATCAACTTTGAACCTTATGCTTTAGCGATAAAGTTGAAAATCTCTGAAAGAAATTTGACAGATTGTAGTAGCTTGATGTGTTGCCGTCTGTACCTATCATCACGATGATTAGCACAATTTGTTTACCTATCTTTGTTTAGCCTTAGTTTTTCGCAATTCACCAATTATTTGGCTAATTAAGCATGACTTTTTAATCACCCATTGATTAATTTGCTACACTTCGTATAGTAAATGGCAAAATAATCGATTAGCTCGTTAGTTATCGAATACTTATAATCGATTGCCACATCGCTATTTGTAGCTGCCGTAGAAATTACAGGAATGTCAAAAAATAATAGGTGTTTCGTTACAGAAATACCGACCGAATGTTGATTGCAATTATGGCATAAAAACCAGTAATGCTATTCTGTAAAATTCCCACCGTCAATAGTGTCAATCGCTATCATCAGGTGGAATGACAGCTCACTTGTAGCTCACTTCACCTAAGTTATCACGGTGATCTTTTTACAGAATAGCACCGCAGTACCTAGTTGTGGAATGCGTAAGAACAATTTACATTCTGTAATAATACATCTTAGCCACTCAAAAGCATAATTGAATAATCATTTTTGTTTCCATATTCTGCAATAGTCCTATCCTACACCGACCAGGGCCGTCCTTGGGTGCACTTGCTCAGTGCATACAGGGATAACTGTCGGTTTGTGTTTCATTTCCTTTACTTATAGAGCCTAAGGGGCCTCTGCGAGTTGGCTTTGGCCCCTCATATGCCTACCAAAGGTCCGGAACCCTATGGTCCAGAGAATGCTAAAAGTTTAAAAATATAACAATGAATTCTTTATTCGCATACAAACAACACTTTGCTTTTTTTCCTTATAATGTAGCACGATTATTAATACTTTATTCACATTAAAATCTAGACTCATTGCTAATAAGTAATTTAAATATAACTTAAACTTCTAAGTAACTATAACATTAAGAAATCGACCAATAACGTTTTTTAGGGTTCCGACCCAAAGGGCAAAAACGGGACCCTATTACTAAGACTCCACTGTCCGTGTGTCTGTCTGTCACCAGGCTGTATCTCATGAACCATGATAGCTAGACAGTTGAAATTTTCACAGATAATGTATTTCTCTTGCCGCTATATCAACAAATACTAAAAATAGAATAAAATAAATATTTAAGGGGGGAATAAAAAAAAAATACTTCCCATTACAACAAACTGGTTTTTTCGGCGTTTTTGCCTTGTGGTACGGAACCCTTCGTGTGCGAGTTCGACTCGCACTTAGCCAGTTTTTCCTTATTCACTTTATATTAAGTGGAAGACACGTGTAATTCACGTGTTCTTTAAACAGCACTTGCTCTACAGTTTAAGTTCACTAACACTGCACTAAACTAAGTCAAAAGGGCCCTATATTTTTTTTTTGTATGCTAAATGGACTTGCTCTTGACCTCGATCACGCATGATGGAAAGAGATGGATGAGGTCTACGATGGAGCGAGCGTACCCAGAAGATGCCTCTCCACTCTTGTTTTGAAGGCAGACGTGTTAAATGTGGGAGGGAAACACAGAGTTCCACACTTTTACTAACACATAAAATAGATTTCATTTGTCAGAATGAAATTAATCAATCTGCCTAGAATTTTCTCAACAATATTTGGGTCGGCTTCCAGTCTAACTGAATAAAACTTAGTACCAGTAATTTACATGGAGCGACTGCCTATCTGACCTCCACAATCCAGTAACCGTATAATATGATAACCCTTGGTAAGACTGGTTGTCCGACTTTTGGGCTTCTGACTACCCGTACACTGAAAAAAATAAAACGTGACTTTTTACTGTTGTTGTACAGTAAAAAAAAAAACGGTACAGGAAACTTATTTTTATGTTAAAATAATTGATTACTGACCGTGCACTGAAATGGGCAAAAACAGTAAAGAGCTAAACAGTTATTTCAATTGGATGAACATTAAAGTTTACTGAAACAAACAGTTCCTTTCACGTATTGCCATTTTCAGAGCTTTACTGATATCGTAGCAGTTATTTTTACTGCTTCGGAACAGTTATTGTAGCATACAGTAAAAGAGCTAAACAGTTATTTCAATTGTTTAAACATTAACGGTAACTAAAACAAGCAGTTTCTTTTAAGTATTGCCGTTTTCAGGCTTTACTGATATCGTAGGCAGTTATTTTTACTGGTTCTGAACAGTTTCTGTAGCATACAGTAAGGAGCTAAACAGTTAATATCAACTGTTTCAACATTAACGTCTACTGATACAAGCAGTTTCTTTTAAGTATTGCCGTGTTCAGACTTTACTGATATCGTAGCAGTTATATTTACTGCTTCTGAACAGTTTCTGTAGCATACAGTAAGGAGCTAAACAGATAAAATTAACTGTTTGAACATTTAACTGTTACTGATACAAGCAGTTTTTTTAAGTATTGCCGTGTTCAGGCTTTACTGATATCGTAGCAGTTATTTTTACTGCTTCTGAACAGTTCCTGTAGCATACAGTAAGGAGCTAAACAGTTAAAATTAACTGTTTGAACATTTAACTGTTACTGATACAAGCAGTTTTTTTAAGTATTGCCGTGTTCAGACTTTACTGATATCGTAGCAGTTATTTTTACTGCTTCTGAACAGTTTCTGTAGCATACAGTAAGGAGCTAAACAGTTAAAATTAACTGTTTGAACATTTAACTGTTACTGATACAAGTAGTTTTTTTAAGTATTGCCGTGTTCAGGCTTTACTGATATCGTAGCAGTTATTTTTACTGCTTCTGAACAGTTTCTGTAGCATACAGTAAGGAGCTAAACAGTTAAAATTAACTGTTTGAACATTTAACTGTTACTGATACAAGCAGTTTTTTTAAGTATTGCCGTGTTCAGGCTTTACTGATATCGTAGCAGTTATTTTTACTGCTTCTGAACAGTTCCTGTAGCATACAGTAAAGAGTTAAACAGTTAAAATCAACTGTTTGAAAATTTAACTGTTACTGATACAAGCAGTTTCTTTTAAGTATTGCCGTGTTGAAGCTTTACTGATATTGTAGCAGTTATTTTTACTGCGTCTGAACAGTTCCTGTAGCATACAGTAAGGAGCTAAATAGTTAATATCAATTGTTTGATCATTTAACAGTTACTGAAACAAGCAGTTTCTTTTAAGTATTGCCGTTTTCTGGCTTAACTGATATCGTAGCAGTTATTTTTACTGCTTCTGAACAGATTTTATAGCTTACAGTAAGGAGCTAAACAGTTAATAGGTACTATCAAACTCAAACTCAAAAGTATTTAGTTCCATTTGACCATTTACCTACGGCACTTTTGAATGTTAAAAAATACAATAAAACAAAGCTACAGTCACAGGCACAACACAAGGCATAATAACTTGAGAAAGTACTGTAGTTGCCCTGGTTGCCCATTCCCTAGCGTAGATCTCTATGGAGAAGGAGAAACTCAATGGACACTCTTTTAAATCAAAATATTGTTACAAAACCAATACCTAATATAACCATACCTATTATATTAAAGAAAATATTCTTACTTCTTGTTTATGTATTAGAAATCCCACCAAAAACATTTTCATGTAAAATGTTGCCAAGACGAGACCACTTAAGGCTCGCACTGTCAAAAAGTTATAAGATCTCATGTAGAGCCAAGCTTCTGACTCTACACGCCCTAACTTCACAAACTCTACACCTTAGTCAAAATATGAGGCGAAACGGCCAAGCCACATATTTTGACTAAGGTGTACAGTTTGTGAAGTTAGGGCGTGTAGAGTCAGAAGCTTGGCTCTACATGAGATCTGATAACTTTTTGACAGTGCGAGCCATATGTGGTCTCGTCTTGGCAACATTTTATATGAAAATGTTTTTGGTGGGATTTCACATCTTTTTGAAAGTTGCATATGAAAAAAAAATTTTTTTTGGGGGCTTTAGGTATTTACTGAAAATCCTGAAATACGTATTTTATTATTTATAACAAGGAGTCCCTATATCAGTTTTCAGAACTCTAGCATCAAAATTTGCGGAAATCTCGTACAAACTTCCATCCCTTAAAATAGGTAAGGGGTTGGAGGGTAAAAGTTCCAAGTTTCAGAGTTTTTTTGTTGTTTGTGTGCTATTACTAGCTTACATACCAAATTTTAGCTTTCTAGGACTTCAGGAAGACCCTTAGAATATTGATGATCATCAGTGAGTCAGTGAGTCAGTGAATCAGTGAGTCAGTGACGAAATCGGGGTATTTTAGATATCAATAAAATCTAAAGTATAAGAGCTATGCAACTGAAACTTTATAGGTTTAATAAGTCAACCACTGACAGCATATCCTGAAAATTTTGTTTATCTGGTATAATCCAAACCCAAGTTATGAAGGTTCAAAAATACGACGAAGTGCTTCGAGAAAAGGTAGGTAGTGCCCTTGCGCTTCGCTTGGCTCGTCTTGGCGGGGCACTCCCGTGCCCCCAGACCCCAGATATACCTTTTCATTTGGTAAGTACCTACCATAGGTAGGTACATGTACCTAGGTTACTAATACGCTGTAAATAGTTTTTATATTTTTAAGTACCTACCTACTGCAGCATAAAAATCCACTAGGTAGGTAGCTGTACGTAACTATGTACCTACCTAACTATATGTAAGTAGGTACCTATGTAATAGGTATTACCTCGTACCTAACTTAAAAGTGAGCGCGAGTGACGGCGGAGCACTGATATTACTTACCTGCCTACCCGATGCATCTTATAGATTTATCAGACTCTGCTAGGTTAGTACATATTTGGCATTTTAGGTAGGTGCCTCTAAAGGCTATATACTTACTTAGATATCAGACCCTACTCTTTCTTATACCTACCTATGTAACAAGAGCAATTTCGCATCTCTGCCTAATTAAAGTACCTAAACAAAAGAAAAGTATTTTTATGGCCTTTCGCCTTAAATGTTTAAAACATTAGCATTAAATCATATTCATAGCAAAACATTTAAAATAACTGTCTACGTGATTGGGAAGGGAGCGGGGCGCGGGGCGTGGAAGCACGTTGCATCGTGATTTAGTGATGTAGGTACTCACCTCACCTCATCACGAGTTTCGATGTCGATTACAGCTTTATCATATTATTGTGATTGAAATAAAAACTGTTATATATATCTATTTAACAGTCCATAGTACTAAGTCCTATTTAATTAACCAACTTTAAAAAAGAAAGCGGTTCTATGTTCGGCTGTATGTATTTTTTATAGATGTTCGTCGGTTTCTCCGTCAATTAAAGACCAATTATGAAAATTCTATCAATATTGTACCTATAAATAATGAATAGATAATAAATCTTCGCCAATTCTCAATAGATTTTGATGATTCTTCTGTTGTTGTCTAAAAGTTGATTTTGAGGAATTTATACGTGTGCCGTAATACGTATCTCAAATATCATCTACACAATCATGATAATTTTCACAATCACTGGTGGTAACTAATGGTTTCCGTGGCAACATGCGTAAGCAAGAGGTACCATGTGTGATCAAACTAAATTAGACGCGAATTTTAACTAGATATCGTGCAATAGAAATTTGAATTCGGTTTTTATGTAAGTTACACGATCTGACCAAGATTTTGTCTGGACTTTAAAAGAGACTGTGACTTCTGAGTTTGTTTCGGCCTTTCTTCTCAGAATAGTCAGTTAGGAAACGCCGACCTCATCTAGTTTAAAAAAAATATATGAGGGTAGTTCTTCGAAATTTGATTCTTTGACTGATCCATATGGCCAAAATTTAATTTCACTTTCAGCTCTGTAACACATGTTCATATGAAAATAGGTATACCAAATAACATATATTTGAATGAGGGACTCGTTTTTATAAAGTAGTTTTCAAGATATTAATTTTGTGCCCAGATGAATCAGAATGTGTTACATATTAATCAGAAACAGAAATAAAAAGTAATAAATACACCGTTAGTTATGAATGTAAATTCTAAACAATAATTATTAATTCTTAAATAGGACTAAGACATATCAAAAGTATCATATTTAGAACAAGATTATACTCCTGTCATTTTTTTATTATTCAAAAGGTTATAGCTAAGTAAATAATAATAAATAAGATTAAAACTACTGACTTGTACACGGTCAAAAATTGGACAAGGGGAATTACGCAACAAAAGCGCTCCTATCGTGCTGGAGAGGGGAAAAACTAATTTTTTTATTATTCATATGGGGTTTTGACCATACGAATCAGGCACAGATGAATCAGGATTTTGCCTACAATCATGCATAACTCATCGTACATACAGACTTCATTATTTTCATTTTTCTACACGAATCTATAACCCAAAAGCATCACACGAAACACAGATTGAAGTTTTAAAACAATAAAATAAATTTTATAAAGTAGGCATTGTAATCAGGATGCCACCTGAACCAAACACAGATGAATCAGGTATTTTCCTTCGTAACACCGGATCTAAGCCAACCAGCCGCACATCCACCTTCTAGGTCGTCCGTTGCACGACTGGCTTCCCCCCGCGCTGGAAGCCAGACTCTCATTATTATTACCCGACCAAGTACGGTCAAGCGCAGCTTACGCCACATTAATCAGTATTATACGACGGACACTTCTTTTTTACTTATTTATAAACAGACTAACGTAGTTATAACTAATACACATTTTTTTTGTAAGAGGACAATTCATTTCCTTTCGATATAATTATAATTTATATTGATGTATCAAAGGGAAAATGCGACATCGACCATTTTGTTCCGGAAAATGGCAAACGGACGCGCTATATGAATCAGAAGAACGACCTTCAAATATTTTTATTTTGTACCTAGACAGCAATTATTAAAAAAAAATCATTTGTCCCAGTAAGGGATAAAGCTAAACTGTACAAAAAAAAATATTACATGCCGTTTTTTTAGTTGGTTACAGAAATATACCCACAGACATCGAAAATTTTGTCCCTGAAGAATTACCCATGATTGACGTGTAAAAGTGTTTGTACAAACCTACTTACAGAAATAAAATCATATCATTCATGTAGTTGTTTTAAAACACGCCAAATTTTTACCTTGCTCTTATAATTATAGAATCGATAATGTTTAGAAAATACACATCCCTAGCGCGACATGCGAAGGTCATGCGACGCGCGCGCGTCGGCGACTGCCGCGCCACCAAACCAACAGTCAGTTGATCAGTTCGCTTCCGTCGTGTGACTTGTGTGGCGTAGCGTAGCCGCGATTCGCATGATCGTGTAAAAATCACAAAAATATTAAACAAACAAATAGTGACAACGCAGTTTACCAAGTCTGTGCGTGCTCCATGAACGATATGGAACGTTTATTAAAGGAGTGGGGCTTTGAGAAATATCTCGACAAATTTATTGGTAAGTAACTAAGTTTTATGTACCTACCTACTTTGAAACTACGTTCCTACCAATTTTAGGGCCAAATTGAATAAGATTTTATGTTTCAGTGATGACTTGTTGGAGTCCATTCACGTCTAAGAGAGTTTAATGGTAATAATAATAACCTACACACTATGGAATGCTCTGTTATTTTTCACCTTGTGAAGATTCACGTTACGCCGTGTCGGGGCAGGATTAGTCAGATAATTTAATTAACCCTAGTACCTAGGTACCTACGCTTTTTGTTTGAAGTAGGATCTACTTGATTGATAGGATGTGTGTGTCCCGTGGACACGGTATAACATGAATATGTTTGCTATGTATGTTATGTACCTATGGCTTTATGGTTTATACTTTACCTAGGTACTTACATTTAAGTACGCTACGCAGTCGTGTTAGAACTGCTTGCATCGTGTACCTACCTAGGTATAGCTACCTACTCGTGCAGGTCAGTAGCTTGACTGGCATAAACTGTTTACATGTGTTGCGAGCTACTGACTGCACAGTAGGTAGACTGTCGAGTGCGTAACGTAAAATAAAGTACACTAATAAATTTTGCTAATGAAAATCTGTGTTAAGAATGCTGTCTGTGCTGCTGTCTGTATCTGTATGCAAATCCGCCCCTAAGACGACCCACTGACCCTGTAATTAATTAAATAATTATAAATCTTTGTTATTTCAGAACAAGAAGTTGACTTAGAGGTGCTTTCTTTGCTCGATGATGAGCAAATCCGGGAGCTAATACCAGCTATTGGCCCACAAGCCAAATTTAAAAGAGCGCTTCTGAAGTGGAATGCTTCCAAGCTAAATTCCTATGTAACTGAGTGGTGTAGTAAAGTAAGCACACAATAATTTATATATAAAAATATAGTCACGCCTTGGCATCTATTTTTTGTGAACATAAATGTTTTTTTTACAGATTTATGACAATCTTGAGAACCTTGTGGAAGTGTACGGAGAGAATGTTGGTGGACTTACAAATTCACCAATCAGTTCGGCATAATCATCACGAAGCACCTCGTTGTCATGCAAATCCATGTCCCCTATGTCTTGATGTAAGTTATCTATCAATTAACACTATTCATAGTGGCCCTGTACCAACCTAATATTTTTCGTGTTTGGGCGGAGCTTTAGGTCAAACGCCTTTCAAACTCATAACTCCCAACTGGGATATAATTTTAATAATTTTATTTAATTACTAGCTGCGTTATCAATAAATACACTAAACTAAACACTAGGCAAATGAGGCGGTCTATTAACAATCTTCCCTGTTTTCAGAGTTTCACAACGCTGCTTGAAAAGACTCCTGATGGCCTGCAGTTTCTAAAAGAAAGGCGACGACACTAGCCAGGAGATACAGGAAATGATAGAATGGCTAAAAAGCAATGTTCATGATTACAGTTCATGTGCAGAAAAATGGGACAAAACTAACAAGGAACGACTAAAATGCATTTTATCAAATGAAAGAGAATCATACATCCAGGAATTTCCCTGCATTCGGCGCTTTCGGGGCTATACCTTGGTATGTATTATTATCATATTAATTAATATTATAAAAGCAAAAGTTTGTGTCTGCTTATGTTTTTATGTTAATGAGGTGACTCATTAAACCAAATCGGCCGAACAAATTAAGATTAAGTTAATCAAGATCCCCGATAGCCATGAACTACATAAAATTATACATTAGTATAGGTAATTTGAAAAACTTAGTACAATATTAACATAGGTTCCTATTATCACAGTATTTTGGTTTCAGCTAATTGCCGACTTTCATGCTTGGTACCCAGGAAACGAAACCACATTCGATGACAAATTCCCTCTGCTCAAAGTAAAGTTGCTTGCGGCATTTGACAAGATCTCAAGAAAGAACACATACCTGGCAGAGTTGAAACAACTCTCTCGTGGTGAGTTGTTTTTGTGTAATTTTTATTTTATTACTAGACTACCTGCGCCCCGCGGTGTTAATCGAGCTTACTGGGAATAAAAGTAGCCTGTGTCAATCCAACAGGTCTAAATTGTGTCCATATCAAATTCTATCAAAATTCGTTACATATAATATTATAACAATAAGTTACAAATATACATGCACACACAAACATTTTAAATTAATATTTTCTATTGTAGAATTGACAGCTTGTTTATTACTTTTCAGTTACTACATATTTTAAAATGCAGTCGGGTATTAATGTAATTTGTTTTAAAATAGTCTAAAATTTATTTATTAAATATACAGAGCGTTAGGTCAAACGAGGGACATACTTTGAGGGGAGTTAGTACTCATGAAAATGAACAACTTTTAATATGGGAACAAACATGAAATCGCGAAAAAAAAATCAGCCGTTTCCTACATTTATGTTTGCATAGCTCGTCAAAATGTACTGAACAGCTGATTTTTTTTTTGCGATTTCATGTTCGGCCCCATAGTAAAAGTTGCTCATTTTCATGAGTACTAACTCCCCTCAAAGTGTGTCCCTCGTTTAGCCCAACAACCTGTATATTACAAATATGAAAACTACACCTTTATCTTTTAGGTTATACATCATGTCACTTTCATTTTCTATTCAGCGGGGTTTTTTCGATTTGTTAAATTGGAAGTGCCTACTCGTATTTGTAACCATACATACATTTTATTACTCCAGCTATTTTCGTATCACAGTTAGAGTCAATCAAGTACAAAATAATACTTAAAACTATTTTTCGAACATATTTTTTAATTACTTTAGGTACTAAATGATTTCTTTTATTTTTCAGACCCAGATTCTGAGACGAGCAATCTTGTGGTTCTTCTGCTAATTCCGCATCTGCTCGGACCTATTAACATAAAGAAAAAGAAAAGGTCAGCGGTAGAACTGCGCGAGAACTTCATCCTTCATATTAAAGAAGAGCAAGAGCTTCAAGAACAGCAGCAAGCACGCCAGGAAAAGTACTTACATCTAGGATTAACAATTCAGCCATACATAATAGTTGCAGGCCCTCTGAAAAAAATTTCAGCCAGGTATGTGATTGTCGACAATATTGTTTATGAAATGCCAAACATTATCAAGGCTGTGGATATATGTATAATTTAAGTTTAAATATTAAATACATTTTAAGTAGGAAGTAAGTTAAAATGTGATACTCATACTTTTTTGTCAAAAGGCACTAATGTATTTTAAGCATACTTACATATTTAGTTGGTAAATATTGAAATTATGAATATTATTATCATGTAGCATATCATAATATCATCTGTCAAATTAAGAGAGAAAAACAGTATTTTGGTTTTTAGGTGTGGTGTGTTCCTCCGCACCACCACCACACCTCTCTTCATTCTTCCTCTTTCTTTTGCTTTGATACTTTTTTTTTATAGTACCTACCTACATATTTTTTATTATAGATAATTGTAATCTAATATAATAATCTTAAAAAATAAATATAATTCTTACGAGTTTTTGCATTTTTACTGAAATTCCACACTGCTACTGAAATAATGCTATACATTGGATATTGTTTAATAATATCGATATACAGTAGTAATTACTACTTTGTATCGTAATATTAAATATTACGACATTGGGAACTGTTCATTCGCAATTACAGGTAGTAATTACTGGGTACCCAACCCAGTAATTACTGTCATGAATAGTACCTGTCACTGCGAATGAACAGTTCCGGATAAAGTTCGCTTACAGTACTTACAACTTAGCTTCTATAGTACCCGTTCCTGTGACAATACGTTATGGTAACTGAGTCTCACAGTACTAGGTAATGCGCGGTCACTGCATGTTACTGTGGAAATATGTACCTAAACCTGTAAGGCACAGTTACTTTTAATGGAGACACAGTTGTTATAACTGATAATCACGGTATACCTTAATGTGCCCACATTTCCTACTAGCAAACCTCACAGTATCGTTTAAAGTATTCTCACAGTATCTGATACCTGACAGTCAGTATTAGTTACTGTTTTCGCACAGTAACTAGTAACGTATCTCAACTGTACAAATAACAGAGGGAACGGTTGTTATTAATGTGTACTATCAATTATTATAACTGATATCTAAGGTACTGCCAACTGGACAGCAAGGTATATTTTAATGAGCAACCAAAGTATACCTTAATGTGAATTTACATGCCTGTTACTGTGAGGAAACAGTCACTACTAATGCATACTTACAATGAACAGAACTGGTCGCTTACAGTTCGTTCTACTGGATCGCACAGTAACTGCTAACGTCCTGCACAAATTACCCGCTACTGTTGCTTACAGTACTTATAACTGGCCTTCCATGGTTACTACTACGTTGATCCCACAGTACTCATTCATGTTGTCCTACGTAGTATGTACTGTGTGAACACAGTAAAATCAACTGTTTGCATGACGATTATAGGTACTATCATGATTCAGTTAAACCTACTGTTAGAAACAGTAAAAAAAAAACAGTAAAGAAGACACTCTTTACTGTTTTTCTTTACTGTCTGTTCTGATTTTCCTTTACTGTTTTTTCTTACTGTCTTATCATTTACTGTCTTACAAACAATAAGAATAGCCGACCAAAAAACAGTTGCAGATGCACAGTAAAATCTACTGTTATAACTCAACTGTTTTTTTTCAGTTAGTTATACTTCTTTGGACAATAGGCTCTATTTTTACTGACCAAAGCGGTGAATATTACCGAAAAATCGATTGGTATTACCGATTTTTTTTTTCAGTGTAACGACTGTCAAAGATCTACGAATGACAGCCGGGACCAACAATGTAACGTGCATTCTGAGGCACGGAGGGGTCTCTCGATATGTAATGGATGGTGAACCATAATTTCATTTTGGTAATTCAACAATATCCATTGCGAGTTATTTAACCGTTGAGGTACACTCTGTGGACTACCTACTATGTATTTTAGTACCAGCCAAAATGGCTAATGGTTTGGGAATTTCTTAGTAACAGCCCTTTTTTTTTTTTTTTTGCGCATGGGAAATCATCAAATGACCCCTCCCGCTCTGGGTGGAGCGGAAGGGAGTGTCAGACTCTTACTGACTAAAACCCACCCGTGTTCCTTCCTTAGCCCTTTATGTTCCGGGCCAGCGGTAACCCTTTCGGACAATCCCGCTGACCCGGCAGGCTTCGGCCCTATGGCGCCCCTCCTCGATACTGACATCTCTTTGAGGCGCGCGTGGAACACGTACGCGCCGTCCGGCACGGGCCTGGTCCTGATCGGACGGTGAGCTACCCATTACTCTCCGCCCGCCGGCCCGCGCCTACGGTGGCCGGGAGTCGTCGCGCGGCTCCCGACGCCCGGAGCGTCTCCCGCGGCGGCTGGGACGGGAGGCTCTCTCCCTGAGCCGTCCCGCCACCTCCTTCGCTAGCATGACTGCTTCGCAGAAGGAGGTGACTGCCTCCCACTCCCTCTCGCCCCGGACCATGGCTTGCACCAGGGCCGGGCGCGAGAGGTCGCCGCCGCTGCCGATCGCCTCTACGAGGACACGGCGGTGCTCCACCCAAGCGGGGCAGACCTCCACCGTGTGCTCCACCGTGTCCTCTGGGCGATCCTGGCAATGGTGACACCCGGGCGTTTCCTCCCGCCTGATGATGTGCAGGAACCTCCCGAAACGAAACCTGCGTCAGGCGGTAGGTGAGGGCGCCGTGGCGCCTCTCTAGCCACTCCTCAAAGAGGGGTCTTATCGCCGCGGATTTTGGCCGTGTGACACATTCGTGCCTCTGAACACACGTAAAGCCGTTGATCCTGCGCCTGTGTTGGATTGTCGTCCCATCGAACAATGGGAGTGAGGGGAGAGAGAGTGCACCTGTGTCTGCGCACACACTTGTGCACTATATTGTCTCACGCGCCGAAGGCTGGTCTGCTCTGAGATTGGTCGCCATGGCGAAAATACGGTCTGGAGGACTTTATTGATAGCATCAGAATATAGTCATAATTGTATAGTTTAGTGCCTGACTCTATTAACATTTCCACAATGTTGTAATCAACGAAACCATCACTTAATAAATCGACTAAATAATTTATAATCGCTCGCTCGACAGCTGTTTAGCTAATATAGAGTAAACACGCTTGTACAGTCAGCAGAAAAAGTAAATGATAATTGTTTAAACAAAAGCATATTGAGAGCAGTCATGGTTCAGTGGAAACGGCCGTGACTTAGGTAACAGTTGTAGGTCGTAGGTTCGAGCCGGCAGGCACTTCGCTATGTCTTAATTATTTCATCACTGCCCTCAAAACGGTGAAGGAAAATATCGTGAGGAAACTGGCGTGCCCTAGAACCAAAAATTTAAGACATGTGACAAGACAACTACCATCCCGCACCGGGCCCGCGTGGTGGGTGAGTGTTTTATAGAGAGGAGGCCTGTTTCCCGTTATGGGGCTTTTCTTTTTTTTTCCGGATGGAAAATCATCAAATGAGGTCCCGCTCTGATTGGAGCAGAAGGGAGTGTCAGACTCCTACTAACTAAAACCCACCCGTATTCCTTCCTTAGCCCTTTATGTTCCGGGGTAGCGGTAACCCTTTCGGACAATCCGCTGACCTACAGGACCTATATGCAAAAAAACGTAAGTTTAGAAACAATATAACTTTTTCACAAAAAAAACAACAGACTTCCAAAAAACACTATAAAGTGAAAAATTACTTTAATTTCGGAAGTCGGTGTCTTTGGATCTGTATTTTAGTTTTTTGCCACCGACTTCCGAAATTAAAGTTATTTTTCACTTTATAGTGTTTTTTGGAAGTCGGTTGTTTTTTTTTGTGAAAAAGTTTTTATTTTTCACATTTTAGTGGGTCAGTTTGTCATTTATCTAATTTACAATAGCTTTTACAAAATATTGCTTTTCCCGATGCAGGGACGTTAATAATGTTGAGGAGTTCTCCTAGTAAGAACCAGGAGAACTGGAGCTGAGAAGTCACCCTCAGCTCCACTTCACCATAAGCATTGTGACGAGCATAAATTGCTTAGCAACCACATTAAAATACCTAATCGAATCGTAACCCGTGAAATGCTTATTATTGAGTAGTTCCGGTGGCCATCAGTGGTCTTCATCATCAGTTCCACTTCACCAAATGGTGCTTTCCGAAAGAAAATGCACGAGTTACTATAAAAAATACCCAAATCGCTATAAGTGTGCCTATAAAGTTTGAGGGTTGCCCTCGATTTCCATGGGATTCCCTCATCAGATTCCGAGTTGGTGACAATGGGACCACCTCGAGACCATACCCTTTCAAACAAAAAAATAATTTTGAAAATCGGTCCACAATTGGCGGAGTAATCGCGTAACAAACACACAAAAAAAAAAACAGACTGTCGAATTGAGAACCTCTTCCTTTTTTGAAGTCGGTTAAAAAGTATTTGATCGACTCCAGTAAACAAAATCAGAAAAAAATATATGATATTCTTCAGGATTTATGCTAGGTAGATAGTGTGTTGAAAACATAATACAACTAATTTGATACGATAGAAAAAAAAAAAAAAAAACATACCGTCGAATAGAGAACCTCCTCCTTTTTTGAAGTCGGTTAAAAATCATGAAGATACCTCTGAAAACTTTCTTTTTACAGTAAAAACCGTAATAATATACATACAATCGTTCTGATTTTTTGTCAGATTATTCTATAAGCAACATACGAAAGCACTAGTGTTTTAATTTTTTAGTCCAAATAATAGATTTTTTGTAAATAGATAAGTGATTGCTTCATAGTTTTGCAATAAATTACCAGCGTTGTGTCATCGCGCTTCTCTTTCATTTCTATGCAGTCCGACAAAGACCGCGCTTTAGTCGCCGGCTGATTATGCTAAAAGCATATTTGAAGAAAAATTTCAAGATTATTTTTTGTGACGAATGTTGTAGGTATTGAAATAAAGAAAAATACTCGAATGGTGCAGTGGTGAAGCGATTAGCTTCTGCGCTCCCGATCGCGTGATTGATTCCCAGTCGGAACAAGTAATACTGTTTCTGGATACAATCGAAGAACACAACTACACAGACTACACTATTCGTGATTGTGTAATTGTAATTCCAGTATCAGATCGTGGCAAAAAAAAAACCTATTGTCATTTTGACGCCAACACATAATTAATTACCATCCATGATAATTAACTTTTTTACGTTATTAAACCTACTTATAACGCTGACCGTACAAAGGAAACTGTGAAGTACGTAGTCGGGTTATTCAATCGATATTTAGTTCCTATATTAGGTGAAACGGAACGGCCATTTTTTCATACATGAGTAATGAGTTCATTGCAAACATAGCTACACACTTTGAAGTCAGTTATATTTAGTTGTCGGACGTAGATGTTTAGGGGCCCGTGGCTAAATAATAACAGCCGCACAGGTCGATTGATCAGGTTAAGCTACGCTTGCCGCGGTTGGTCTGAGGATGGGTGACCATCTTTACATACCGAGACCCCTCCCTGCCTCGGAAAGCACGTTAAGCCGTTGGTCCCGGCTGTCATTCGTGAATCTTTGACAGTCGTTACGGGTAGTCACAAGCCCGAAAGTCTGACAACCAGTCTTACCAAGGGATATCGTATTACCCAGTAACTGGGTTGTGGAGGTCAGATAGGCAGTCGCTCCATGTAAAATACTGGTAAACAGCTGCATCCGGTTAGACTGGAAGCCGACCCCAACATAGTTTGGAAAGGGCTCGGCAGATGATGACGTATAAAACATTATCCTCTTTGTGGAGCAGATGGGTAAAAGTCATATATTCATACCTAGGTCATAACCACTTTTTAAACGATTTTATCGTACTGACTGATTGAAATCTATTCCAAAACAAATTTTATAAACGCCATAGAAAGTAAAACCCATTACTGTGAGAGAAGGGTATACGCGGGTTAATTGGTGTAAGGGTAGAAAGCTGGTAAGCATTTGTGAAAGGTGAAGCGACGATCTTCGTAGGGTGGCTGTATCAGCTAGACAAGAGAAGCTGGGGATCGGGATAATTGGAGGCCGAGCCATGTTTATATAAGGTGAACGGAGGCAACAGGGTATCAAAGGTGAACGGAGGCAACAGGGTATAAAAGGTGAACAGGTGAACGGAGGCAACAGGGTATAAAAGGTGAACAGGTGAACGTAGGCAACAGGGTATAAAAGGTGAATAGGTGAACGGAGGCAACAGGGTATAAAAGGTGAACAGGTGAACGGAGGCAACAGGGTATAAAAGGTGAACAGGTGAACGGAGACAACAGGGTATAAAAGGTGAACAGGTGAACGGAGGCAACAGGGTATACTTAAAAGGTGAACAGAGCAGAAGCCTATGGCACCGATTTTTTTTTAGTATGATTAAGCCGCTCGCGCTGGCGGAAGCTAGTTTGAAATAAATCATTTGACTTTGAACTATATCCAATAAATTGCAGAATATAATTGCTCCACATCAACTGTATATACATCAATACAAATAGGTCTCCACAGACTTTCACACGTGTTTTTACGCACATTTCACACATTAACATAGTTATGACATGAGCTCAAACATACGAACACACTGGGTTGCCCAATCAGTTTACTTTCATGCATCAGTGGGTAACACCAGCCACACCGGCCCAGCTCTTTCATTCCACGTGTAGAAAACTGGTTCAAAAGGTCCATTCTAGACACGAGATGAAAATTTACAATAATAATATATAATTTAAAAAAACTGGCCAAGTGCGAGTCGGATTTGCACACAAAGGTAAAGGTAAGGTACCACAAGGTAAACACGCCGAAAAAAAACACGTTTGTTGTATGGGAATCCCCCTAAATATGTATTCTATTCTGTTTTTAGTATTTGTTGATATAGCGGCAACAGAAATACATCATCTGTCAAAAATTTCAACTGTCTAGCTATCACAGTTCATGAGATACAGCCTGGTGACAGATAGACAGATAGACGGACAGTGGAGTCTTAGTAATAGGGTCCCGTTTTTACCCTTTGGGTACGGAACCCTAAAAATACAAATAAGTCTTTTTATTTCTTTCGAATTATTTATTTTCTAATAGTACAGGTAGCTGTACGTATCACGAAGTGTGGTTTTCATTTTAAATGAGACTAAACTATCTCTCCGAACTAACTAGCGCCGAATCAGAAATGATGAGATCCGCAGGAGAATCAAGGTAGCCAACATAGCCAGAAGAATTGCCAAACTTAAGTGGCAGTGGCTGTGGCAGGGCACATTGCTCGCAGAACAGATGGCTGATGGGGTCGAAAGGTTCTGGAGTGGCGACCGCGTACCGGAAGACGTAGCGTTGGAAGGCCTCCTACAAGGTAGTCCGACGACCTTGTGAAGGCCGCAGGAACCCGTTGGATGCGAGAAGCACAGAACCGGTCGAAGTGGAGGTGCTTGGGGGAGGTCCAGCAGTGGACGTCTTTCGGCTGAAATGATGATGATGAAAGCGCCTGCTTGGATTCTTACCCAGGACCTACAACTCGTATAGTTCGCGTCAAATAAATTTGACGCTCTGAAGTAGGCAACAAATCACTGTGCAGTAGTTAATCCTATGAATAAAACAGCAGTGCGCATGCGCAGCTAGCGAAAAGCCTAGCTTCAGAGCAGCAAAGTTATTTGACGCGAACTGTTAGTCGGGGCCGATACAACTGCCTTACCATCATATGAATCACAATTAATAAATTGTACAGACACACATCAAGCTACTACAATCTGTCAAATTTCTTTAATAGATTTTCAACTTTATCGCTACAATATAAGGTTCAAAGTTGATTGGGAAAATTTGACAGTTTCGGGTAGCTTGATGTGCTGGCGTCTGTACGAGAAATATCTTCTTCAACGGGCCTTCTGGAACTTTTTATTTTGTGGAATAGTATTGCCAAGGTGAGCGTACAGTCACGAGCACTAATGTGTCAACACTTGGCAACTTTAAATAGCGATTTTTTCGTGAAATGACGAATGCAACGTTGAAATACGACACTTTACATAAACCTATGGGTACGAAAATACTATGTTCGTAATAACATAAAATTTCATTAAAAAATAAAGGAGAAAATTGCCTTTGAATAAAGCCAAGTGTATACATACTTATGCTCGTGACTGTACAAATCGCTCGTAAAATTCGTAAAAGGATATCCGAATTCGTTTTAGTGGGTTACCTTTTTGAGATTTATCAATACGAAATACTTGGAGCAATGTTACTGCGGTGTTGCGTAAGGTAATTCATAGTTATGTTCCTACATTACTAGGAATTGAATATGGAGTAGGCAGGTTTGTAGGTATGCGTTGTATATTTGTGTTGTAATGTATTTCCATTTCTGAGGTGTTTGTATGTCCAGATAGGTACATGAAATATCATATAATCTTGATATAGCTCAACAAAACCCATTGAAATACATAAACTGATCAGGGGGTCTAAAAAGGCCACTAACGGTCAAAATACCAATCAATCCGATCCAAATCCAATCCCAATCTCTTTGGTTATACCTACGTAGTGCATTGAAAAAAAGAAAAACACGGACTGTCTTCTTGTTATCCCTTTATGATTCTCCAAAGTGGCATTTTTAGGCCCCCAGATCGTTGTCAAAAGGAAAACTGCTCAAATGGCTGACAGAATTGGCATTGGCACGTTGTATGGCAATACTGATTCTTTGGCCAAAAAATAGGCCAGTCCTCCGGTCACGTGAAGAGTCGATCAACCCGCTTGTAAATGTCTCTAAAAACCAAATGGGCATTCAGACCCCATGGCCACAGAGTTTAAAAAAATTTGGCGCCTTCACCAGCGTCCATCAGTTCCTGTAACGTGCAGCTGACAGGACACGATATTAAGTGTCCCATCGCTTGTGGAACAGCACCACATTTACACTCCAAGGCGGAGTTGTCTATGAATCTCCACCTGAACAGGTTTTCCTTGCATCGGCCAACCTGGGTCCCAATAACTCTCAATAAGATTGGAATATTTACTGACTGTTCTATTGAAAAAAAACTCACCGTTGTTCATTTGCAAAAACGTTGCGTTCCCTGCATTGGTTTCTCCATCTTTCACTAGCACTGGAAAAAAATAGGCTGAACGCGTCACAAAAAAAAAAACAAGACACCTCGATCTACAACCTAAAGTAAAACAGATATCTTCAATGCTAACAAATCGCCGTGAACCGGATCACAGATGCATCGGGCGCTGTTCGAGACCGTGACGCCGATCGATTTCACTCACTCATTGCCAGGTGCTAATCACCGCAGCAGTAGTACAGTTTCGTTAATGAACTGGCAAGAACTTGTGCAAGACTGATGGCTCAATAATTGGTGTAAAGGCTATGAGAATCGCTTCTTCTGAATGATTGGCCCGATTGATGAATTTCACCTTAAATCTCGTTTCCCAGTGGGGAGACGACGAGTGTGCGCAGGAGCTCCACGACCAAAGTGGCAATTCTCGTAATTTTAAGAACGTTCTCAGTTCAGACTGAGAACGTCTCGGTCTTAATCTGCCAAAAATACCTCTAATTTTCCAAAATTTTTGACAAGTTTTTGACATCGATTGTCACTGAGATGCGATTCCGACTAGGTTTTGAACGATTTTTATTACGGGAATTGTCCTTCTGATCTCACCACCGCTGCACCGGTTTTTTTACTACTGGACTATCAGATGTTTTGAGGGTACCATCCGCACTTTCACGTCTCATATCCCGACTTTTCCTCCACATTGAAAGTTTGGATCTTATGTACCTAGCATGCCAGCGGCTGTATTCCCCCCTGCCACATTTAAACCGTCTGCCTTCAGAGCAAGGCATCTTCTGGGCACGCTCGTTCCATCATATACCTCATCCATCGCCGGGGAAATTGAGGTCAAGAGAAGATTTGTGCCTGTACCTATATATTTGTAACCACACTCAGGAAACAGGATAAATCCTCTTTTAAAACAAATAACGGTCGTTTCGTCCCTTCTCTAAACCCAAACCTTTTCATTCTACCAATCATTCCGGGATGAAATCCAGAAAAACCAGACGCTGCTGAATAGAAAGGGATAAAATATACGGTCTTTAACTCTGACTCTTTTACAACTCAACGGGGTAATTGCGTAACGCAACAGTAGGAATGGCTCTCGTTTTGACATTTCAAGAACATTATTTATTTATTTAAACTTTTCGCACAAAAATGTACAGACGCCAGAACATCAAGCTACTACAATCTGTCAAATTTCTTTAATAGATTTTCAACTTTATCGCTGAAAATTCAAAATTCAAATTCAAAAATTCGAGCGAAGACTCGTAGAGGGTTAGTAACATTGTTCAAATAACAACACACAATACAAACACACGCACACACATACATAGACATTCGTTGTTATTGTGTTTGTTGTTTTGTTGTGTGTTGTGGTTTGTTGCTGTTGTGTTGTTGTTGTTGCTTGTTTGTTTTTGTGTTGTTGTTGTAGTTCATTGTTGTGTAACATTGTGTTCTTCTAAAGTATAAGGTTCAAAGTTGCTTAGGAAAATTTGATAGTTTCGGGTAGCTTGATCTGCTGGCGTTTGTACAAAGGTGGACTTAATGCCTTAGGCATTCTCTACCAGTCAACCAAGAGTGGTGAAGAGATTGGATACATTCATTGCGATAAACGTTGTTGAGCAGTAAATTTTTTCGAACATAATTATGAGGGGCCCGTGAATATATAATAAACAGCCGCACAGGTCGATCGATCAGGTTAAGCTACGCTTGCTGCGGTTGGTCTATGGATGGGTTCTTCACCATCTTTACATACCGTGACCCCTCCGTGTGAGGAAAGCACGTTAAGCCGTTGGTCCCGGCTGTCATTCGTGGATCTCTTTGACAGTCGTTACGGGTAGTCAGAAGCCCGAAAGTCTGGCAACCAGTCTTACCAAGGGGTATTACCAGTATTACCCAATAAGGTCGGATAGGCAGTCGCTCCATGTAAAATACTGGTATTCAGCTACATCCGGTTAGACTGGAAGCCGACCCCAAAAGGCTAGGCAGATGATGATGATGATGATGAATTATGAAGCAAACTAATTGCCAAACACACTATCAATCACAATCTGAATCAATTTGAAGAATATTGCTAATCCATTGCTTCATATGTTCGAAAAATTTGTCTGCTAAACAACGTAAATAACGCAATGAATGTTGTTAAACTGTCAAAATTAAAGCCATTGCTACTGATAGTGTAATAAATTAAAGCCATTGCTACTTATAGTGTAACAAATTAAAGCCATTGCTACTTATAGTGTAATAAATTAAAGCCATTGCTACTTATAGTGTAATAAATTAAAGCCATTGCTACTTATAGTGTAATAAATTAAAGCCATTGCTACTTATAGTGTAATAAATTACCCTGCAGATTGTGATTGATAGTGTTACGCAATTTACCAAAGGCTGAAATTTAAAGAATTTTAATTCTAATTATCGGGGACTATCAATAGACCCAATGATATTATAAAGGTCAAAGTCAAGTTAGCGGACTAAATGAAACTACAACAACAAAAGTCTGAATTTGTCTGCAACAATTTACGCGCGCTAGAGCGATATATAGGTATACTATCATTGAATAGACCGGTTTAATTAGTTCTGCTCGTATCTATCATCAACGCAGATACTAAATGACCATCACAACGGGATTGACGTACCTACCTAGGAGATTGAACGAGATTGAAGTAGGAGGTTTTAATTGATACCTACAGAATAATGATCGCTGTCGATTACATCAGGGTTTTCCTCGACCGAGCTAAGAACGCAATGCATATCATTAATCCATCTGGCGATGTGTATTGTTGTGTGCCGGCTTCAATCGGTTTTTACGACTTGACATAACATCAAGAATCCTTTATTATCTGTGAGTTTAATCATCATCTGCCTAGCCTTTTCCCAATTATGTTGGGTCGGCTTCCAGTCTAACGGGATGCAGCTGAATACCAGTATTTTACATGGAGCGACGGCCTATCTGACCTCCACAACCTAGTTACTGGGTAATACGATACCCCTTGGTATGACTGGCTGTCAGACTTTCAGGCTTCTGACTACCCGTAACGACTGTCAAATATCTACGAATGACAGCCGGAACCAACGGCTTAACGTGCTTTCCGAAGCACGGAGGGGTCACGGTATGTAAAGATGGTCACCCATCCACAGACCAATCGCGGCAAACGTAGCTTAACCTGATCGATCGACCTGTGCGGCTGTTATTATTTAGCCACAACGGGCCCCTCTTATCTGCGAGTTTAATATTAATGTATTATACATACAATACAGAGAGCAGTGATGACTCAGTGGTAACGCCCTGGCTTACAAGTAGGTCGTGGGTTCGAACCCAGGCAGGCGCTTTACTTTGTGTAAATAATTTCATCACCACTCCTCTCAAAAACGGTAAAGGAAAACCAGCATGTGAGGAAACCGGCATGTCCTAGAACAAAACATTTAAAGACATGTGACATCTACCGACCCGTACTGGGCTTGTATGGTAGTTTATAATAGGCTACTCCCCTTGAAGAGTAAGTATATATTATTGTCATAAGTACGCATATTTTCTCCCAAATTATTATTTTGTTTTTTTTTGTTTGTTTTTTTTTTATTTTTATGATTTATGTTTGCCGCAAATAAACGTATTTTCTTTCTTTCTTTCTTTCTTACAAGAGAGTAGGCCTGTGTCCCAGCAATGGGAACATTATTATAGGCTGATTTATGCGTTATGGTATAAACCTTTCGGGATTCTCTAAATGATATTGCAAACTACATCAAAAACCGTTGCGCAGCTTAGAAGAACAACGCGGTCAAACAGTTACGAAAAGTGACTTTCATTATCATTATTTCAGCCGAAAGACGTCCACTGCTAGACATAGGCCTCCCTCAAGCACCTCCACTTCGACCGGTTCTGTGCTTCTCGCATCCAACGGGTTCCTGCGGCCTTCACAAGGTCGTCGGTCCACCTTGTGGGAGGCCTTCCAACGCTACATCTTCCGGTACGCGGTCGCCACTCCAGAACCTTTCGGCCCCATCGGCCATCTGTTCTGCGAGCAATGTGCCCTGCCCACTGCCACTTAAGTTTGGCAATTCTTCGGGCTATGTCGGTTATCTTGGTTCTCCTGCGGATCTCCTCATTCCTAATTCGATCACGCAGGGAAACTCCAAGCATAGCCCTCTCCATTGCCCTTTGGGTGACTTTTAGCCTTCTTTTATGGCCCATTGTGAGCGACCACGTTTCAGTGCCATAAGTCATCACTGGCAACACGCGGCGACCACGCACTGGTCAAAGACTTTCGTCTTGAGACACTGCGGTATGGGACGAGGAGATATTGCGTAGTTTCCCGAACGCTGCCCAGCCGAAATTAAAGAGGTCAGTCGTCGAATCCGACTCGGCTGGGCCGCGTTCTGGAAAGTGACTTTAATTTATAATAATTATGTATAGTTAGATATAGCTATGTCAACACAAAGCAAAGTGCACCTGTGCCTTGTACTTGAAATGTTTGTTCTCTTGATCAAACATTCACGGTGTAGGTCGTGTCTTGCCTTAAGTAGATTTAGACAAATAAATGTGCTGGCGTAGAGGTTATGCACCCGCTTTTATGTTGGTTCTTATCTACTTAGAACTTAAATACTAACTTGATTGACCTTTTCAAATATAATACTTCTAGTCATTCTTCGGAATCAACAATTTAATCAACTATCATCATGATTCCATAAGTAAAACCTAATGAATCAACATAAACTTATTTTTTAGGTTCCAAACCCAAGGGTAAAAACGGGACCCTTTTACTAAGACTCCACTGTCCGTCTGTCTGTCTGTCACCAGGCTATCCAGGTATCTCATGAACCGTGATAGCTAGACAGTTGAAATTTTCACAGATGATTTATTTATTTTATAATTTAAGTACACATAGTAAAATACATAGAGATATGACATAATTATAATTTGAGTACAAAGGTACCTACTGCTTAAAAGAAATGTAGACAATAGTGTGTGAGAACAAGAAGACAAAATATGAATGATGATGTTGGTTTGCCGCTATAACAACAAATAAAAAATAGAAAAAAAAAATATATGGGGTCTCCCATACAACAAACGTGTTTTTTTCGGCGTTTTTGGCTTGTGGTACGGAACCCTTCGTGTGCGAGTACGACTCGCACTTGGCCAGTTTTTTTTTTTTGTCAAATACGATAAAACCTTGTCTATTTAGTTGAAATGTGTCAAATAACCGACTTAACGCTAAACAACCTTTACGTAAGGTCATTATCAGTGGTATTGTTGACAAAGAAGTGTCAATTGCGCCAAAACCACGCTGATGACACTGTACAAGAATGGGCAAAAGTTTCACAAATAAATCGTAGATAGGTACTAGCTTCTGTCCGTGACTTCATTCGCGTGAAGTTTCTTGTTATAACATATAACATACCTAGCCTAAGGAATAATGTTGCTTTCCATTAGTGAAAGAATTTTTGGAATCGGATCAGTAGTTCCGAAGGTTAACGCTTACAAACAAATAACTAAGCGCGTACGTACAACTCAAAAAAACCTCGTAAAATAAAAATAATTTCTTATTACACCACATTAAAGCGATTTCATTAGATTTACTGATTTTACACAGTAAGAAGAAATGTTTGTAAAACAGTGAAAGACAAGACAGTAGGTAACTTTTAATGATTGAACATACTGTTTACTGAAAAAAACAAAAAAAAAAAAGCAAAACCACCATTACTGTAATGTAAGTAAATTTCAATGGTTTGAACGATTTCACCAAATGGGTGAAAATAATAATTTCTCGATTTCATTAAGATTGACTGATTTTATACAGTAAGAAGAAATGTTTGTAAAACAGTAAAAAACAAAACAGTAACTTTTAATGATTAAACATACTGTTTACTGAAAAAAACAAAAAAAAAGGAAAACCACCATTACTGTAATGTAAGTAAATTTCAATGGTTTGAACGATTTCACCAAATGGGTAAAACAGTTAATTTTGTGACCTTTTAGCTACTTAAAACGTTAAAGTTTACTGTCATGACGGTAACATTTTGCCTCAAGCTTTAACTGTTTTCGGATCAGTAAAAATACTGTTTTGAACGTTACGCTCTTAAGGAACTGTTTAGGTAAAGCAGTTCAGATCAATGTTTTTTCATTTTTATTTACTGCTTATTTCTTTCAGTGCAGTAAAGTTAGGCGAGGGGCTGGCTCTGACCACCCAGCCTATTATGGTTGTGTACGCCAGAAATCATCATCTGCCTAGCCTTTTCCCAACTATGTTGAGGTCGGCTTCGAGTCAAATTGGATGCAGCTGAATACCAGTATTTTACATGGAGCGACTGCCTTTTTTTTTTTTTTGTTTTTTTTTTTTTTCGCTGAGAAATGACGTTACGCATCTCCGCTCGTCGGGGGAAGAGACGGAGTATGTGGGACTCCCTGCCAGGGTGGCAGTATACCTACTAAAACTCAGCGGTGTTCCCTCATCGCCTTGATGGGGAGGTCATGGGAATCCGGCTCATCTAACCTCCACAACCCAGTTACTGTATACAGTAACTGGGTTGTGGAGGTTAGATAGGATAATACGATACCCCTTGGTAAGACTGGTTGTCAGACTTTCGGGCTGTCAAAGATCCACGAGTGACAGCCGGGACCAACGGCTTAACGTGCTTTCCGAGGCACGGAGGGGCCTTGGTATGTAAAGATAGTCACCCATTCACAGACCAACCGCGGCAAGCGTAGCTTAACCTCTTTGTTACACTAAACATGGAGTGGAAATACTGCACTTATTTTTTTGTGTTTAAAACTATTTGTAGAGGTTTACAGTCTATATTTGGAAGTGTGATAATTATTACTGTAACAAATTCATGGTTACGCATCCGAATGTCAAAAACTCGTACTTTGGCATTCTGAACAGGAAGGTGGCATAAACTGTTTTTCTCACGTATAGTTTCACAGAGAATTTTTATTATTTACTATCATCACAATATTGTTAAAGTCGTATAACCGTCACGTGGTTTGTGATGCCAATGGACCTATAATATTAAAAACGATATTAGGCGAGTGGGACCGCGGTCCTTGTCGCCCAACTCGTAACACAGGTATTTTTGAACGCATTGGTATTTTGTCAAGAATAGGTAGAGTAAATTCATCCATGGTGGGTTACCATGATTCGCCATTTTGGTACCCACGTTAGGGGAGGCAGTGGCTACATAATAACAGACGAAAGGGTCGATCGTTCAGAAGTCCAATTCCTACAATTAAACACATTCAACCAGTCGCAATCTCATCTCAGCGACAACCAATGTCAAAAACTTGTCAAAAATGTAAGGAAAGTAGAGGTATTTTTGACAGATTGAGATTTAGATCAGATCTGTAAACGTTCTTAAAATTACGAAAATTGGTCCTCTGGTAAGGCTACGCTTGCCGGCGCTTGCCGCGGTTGGTCATTCGTGGATCTTTGACCGTCGTTACGGGTAGTCAGAAGCCCGAAAGTCTGACAACCAGTCTTACCAAGGGGGATCGTATTACCCAACTAGTAACTGGTTTGTGGAGGTCAGAAGGCAGTCGCTCCATGTAAAATACTGGTATTTAGCTGCATCCGGTTAGACTGGAAGCCGACCCCAACATAGTTGGGAAAAGGATAGTCAGATGATGATATCTTTGGCAGAGACAGCATCACGTATCAATCCATCAGTTTCGTATTTCTCAATCAAACTAATAGAAACTTCACCGTTTCTATCTTCTATATCAAATATCATCAATGTATCGATAGCGGATCTAGAATCTCTAAGTTAGTTTTTAGGGTTCCGTACCCAAAGGGTAAAAGGGGACCCTATTACTAAGACTTCGCTGTCTGTCCGTCCGTCCGTCTGTCTGTCACCAGGCTGTATCTCAAGAACCGCGATAGCTAGACAGTTGAAATTTTCACAAAATTAACAAAATAAAATAAATATTTAAAGGGGGCCCCATACAAAAAACGTGTTTTTTCGGTATTTTTGCCTTGTGGTACAGAACCCTTCGTGTGCGAGTCCGATTCGCACTTGGCCAGTTTTTCTCCTCCGCCACGTCTGCTCGTCGTGTCAGGTTCGCGGTTACCTCTCGATTCGATAAGGCTTTTTGCTGCGATCTGAAGTTGATTGGAGGTTCAAGGTCTGTTACTTGTTAGACTATTATTCATTTCAAGTTTATAATAGTTATAAACTTATTACCTATAATTATTATTGGAGCTGTATTACCAGAATAGTTGAATTGTTGGTCCAGTTACATACTTGTTTTTTCTCTCATTAAAAAGACGATAAGATGAAGGAATAGAAAATTAAAATGCAAGGTTATCCACTATTCTGCCAGGGTCGCGGGTTGTTCGAAAGAGATACCGTGGTGTCACAGGCAACTAAAGGAACACGGGTGGGTTTTAGTAGTCTGACACGCCCTCCCGCACCGAGAGCGGGGGAAGTAATTTGATAAATTCGCACCCAAAAAAAAGGGTAAGTATCTATTTGTTAGTATTTGAAGAAATAGGGATTTCTATAAACTAATTGCGCCGCGACTTATGAGTTGTAGGTCGTAGGTTTGAACCCAGACAGGCGCATTACTTTGTGTTAATTATTTCATCACCACTGCTCTCAAAACGGTGGAGGAAAACATCGTGAGGAAATCGGCATGTTCTAGAACCAAAAAATTCGAAGGCATGTGACATCTACCAACCCGCACTGGGCCCGCGTGGTCGGTTATGGCCCACTCCCTCTCACCGAGAGGAGGCCAGTGTCCCAGCAGTGGAATATTATGATTGTGATTAAATCGAAGGTCTGCTGGGAAGGTTTAAATTAAAAAGAGATGATCAATAACGATATTCTGTTTTTGAGACAAAATTAAAATGAAATATGTTAAGTTTGTAAAATTCTCAAAGGCAGGCAAAGTTAATTTAGAAAGAATGCACATTAGCTAAACTGAAATAAAAAACGGTTTACTAGCAAAAAAGTTACTAAATAAGTGCAGTTTAAAACTTGAAAACTTAAACGAACTAGTGTTACATTTCACAACTTTCAGCTACTGCAGCCCTTTACGTACGAATTTTCAACTTTAACCTTGAGTTAAAATTTTTACGTAATACATTCCCGTGTAATAATATTTATTTATTCTTCACGGTTGGTTTATCTTTACTGATATCATGAATATCGGGAAACGTAGCGTCGGATGGAACTACGTGATGACCGGTATACAGGTTTTCAGGTATACAGCTTAGGTTTCCAGATTTTAGAATTGGATACAGCCTGAAAATGTAGGTACTTTACTTACCCTGTAGTTTCGTATTGATTACCCCGTAGGTCTCGTGGTTGCAAGCGCGACAGCGAGCTGAGCGTAGTGTCCTGGGTTCGATTCCCAGGTCGGACAAAGTGTTATTGGGTTTTCCATTAGATTTTTAAGTAACAGCCCGGAGTTTGTAAGTTGGCGATTTAATACCCCCTTGCCTCGGAAAGCTCGTAAAGCCATATCTCTCCCCGGTCATGTCGGATTGCCGTCCCATCGGACTATGAGAGTAAAGGAAGTGCATCTGCGTTTGCGCACACACTTGTGCACTATAATAACACTTGCGTACCTGGCTAATCTCCGTTGAGATTGGCCGCTGAGACCGAAATCGATCGAGAGGCTATTATTAGTACGTAGATATAATACAAGGTTTCACGAAAACCACCTTCTTGGTGGGTCTTACGAAGGGGTATCTTAGTGCCCAGTAACTGGGCTGTGGAGGTCAAATAGGAAGTCGCTTGTAAGGCCATAAGCACACGGCGTATTTTAATGGCGCAGACGACGCGCGTTTTAGTAAAGCGCGTTTTCGGCGCCGTAGATGCTGATTGTTTTGGGTTCGAATCTCGTTTGAAGCGCGTCGTCTGCGCATTTAAAATACGCCGTGTACTTACGGCCTAAAATGCTGGTATTCAGCTGCATGGGGTTAGACTGGAAGCCGACCTCAACACCCACACGAACCAGTAGTTGAGAAAAGGCTAGACAGATGATGATAAATATCATAGGATAGACATAACTAGGCTGGCTGGAAATAAAAAAACTGGCCAAGTGCGAGTCGGACTCGCACACGAAGGGTTCCGTACTACAAGGCAAAAACGCCGAAAATAAAACGTTTGTTGTATGGGAGCCACCCTTAAATATTTATTTTATTCTGTTTTTAGTACCTATTTGTTGTTATAGCGGCAACAGAAAAACATCATCTGTGAAAATGTTTCAACTGTCTAGCTATCACGGTTCATGAGATACAGCCTGGTGACAGACAGACAGACAACGGACAGTAATAGAGTCTTAGTAATAGGGTCCTGTTTTTACCCTTTGGTCCGGAACCCAAAAAAGGACGCTAGCTACAGAAGTGATAATAGTTTAAATATTATAAAACGTGTAAAATGATCGACGATTCGCATGAATTTACTCGCCCGAAACGTGCAAATCGTCTATTACGTATTAATAATAACATTATTAAGCCCAAAACACGCATGTTATTATATACAGTAACAATTTTGGTTAATTATTATTATACCCAGCAGATGTCACCTACATCAATCGTCGTACTCAAAGGCATCCTGTAAACATTATTCCTGTGTATTAATACGCGAAATTGCAATTTCCTTCCCAATCTATTCTATCAACACATATACAGAGGTTCAAGAGGCGGACGAATGGAGTAAGCGGCTCAAATAACCCCTTAGGGGAAAAAAGAGGGGCGCATAAATCCGATATGTTTCCCCAAATTTATTCTAAGATAAGGGCTATTTTGGTGGCTTTGGAGATTGCATTTTTATACGGGTTTTTCTTACAGAGGCTCAATAGGGGTTAATTGTGATAAAGATATGGAAATAGAAGAGCATGCTTAGATAGTTGGGACCTTATGATAGTCATCAGAAAGGTCAGGTGCGTACTACCGGCATGCGTGTATGACCGGCAGGGTAGTTGCGTAACACACTATCAGTAGCAATGGGTTTCATTTTGACAGTTCAACAACATTCATTGCGTTATTTGCGTTGTTGAGCAGACACATTTTTCAAACATATGGAGCAATGGATTAGAAATATGCTTCAAAATGATTCAAATTGAGAGTAATAGTGTGTTACGCAAATAGGGTGCAGGGGGCTTACCATCACCTCTTAAAGCAGGGCAGAAGTTGAACTGCACTACTTTTTTGTACGACGTCTTAGTACAAAAAAGTAGTGCAGTTCAACTTCTGCCCTGATTTAAGAGGTGATGGTAAGCCCAGTGCCGTAATTAGCCTTTTAAGCACCCGGTGCGAGCTGCTATAACCGCGCCCTTAAAATATTTTCTAATCATAACCGATTCTGACAATAAAATGGATTGTCAATAAATCAATCATCCAAAAACTAAGTTTTTGTAATCTTAATTTTAATTTTGAGAAATTCTTGGTGAAGTTTTGAGAAATTCAAATAAATTGCGTTTATAAATTAGGTGAAAAAACGTTTATTCGAACATATTTGGCAAAATTCACAATTAGACAATACACAAATGACACCAAATACTGATCAGTACTGTACAGATAGTAAAGATTCAAGGCTACTTGGTATTGGTTATGTGTTCTACTGTCAAAAAATTAAAGAACTGGTGAATGTGGCCCTGGTCTGGTCATTTCTGCGCCCCTCCAGGGTCTGCGCCCTGTGCCTGGGCACCGCTGGCACCGCCCTAGTTACGGCACTGGGTAAGCCCCCAGATGTTATGATCGTAACCAAGACAAAAGGAGTATGTATGGATCGTAGCAGTAAGCCGTTGGTCCCGGCTACAGATTATATAAACACACAGTTTATAATTATGATCTATGGTTCGAATCAGGAATGAGGAGATCCGCAGGAGAACCAAGGTAACCGACATAGCCCGACGAATTGCCAAATTGAAGTGGCAGTGGGCAGGGCACATTGCTCGCAGAACAGATGGCCGATGGGGCCGAAAGGTTCTGTAGTGGCGACCGCGTACCGAAAGACGTAGCGTTGGAAGGCCTCGACAAGGTGGTTCGACGACCTTGTGAAGGCCGCAGGAACCCGTTGGATGCGAGAAGCACAGAACCGGCCGAAGTCGAGGTGTTTGGGGGAGGCCTATGTCCAACAGTGGACGTCTTTCGGCTGAAATGATGATGATGGTGATGATGATGGTTCCGGCTGTCATTCGTGGGTCTTTGGCAGTCGGTACGGGTCGTCAGAAGCCTTAAAACCAGTCTTTCTAAGGGGTATCGTTAATACGATACCCCAGTTACTGATAATTCAGTAACTGGGTTGTGGAGGTACAGTCACGAGGAAAAGTATGTATACACTGTTTATTTTGTAACGATAATATTTACATAATTTATGCTAATATTTAAAATAATAATAATATGTACATTATGTAAGTTTACTCTTTTTGACAGGTAAGTACAGTCAAAAGAAAATAAAAGTTTCAATTGTGTTTCAATTTCCGGAGAAAAAGAAACGACTATCAATTTCGTCCTTGCTACCATGTTGTAACAAATAAAACGAGAGAACTAGTGTGTAGGTACACATACAATTGATAACATCGGACCGATACGATGGAAACCAAACAAACTGCACCAAAGAGAAAACGTGTTGCGAGGTATTTACAGCTCTTAAAACAGCGCGAATAGGTTACACAGTAAACATTGCTTGATATTTCCATGTTCGATACCAAAAGCGTCATAGACCTCATCCATCGCTTTCCATCAGGCCTGATCGAGGTCAAGAGTTTCCCATTCAGCAATAAAAACAAAGAAAACTTAGTTGAATTAGTCAATAATAACGTTATAGCAGTTCAAACAGACGACCTTGTGAAGGCCGCAGGAACCCGTTGGATGCGAGAAGCACAGAACCGGTCGAAGTGTAGGTGCTTGGGGGAGGCATATGTCCTATGGCCTATGCAGTGGACGTCTTTCGGCTGAAATGATGATGATGATGATGAGTTCAAACACTACATTAGGTACATAACGGTGAAGGAAAATATCGTGAGGAAACCGGCATGTCCTAGAACGAAAAATCACACTAATATTATAAAGGCGAAAGTTTGTGAGTGTGTGTGTGTGTTGTTTATATGTTTGTTACTTCTTCACGCTCAAACGGCTCGACCAATTTTGATAAAATTTTGTGTGGAGGTAGCTGACAGCCTGGATTAACATATATACTACTTCTTATCCCGATATTCCCACGGGATCGACATTTACGCGGGTGAAACCGCGGGGCGCAGCTAGTTCTGCAATAAAAAAAAAGTGGCACTCCAGGAGTGCCGACAGAAGTGAAAACAAAACACAAACAGAATGCTTTGCCATCACTCACTGAGATATCGGATATACATTAAAACAGAGTACATCCCGAGGACAGCCGATCACATCCGAAGCGGTGTCGGTTACGGTAACAGTGGCGCGAGTTCAATAGTTTTTTCCCCATCCCAATAAATGCCCAACGCGCCTAAGAAGATTTCAATTAAAAAAAAAAAAAAACTAGGTTCTTAAATATAGACGAAACATGAAAAACTACGTAATAGTCTCGACATTTTCTGCTTTCTTTGTGAGACTATTAAGTATTTTTTCATCTCTCATGCTCGGAAAGTAGTGTTTGTTTGATCCGAATAGCGAGTGGAAGACGCTGCTTCCCACCATAGGGCGGGAAAGACTCATAGTAATTGCTTCCCTCCCTAAGGCGGGAATGAATTTTAAAAATGGAACTAAATTTGGTTAGGTAGTCAGCTCAGTCAGACACCCTTAATTGATTTTTGATTATGTAAATATTTATTAGGCTACCCATCAAATCTTATAAATGTGCGTTAATTAGGAGAGTTGGATAAAAAGCTCATATGTTAACGCCATTAAATCTTTCATATTTAGCGCACAAGTTTAGTTAATAATTTACCTTGAATAAATTCAACATACTTAAAGGTACTCGTACGATAATAATTTTGATGTCAGTTGTGGTCGAGGCTAAAAAACATAAAAATTGGGGATTTCGAACATCCTGACTTCACAATGTGAAGAGGAGAGGCTGTGCATATACATCATTTAATTATTCGACGAATTTATCCATAGTTTAAGGTAAATAAGTAGTGGTAATGAAGTTTTTTTATATCTAATGTCGAAGTTTCGCGCCAATCGTGCGTGTTTTCGTTTCACAAATTTCACACACAGATGTACTTAGATAAGATTTAAAATGTGACAAATATTATTGAAAATATTATAAACAACACGAAAATGCCCAGGTTTTAACGTAATATTCACATTACCACTACCTACTCAATTTGTGTTCAAAATCGTCGACCATTATTGTTTTTTTTTATTGCAATGATGTGCGAAACAGCGAAAGCGATTATTCCAACAATTTTTTTTAAATTTCCACTGACGAGTAATTAATATGAGGAATGTAATCGATACTTGAAAATAAATACATGCATTGTTTTAATGATTTATGCTTTTCTAATAGATATCATTTCAATCTCTTCTAATAATTATCATGTCACTAGCAGCATTTATTGAATTTCGCGCCGAAATGTTTCTACATATATTTGAATTTATATTCGGAAAGCGCTCGCTGTTTAAAATTATTTTAATTTATTGGACAATTATTTATTGTGGATTTTATTTTTGATACTTTCTAATAGTATGCTACAGAATTCCCAACAAACATTTTTTAGGTACCTAGGCTTAGCAAAAGTTTATTTGAGAATGATGATAAATTAATTCTATAAATTGGGTATTCTGCAAAAACTTTACATTTCAATACATTTTGTTAGATTCAGTTTCTACAATTTTTTTTTTTGCGAGTATCGATTAGGCTGAATGCAAGTTTTGAATCTAAATAGAAAGTTGTGGGGACGGTCAGCACTAAAAAAGTGACGCGGTGTGTTCCATATTTCAAATTTAAAAAAGACTAATATATAGGTATCTACTATTCATGTTATTATTATCAATTAATATTTTAGAAAAACTGCTATTTTTTACTTTCCTTATATTCGAAATGAAAAGTAGAGTGTTTAACACGTGTGAAAGTCATCAATTCCCACTCGGACTATAGCCGTATAGTCTAAATGCCTCGTATAGGAATTGATTCCTTTCCACCCTTATATAACAATCTACTATTTCATCTTTCAATAATTTTAATTCAGAATCAGTCTGTCCTTTGCTGCCCTCTCCCAGCGACGCCCTGAGCTGAGGTAAGTACCCCACAGGGGGTGCCCTTTGCGTGTAGTCGCTTAGTTTTAATTTTTCAAACCTTGGTTTTTGAGGCCTTTATTTTTTAAGGCATCCACAGGCAAGCCCGGTTAAGCAGAAGACCACGTCATAGGTCGAAATGCGAGACGCCAGTCACAAAAAAAATCTGCTTACTTTGGCCAAAAATAACCCTCTCAAACCAATTGACATTGAAAATTCAAAGCTGCAAACGAAACCAATTAGTGAATAAAAAGCAATTGAAGCGCTGTATACGATGACCTTGAATTGTAACATCGCTGGAAACAGCTCAAAATCTGTAAATAAAGTTACCTTTGTTAATTATGATATAAACAAATCATTGTTTCTTTCGTGTGTGTAGGTGGTGTTCTAAGGTTCGAGCGGCAGTCGAGGCGCGTCGGCCGAATGGCGCGGACCGATATTCTGTGAATGCTAAAGCATCGTTCGCTGCAAACACGACGCGTGTGACTGTACCTGTGTTTTTTAATTTTTATTTTTAATCTGTGAACTGTGTGAGGATTTTTATTTACTATACAGGTTGGTATTTTTTTGTCGTATTTTTTTGTGGCTAGATTATTTTGTGATGGAAAATATTGGCGTTTTAGTGTGATTGAACAAAAAAGCGCTATTTTATTGCAGTAGTAATAGTTGTTATTTAATATTTTAATTGCCACTGACTTGTGGTTGAGATTTGAGACTTTTTTCGGAAAAATATGAAGATTAAAATTGTTTTTTTATCTGACATTGACAATAGAGTTGGAATCAAAATAATCTAAAATACAACAACGTCGTTTTCGCGTATAATAATGGGTTCTTTTATTTACTCATTCCGAAAATATCTAGATTTTAACATTAAACACAAAAAACTGTACCTAATAAACCGCAATAAGTAAAAAATAATCAACAATTTACGTACCTATTTTTAATTATTTTCATCGTTTGACAAATTAACATTTTTATTTCCGTTTTTCTTACATGACTATACAGATTCTTTTATGTTTTTTTTTCTTTAAAAGGTCACGTTGAAGCGTTACTGCAACCGGTTTTCTAGATTTTAAAACGTAGATAGGATTTTTACTACGTTGTTAGATTTCTTGTAATTTTTTTGGGATTTTGAACATTGTAAACATGAATTTAATTACCATTGATTTATTGTCGTAATAAAAATAAGAACTTCCACTTATATTCTACTAATATTCCATTTTTTTTTCTTTTTTCTATATGTCAAAGTTAGTATGTCTGTTTATAACGTTTTTACTACTAAACTATCGCACCAATTTTGATGTAAATCAGACAGAGTGACGTAGCTAGGCAGTGGGTACTTTTTACCCGGAAAATTAAAAAACTTCACGCTCGGACTGACTTGCCCTGTTAGTTTCCATTGCATTTTTTTTGTTCATGTTGTGCTGTAGTGCATTTGTTTCTTTTTCTGTACGCCATCGACTATCGAGTTCGTATATTAGTTTACGGTCGATTCTGTAAATATCTCAACGTGAAATCTTAGGTGAAGTGAGTTTGTTTTTGCTAGAAATTGACACTATTGACAGCTCACTCCACGCTTACTTACCACCTAAGTTTTCACGGTGAGATTTAAAAAAAAAAACATCAAATACCAAACAGTCCTGTGCATAATTATATCATTGGTTGGAATTTACATTTTTTAGTCAGTGAGTCGTCTTAGCGGCGGAATTTTTTTCCTGTATTTTGTCACAAAAAAAATGGAAATCAAGACTAGAAATACCTAAGCATAACCATGACGTCGTGTGCCTCAGTCATAAAACTTCCTACAATATCCTCAAAGGAGTAGGTATAGGTAGCTATCATAGGGTCCGCTACAGAACACTAAGCTCTCACAGCCTTTACGACCTTCATCAGATCATCAGATGTTAAGCAAAGATGAATTAATTGACTTGAAAAAAATAGTGTTGTACCTACACTATTTTTTTATATAGTGGTATAAAAAACGTTTCTACTAACGTCATTGAGGTATTTATAGCATTGATATTAAAAATAATCAATAGATAAACATATATAGAATTGAAAACGGTGAAGTAAAACATCGTGAGGAAACCGGCATGTCCTAATACCAAAATTCGAAGACATGTGACATCTACCAACCCGCACTGGGCACGCGTGGTGGATTACAGCCCACTCCCTCTCACTGAGAGGAGGCCTGTGTCCCAGCAGTGGGAATGTTATAGGCTGATTATGTATGTGTATGTATGTTATGTATACAATTGGGTAAAATAAAACTGCTTATATAATTATAACTAACTGTTAAATCTATTAACACACATTTAGAAAACAATAAGAAATTATTTCAATACACTTAGTAACATCAACACTCATTTGAAATGTGCAGTATGTTATTTTCTCGTTCCTTGTTTACAATGATTTAAAGAAAGAAAACGGAAATCCACTGCTCACCCTCATTTCAAAAGCATTCGTAATGATGAAACTTGAACTTAGCCCCCTCTTAAAAGTTAATAATATGGAAAGCTGAGCACTCTTTATTTTTCCAGACAGTGTTCCGAAATTGGAAAAACGCGGCACTTATTACACTGGCTGTCTCTCTAAGCGACGCGACGTCGTCCCCTTTGGAGACTTTTGTAGAAAGAAAAAAACCAGCTGATTCCTGTTTGTAGGTTTAATATCACTGCGGTTCAAGCATTTTTGTAGTTAAAACTTCTTTAGTTAGCTCTTTCTGTGTTCATTGGGTAACACACTAACAGTAGCAATGGCTTTCATTTTGACAGTTCCACAACATTCATTGCGTTATTTACGTTGTTGTGCAGACAAATTTTTCGAACATTTGAAGCAATGGATCCTTCAAAATGATTCAGGCTGTGATTGAAAGTGTATTACGCAAGTAGGTTACTCAACAGTGAACGAAACTGAACCATCACGATCGGGTCAGTGACGCAGAATCGAGTACCCTCGACTCCAGTTGGTCGATGACGCCGAATCGCGCATACTCTGTGCTGAATTTTAAAATTTGAAATTAATACAATTATATTTTCTCGTGGCCATAAGCACCTCTTTTTTATGACAAAGGGTGTTTGTATTTAATCAACTTTAATGTTTAAAATGTGGACTTGAATGAATTCATTCAATTCTTTACAATAAATTAAACATAATACTTATTGTATAAGTATTCAATTTCGAGAATGAAAGCTGAATGCATTGGGGATGGGTGTATCATAATTGCTACCGTGACGTCTGTGACGAACTTTATATAATTTACCATAAGCATTGTTCTCATGTAAGTGACTTTGTGTCTTTTTTGAGAATAAATATCTTTATACCTAAAAACTGACTGTTCCATACATTTTAACCGCATTTTTTGTTAACAGACGAAAATTTTCTACGCTAGGGTGTCTAGAATTCTGTGCTGAATTAATTCTTGGTAACAGTTTGCGCGTCAATGTTGCCAGCCTGTATTTTTCGATAGTTGCTTGAAAGAGACAATTATTTTAAGATGATATGTGTCAGTATTTCAATCAATATACCTAGCCTTTACCCAACAATGTTGGGTTCGGCTTCCAGTCTAACAAAATGTAGCTGAATATCAGCCGAACTATCCTGTAAAAGTCTCACCGTGAAAACTCTGTAAAGCTGTCACTCCACCGGTCGCTAGAGATTGACACTATTGACAGCTCACTTCAATCTCACGATTTCACTATGAGGTTTCTAAAGAATGGATCAGCCGTATTTTTAATGGAGCGACTGCCTATCTGATCTCCACAACCCAGTTACTAGGTAACATGGTAGGACTGATGTGTCAGTATGTATGACTACCCAAACTAAATAATTTTAATATAAAAAATAATCTTGCAAATCGGCTTATAAATAACAGAGTTCTGAGGTAACAAACATAAAAAAAATATATATTCAACCGAATTGAGAACCTCCTCCTCCATTTTTAAAGTCGGTTAAAAACACTTTCATTGTTTTCGTTAAATTATAATCAGATAATTGTATGTTCAACAAAGCTTCACAGAAAATAGTTGAAGGTTCTCAATTATCGTATAGAAGAATTGAAATGTAATTTGGAAACAAAAACATGCTAAAAATATATCTACGTAAATTGCTTTAATAACATTCACGGTTGAAATCGTCGAGAGGATTTTATTATTCTTGTAATTATTCGTATGAAACATCGAGATTTTAGTAACTAGGTACGAGTTTTTTTTCTATTTCATTTTTGTTTCCGAAACTAATTTGGCTTTGTAGTTCTATTTTATGTATGTAATCTTTTTACAAATACTGAACGAAAAAATACTTTTTGCATTGAAGGTCATGTAGGTACATACCTATATTTTTATTGGTTACACAACACACTTCACACTTTGGTGTTATTTATATATTTTTACAAGACATCATTGCTGGACCCAAGGTCATTGAACTTTTGACATTGATGACATTCGAGCTGTCAACGGTCATGAGGTTGAAAAAAGGATCCGCCAGTATACAATAACAGATAATTAGGGTGTCATTGCCAAAGGCCGCATAGGGTAGGTTTAAATATAGAATCTTCAATTGCCAAGCCAGTTTCCAGAAGGGTAATTGCGTAACACACGGCTTTCATTTTGACAGTTCCACAACATTCATTGCGGTATTTACGTTGTTGAGCAGACAAATTTTCGAGCAATGGATTTTTATTAGTACAATATGATGTTTGTTAGGTAGGTATATCATTTGATTTGATGTCATGTCTATTGTCTGTTTTTATCGTACAAGTTCAAGTAAAAAATGAGGGAACAAGCTTCGACCAATGTGACTTTTTCAATTCCTAATTGCCAGTTTTAGCTGACCTTTCATTGTATAGGTTTTTCGTACAATCAGAAATCAGCTTATACTGGTTATGTGCTTGAAGTGTAGCCATGCGTACATTCTGAGTTTATCTTGGACTTTGGACTTTTTTTTCTTTTTCTTTGGACTAGCTGCGCCGCGCGGTTTCTCCTGCATAAGTGTCGATCCCGTGGGAATATCGAGATAAAAACTGTCCTATATCCTTTCCAGGGACTCAAACTATCTCTATACCAAATTACATCTACATAGGATCAGCGGTTTAAGCGTGAAGAGGTAACAGACATACACACACACTTTCGCATTTATAATATTAGTATGGATGTTACTGTAAAGTTTCATCAAAATCCGTTCAGTAATTTTTGCGTGAAAGAGTATCAAACATCCATTCATACTCACAAGCTTTTGCGTTTATATTATTAGTAAGATTTTATAGATATCATTTTACATAAAATCTTCGAAGTTTATTTACTTTGTACATATGTATTTTTATATGATGGTTTAACTATTTAAATGTCTATTAACTGCTCTCAAATTACGATGTTTATTTTTTATTTACTTTTTTACATACTTTTTTGACATAATCTCTTTATTATTTGACATTATATACAGACAATTCAAATTTTTCATCTCTTTATTAGTGGTTGTAATGGGAATCATATCACTTGGTTTTATTAGGTTTTTATTTTTCCTTTTGATAGATTCTTATTTTGTAAATGTGAGGACTTTGTAGGCCTTGTAGACTTTAGATCTGTAGACCATTTTTTATTTTATCAAGTACCTGGTACTTGTTGACAGGCCTACGCTGCCCTCCCATACCTACTGTAATTTGAAAATATTGTAAAAGCCAATTATTTTTAAAAAGAGTAACCGTGTAGTTTCTTGCCGGTTCTTCTCCATAGGAAACGACCAATTGGAACCGTGCACCTAGCTTCTGACGTTTCATAAGTGCCCATGTAGGCTTATGTGAAATAAAATATTTTGATTTTGATTTTGATGACAATCGGACATAACAAGTTAATAATGTTAGCATTGTTTAGATAAAAAACATAAAATAGTAAAAATATCTACAGATAAGTATGGTTGCTATTTCCTAAAAATATTGTTCACACGGAAGTTACGCATTGGGTTTCCTTGTAGTTATGTTAAAGATTTGTTTAATTATATTAGGTATTGTGTGAGATAGAATAACCTACGATTGTATTTCTATGCAAGTGTAATTTTAGATATTTTTTCACATAATTGTTTTTTATTTTTTATAAAATTTGTAATAAGTATTTATTTTTGTCATGATGTGGATAATTAATTAGCCGATAGACTTTATTATTCTTCTAGTGAGACTTGTAAAGTTAACAGTTTGATTTTTAAGAATGATTTTTTATTTATTAAAACTTTATGCACAATTAAAAAAGTACTTTAGGTACAAAGGCGAAGGCTTACTGCCTGAAGTATTTATTAGGCGTTATATATTCGAAGTCTTTCAAAAGAAACAGGTAACATGAAGAACTATTGTTTATATTTATTTAATAAAATAAAATAAATAAATAGTGACAATTGTTATTTAAAAAACTTTTATAACTCGCTTTTAAAATATTTTTAAAAACTTTGGTGCTGACTGTACCGTCATAATAGTTTTTCATTTGACTTGGCTCTGCGTCTCTTGACTTGTTATCGTATTATAAGTATAAGTGAATATTACTTATTTATGTAAACTTCTGTTCAATACTAATGTTTTATAGTGGTTTACCTAACCCACAGATATCTGATGATATCTATAAAAAAAACTGGCCAAGTGCGAGTCGGACTCGCATATGAAGGGTTCCGTACCACAAGGCAAAAACGCCGAAAAAAACACGTTTGTTGTATGGGAGCCCCCCTTAAATATTTATTTTATTATTTATTATTAAAGTAAAAATACTACTGAGTATTTTGTGAATATTTCAAGTGCCTACCTGTTGCCATTATTGATATCGAGCAAAAAAGGGCAAAAAAAATCGCGTTTGTTGTATGGGAGCCCCCCTTAAATATTTATTTTATATTGTTTTTAGTATTTGTTGTTATAGCGGCAACAGAAATACATAATTTGTGAAAATTTCAACTGTCTAGCTACCGCGGTTCTTGAGATACAGCCTGGCGTCAGACAGACGGACGGACGGACAGCGAAGTCTTAGTAATAGGGTTCCGATTTTACCCTTTGGGTACGGAACCCTAAAAACGAAGTAATTACGCGCACAGGTGATGCGATGCGATGGGTGGGTCAGGGGAAGTCGTGGGCAGAAGCTAATCTGACATACCTAATATTTTTCTGGTTTTCCCAGAAACAATAATAAAAATTAGCTGACCATGGTTATGGTAAACTTCTGTGTCCTCTAAAGACCGGTTTTTAAGTCAATGTTGACACAGTCGTCATACTGAAGTAGCACACGCTACAAAGCTATTTTTACTCTCAATTGAAACAATAATTTTATAGAAAAACCAGACGAAAGAAAAATGGTTTTTAGGGTTCCTTATCCAAAGGGTAAAAACGGGACCCTATTACTAAGGCTACACTGACCGTCTGTCAGTTACCAGGCTGTATCTCAAGAACCGCGATAGCTAGACAGTTGAAATTTTCACAAATTGTGTATTTCTGTTGCCGTTATAACAACAAATACTAAAACCAGAATAAAATAAATATTTAAGGGGGCCTCCCATACAACAAACGTGTTTTTTTCGGCGTTGTTGCCTTGTGGTGCGGAACCCTTCGTGTGCGAGTCAGACTCGCACTTGGCCAGTTTTTTTTAAATCAATCTTCCTAGCCTTTTCCCGATTATGTTGTGGTCGGGGACGTAGCTGAATACCAGTAGTTTACATGGAGCGACTGCCTATCTGACCTCCACAACCCAGTTACTGGGTAATATGATGCCCTTGGAGGACTGGTTGTCAGACTTTTGGGCTTCTGACTATTTATATGGGTAGTTAGAAGCCGACTACACATGATAGCCTAGCCGTGCACCTAGCTTCTGACGTTTCATAAGTACCCATGTAGGTTTATGTGAAATAAAATATTTTGATTTGATTTTATTTGATAGCCGGGACCAACGGCTTACCGTGCTTTCCGAAGCACGGAGGAGTCTCGATATGTAATGTATTGTCACCCCATCCACGAACCAACTGAATCAAGCGTGCTTAACCTTCGATGATGTAACTAATATAATGATGTAACTAATATTTTTGTAACAATATAATTTAAAAGAGTGTCTATAGAGTTTCTTGCCAGTTCTTCTCGTTAGGTACCTGCTACGCTTTGGAATGGGCAACTGGCTTCAAATATTCTGACTGACCGACTCCTTGATAATGCGAAAGTGCCTGTAAATCCATACTAATATTATAAATTCGAAAGTAACTCTCGTCTGTCTGTCTGTATGTTACCTTTTCACGCCTAAACCACTGAACGGATTTCAATAAAATTTGGCAGAGAGATAGATTGCATCCTGGGGAAGGACATAGGATAGTTTTTATCGACATATCTCGCGGGCGAAGCCGCGGGCGGAAGCTAGTTGTTTATAAAATGAAGCTTTGAGTTTGAGTTTTGAAATCGACTCTGCGGCTGTTATCATTTAGCTACGAACCTCCTTAAAACTATGGAAACAGAAAGAAAAAAATGCTTATAATACCAAAAACAATGCATGCAATGTGTCATCATCATCAGTCAGTTTGTCTGACTTGCTCTTTAACAAAACATCGTGAGTTATGCCATAATTGACAACCATATCTTCGCCTACCGCTTTAACATTTTCATGGTGAGAAAATTCTATAAAAACCAATGGAATCGTGAAATCTGTTCTTTGTTTACAAACAGAAAAATGGCCGAGCACAAAGTATTATTACCTGTGTTTACAAACATTGGACCAACTTTTGATTATTGTTTGTACAGTCAGAGGCCTATACATATATCAATACCTATTGTCCGTGTCGTCATTGTTTTCGTTGGCCGAGGTGCTGAAATTTTGCGTAATGAAACTGTCATTTTTGACGTACGATGAGTCATACGCTTTATTAAATCGGCGAAGCATTGTTTTGAGTGTGTATTGATTTTAGTTTTCAATATTACATAAATCACTGGGGTTTTTATTTAAATCCGCCATGTTTTTTTTCGCACTGCATTGTTTGACTGTGAATTGTGGTTTGGTTACTAAAAGCTTTTTATAACATTTGCGTTTTTCGCACTATTTATCTAACAGAAAAATTCAGTCAGTTGTTTTTAGTTTTTTAAATTAAAAAGTAGGTTATAGTGTTTTTGTGAAAGCTTTTTTTGTACAATTAAATCTCGTATTTCCTTAGTTGGCCCTTACTATTTTAATTTTTCTCTCCATTACCTACCAAAAATTTAAATAAAATATCGTGTTTCTATTTGTCTATTCACAAAAAAGTTACTAGAAAATGTAACCTATTTCAGAGTTTTTCCACCATGCAATGATATTATTTAGTGGGAAAAGGTTTTATACAATAAAATTAACATTTTTTTTTTACTAATATCAAGCGGGAAAAGAGTTCCTGGAAGCACTTGGGGGAGATTTTTGCCCAGTAGTGGGACTGTATAGGCTAAACAAAAAAAAAACAATAAAGCATAAAATATACAATCGACTGCACGTCCGTGGCAATAGGTACCTACTATAATAACCAGTATAAGGTGATTTCTTAATTTATTAAAACTTCATACTACGCTAAGCCAGCTCAAGGTCAAAGTGTTACCAACGACGTTTGGTCGACTGTACCCAAAACCGTAAAAAAAATCGAGAACGTTCTTTTCATTACCCAGCCTTTTTTCTAACCTGACCTTACAGAAAAAATCGATATATTTTTTGCGCCGACTGTACTTTTTATTCACACTCATTAGCCTGGCATTGAAATGTTGGCAATGGACGCCGAGTTAAACGCTTTTTAAGTATTTACTGCTTAAATATTACATTATTTATGTTAAAACTGTGGTAATTATGTGAATAACTTAGTGTTTTAGTTGTTTTTGGTGCAAGCTGTAATTATAAGTAACCTCTAACTTTAGCTGAGGTAGGTAGCTAGAAGGGCCCGTGGCTAAATAATAACAGCCGTACAGGTCGATCGATCAGGTTAAGCTACGCTCGCCGCGGTTGGTCTGTGGATGACAACTTGAATTTTTTTTTTGTTTATTATTAATATAAATCGTTTACCTTTACCATGTTTGTAAATATGTGAGCACCATGTACCTATCTATCAGATAATTAATTTATATGTCATGGTTTCATTTTTAATTCTTTTACCTATTGTGGTTAGTAATTTTATTTTAGGTGCATCGTCTTCACATATTATTATTATACAATTATTGTATAATTAATGTATGCAAAATATTGTAAAACTTTTTAAAAGAGTAACGGTGGAGTTTCTTGCCCGTTCTTCTCCATACGAAAACTACCCTTTGGAATGGGCGACTAGAATCAATTCTATTTTATCGTAATTTTTGACGTTCAAAAGTGCCTATTTGAAATAAATGCTTTGACTTTGACTTTGATGGGTGACCATCTTTACATACCGAGACCCAACCGTACCTCGGAAAGCACGCGGGTAATCAGTAGCCCGAAAGTCTGACTACCAGTCTTGCCAAGGGGTATCGTATTACCCAGTAACTGGGTTGTGGAGGTCAGATAAGCAGTCGCTCCATGTAAAATACTGGTAATCAGCTGCATCCGGTTAGACTGGAAGCCGACCCCAACATGATTGGAAACGGCTAGGCAGATGATGATGACTTCTTTATCACGTCATCTCCGTAGTCACTCCCCTTTCTAGCCATATTATCATTTACACGGTCCATCCATCGTTCCCTACCTCCAATGATATGATAGTTAATTGTCAGATGTTATCACAACATGACAAAGACAAGTTATCGTGACGACTCCCGGCCACCGTAGGCGCGGGCCTGCGGGCGGAGAGTAATGGGTAGCTCACCGGCGCGTACGTGTTCCACGCGCGCCTCAAAGAGATGTCAGCAATCAGCATCGAGGAGGGGCCCCGTAGGGCCGAAGCCTGCCGGGTCAGCGGGATTGTCCGAAAGGGTTACCGCTGGCCCGGAACATAAAGGGCTAAGGAAGGAACACGGGTGGGTTTTAGTCAGTAAGAGTCTGACACTCCCTTCCGCTCCACCCAGAGCGGGAGGGGGTCATTTGATGATTTCCCATCCACAAAAAAAAAAGTTATCCTGTCAAGGTCATCTCTTATCTTACGAGTTTCCTTAGGCCAAGGTCACCGTGTTCTTACAGCATTACCTATATATAATATTCAATAAATATTCATAAAGTTACATAAGAGCGCTAAAACAAGAGCTTATTATTTATTCATTTATCAAAACATTCATGTTTTATTCGAAGATACAGTCGGCGTCGAAAATAAGTGATTTTTAAAAAAAGATTTAAATTATTTTAAAAATCGCGGCTGCCTCGTTGGTCTAGTGGTCGCAAGCGCTCCTGCTGAGCTTGAGGTCCTAGGTTTGATTCCCGGGTCGGGTTATGTGTTATTGAGTTTTTCTATCTGAAATGTCTTAGTAGGTTTTTTACCCGGTTGATGAGCCGTGTATTACATGGGAATTTAACATAACTGGAGAAATGTAGCTGTACTATAGGTACACCTCTACCTAACCGTTCGGGAATTACATGCGTGATGTTATGTTGTGTTGTTTTAAAAATCGCGTTAACTTTTTAGTGACGAAAATATTTAAAATATAAAAATATTTAAAATATAAAAATATTTAAAATATAAAAATATTTTAATTGATACAGGATGTCCCATAATTAATGGATAACCTTAGTACTTATCATTATGAACAACTATTATTAAGGGACCAAAACATGAAATCGCGAAAAAAAATCAGCTGTTCCCTGTTCGCATAACTCGTCAAAATGTAGGAAACATGGCTGTAGGTACTTAGGTACAGGAAAAAATCATGTTTCAAAAATTCCGTGTACGAGGGTGGTTTTTAAAACTTTTTGTTTACCTCACTTTTACGTATACCTTTGTGTTACAGACATGAACCAAATTCTGTCAAAAAACTCTACTAATGGGAGCAAAATTTTAATTATTTTACTTTAGAGAGTAGTTATGTAATATTGAATACCTATCTACGGCATACAGGCATTGACATATATATTACTAGCGTAAGGACCGGGCTAACGGCGCGACTAAATGGCACCAACGCGCTGGCCCTAAAATGACGGTTTTAGGGCCAACGCGACTCAGTTGACAGTGGTGCGCGCGAACTTCGAACGAAGAACTTCTATGTAAAATGTTCAGACGGGCGTATCCTTACTTTTGAAATCATTGCATACAGGAATAAAAATAACCAGTGGGCCAACTGTAACCATGAATTCAGCATATCAGCTTAAATTATGATTCACCAGACACCTCTGACACCTTAGTGTACACTTGCAGACGTCAGCACATCAAGCTACCCGAAACTGTCAAGTTTTTCCGATCAACTTTGAACCTTAAGCTTTAGCGATAAAGTTGAAAGTCTATTAAAGAAATTTGACAGATTGTAGTAGCTTGATGTGCGCCCGTCTGTACAATTGTTTTGTAGGTTATAAAAAAATGTGGTTCCATATTAAATTTTTTTATGAAACAGCTGGTTTTTTTTATAGCCGAGAATCATAATATCTACTGAATTCGTGGTGACAATTCGCGCACTGATTAAAATGTTTTCCTGTATATTATATAGAGAACGCAAATTATATATATTTTTTTTATTCAAAAGGAACTACAAACAGCTGGTCTATAAAAAAACATAGAAACAAAAAATACACAAAACTAGTTGGAGACAATATTTATTTATTTTATTTTAAAGAAGGCTTACAGACTAACAAACCAATGAAATAAAGAATGTAATATTTAAAAAAAAATAGCTAATAACAAGCCTCCACATCAATTGTAGTCCACAACGCTGTTCACAGATTATATTATCTATAGGATACATAACAGTGAAAATAAATGTAGTTACTTACAATAAAGCAATAATAATTAAAGTTACGAGTAGCATCAGGAAGTCAAACATTTCAGTAGTTTAAGGGGGAAGCTCTAAGGTGGCCCGCGAAATTCAAATTTTCTTACGTTTTTTGCAATTTGCTGGTCATCAACACAACTCTCTAAGACCATGTAATCCCCAAGAATAACTATTTCATGAAATCTTGACATTTGGGGATTACATGGTCCTAGAGAGTTGTGTTGATGACTTTAATGATTATAATTCTGTAAATACATATTTGTTACGACCGCGAATCATATTTTAATCAACATACAACTTAATACTGACCAGCAAATTGCAAAAAACCTAAAAAAAATTGAATTTCGCGGGCTACCCTGGCGCTTTCGCCTTAAGTAATGCAATGCTTGATCACGGAAATGATTTTCATACTTACGCAAAAAAGATTTAAGGCTAAATCTTAAAAAATACATCTTCCTAAAACTCAAAAAAAGATGATACTATTCTTAGTCCAGTTAATTTATCAATTAATAAATAGTCCCATTCTTATAACATATTTACCCCACAAAAGTAAGCAGAAAGGGTTACCCTCAGTATTTTTTAAATACACATTGTCACAAATTCATAAAAAAGATGATAATTACTATTCAGAGTCCATAACACAAAGAAGTCTCATAAAATTACATAAAAAGATAATAAAAGTAAGCAGAAAGGGTTACCCTCATAAGTAATTTAAACACAAACTTGTGTGCAAGGTTAATGTCAACATAAACAGTAGTATGTTAAGAATCCCTTTAATATGCATGGACGGTAATTACCCTAAACGTTTCCGAGGTAACGCCGAACATAGCTATGTCCGTCACCTACTAATTATTTACCCATTACATAATCTGAACTAGACGTTTCCGTTGGTATGTGACTGTATCTATGTGTATTTCATCATCTGCCTAGCCTTTTCCCAGCTATTTTGGGGTCGGGTTCCACTCTAACCGGATGCAGCTGAATACCAGTATTTTACATGGAGCGACTACCTATCTGACCTCCACAACCCAGTTACTGGGTAATACGATACCCCTTGGTAAGACTGGTTGTCAGACTTTCGGGCTTCTGACTACCCGTAACGACTGTCAAAGATCCACGTATGACAGCCGGGACCAACGGCTTAATGTGCTTTCCGAAGCACGGAGGGGTCTCGGTATGTATCTAAGCTAGTTGCGCGGTAAACTCTGCTTGCGAGATGCAGGATTTTGCGTGACGTCAGTATGACGAGTTGTCCTCATGTGGCGTTGTAGATACCGCTACAAGATATATGTATAAAGATTTATGATTATACTTCTCTTCCTTTTATCACTGATATAGGTACTATTCTTGCTTTTTCATACCCAGATTTCATTCGTAAATGAATGCAGCACAGACTTGCATCCAAAGACGACACATATTTCTCGCACTGTCCAAAGAAAGAGAATGGGCGCTGACTGAAAGATATGCATCTATCTCGTTAACCTAAATGCGTTGCGTCGCAGAGATGACGTCATGAAGGAAACGTGAAGAAGGTCCACTGATGAAATGATGCTCAATGCTCATGTAAAAAGAGGGGCGAGATGATGGGACGTGTGTCGTAGAAATCGCGAAAAAAAAATCTGCTGTTTCCTACATTTTGACGAGTTATACGAACTTATATATGTAGGGAACAGCAGATTTTTGGTCCCATAGTTAAAGTTGTTCATAATGCTGAGAACATTGATCTCTTAAGAGGTTGTTAATGTTTTATCAATAACCCTGTATATTTAGGTGACTGATCCCAAGAGCTCAACAGATGACTCAAAGTTTGTAAAATCTTAATGCGAATTTAATCCTTCAGAGAAAGTTCACGTATGGCTTTCACGCCACAATAATTTTGGAGACATTATTTATCGTTCAAATACATCGTCAGGGTTGCCTTGCGAAAAATATTTCATCACCATTGCTTTCAAAACGGAAAACATCATAAGGAAACCGGCATGTTCAAGAACCAAAAATTCGATGACATGTGATGTCTACCAACCCGCACTGGGTCCACGTGGTGGATTACGGCCCTCTACATCTCACAGAGTGGAGGCCGGTGTCTTAGCAGTGGGAACATTGGGAACGTTGACTGATTATGCTTATCCGTTCCAGAAGTTCCACATGTAACCGGTCAGCCTTCAAAGTAAGAGTGAACAGCGGTGCTATTCTGTAAAAAGATCACCGTGATAACTTAGGTAAAGTGAGCTTAAAGTGTGCTGTCATTCCACCTGGTGCTGGGGATTGACACTAATGATAGCTCACTTTAAGCTCACTTCACCTAAGTTTTCACGTTGAGATTTTTACAGAATAGCACTACAGGCGTCTTCTGGGCACTCGTTCCATCGTAGATCTTATCCATCACTTTACAACAATCGAGATCGAGGTTAAGACCAGGCCTGTTTTTGTTTTTAGCTTGTTCTTTCCCATTGCTGGGCTTACCCAAGTCCTTCCAGGATCTTTTTTCCCACGCCACCTCAAACTAGCCCTGGGTACGCGTCCAGGTCATGTCTCTTTCGGGGCCGATCTCGGCGGTGCCATCCATCTTCAGGCAATGCCTGAGGACGCCAGACAATGGTGTCTGGAGACTTTTCCCCAAAACAAAAATACATCTAAAATCATGATACTTTTATTTTCTTTTGACTGTACTTACCTGTCAAAAAGAGTAACCCAGATAAAGTGGATAGGACAGGGATTAAAACAGAAGACGAACTTGCAGGGGATCGAGGTGGGGGGGGGGTGGAGGGGAGGTTTCAGGGGATAAGACCGGAATAAATCTAAAAAAATATCATGACCTGGAACTTCTGCGACAACCTGTTCAGAGTAAGTCCGTCATTGACTAATTGCGACTCGTCACATAATCTTATGGCCGTTGGTCTTTCACGAGCTGTGACGTCACCGGAAAAGCGAAGCCGAGCAAAAACTCTTTTGAACTTTGAGCGAGGAAGCTTGATAGAAATGTATTGATTTGGTGGTCATTAAAAGTGGTTTAGGCTAATATCGGTGAGCAGGGTAGCAGGTATTTAAATTATGGAAGAAAATGGACGCATTTTGGTGAATTTAAAGCAGTTGTTTTGGCAACAGGTTTCGTATAAAATTGGATATTAATTAATCCAACATAACGTAACGGCACATCTGTAATTCCCTAAGGGTTAGCCAGATGTACCTAATGTACACCCACATTTCGCCAGGGGGCGAGCATACATACATAACATAATCAGCATATAATTTTCCCACTACCGGGACACAGGAGTGGGCCGTAATCCACCACGCGGGCCCAGTGAGGGTTGGTAGATGTCATATATGTCTTCGAATTTTTTTTTGGTTCTAGAACATGCCGGTTTCCTCACGATGTTTTCCTTCACCGTTTTGGGAGCAGTGGTGATGAAATATTTTTTTACACAAAGTAAAGCGCTTTGAACCTACGACCTACAACCTGTAAGTCGCGGCCGTTACCACTGGGCCACCACTGCTCAGCGAGATATTGGGGGCGAGCATAGATATAGATACACCTAGATAACGCAAGAGCAACTACTTCGCGTGCCAAAAATCGCACCAGCTTACGATAAAAAATCATAAGCCGCCACTTTCGCGCTCAGTCCTGTGTACTGCTGGCTGGGTAAGCGTGAGCGAGAGCGCGAGCTTTTGACGTCATAGTAGGTAGTCAAAAAATGGCACGCTTGGTTTTCATACAGTTCATGATACTTGCGTTATCTAGGTCTATCTATATCTGTGGGAGCGAGCATACCTAATACCATCTTATAATCCCAACAATGATGTCATAGTGTAAGTAAACAAACATTGACACAGTTCACTTCTAAGTAGACAGTAAATTACTTTAATGAGTCATTTAAAATCATTAAACCTTTTAACGACTCATAAAATCAGAGAGAGCACCAATGAAAGTAGTACAAAGCAAGCCTTTTTACGTTTTCTGTGACGTCACTATTTCGGTTTTGGCGTCATTCGAAGTAACTCATCTGCATAGCATTTTCCCAACTATGTTGGGGTCGGCTTCCAGTCTAACTGGATGCAGCTGAATACCAGTATTTTACATGGAGCGATTGCCTATCTGACCTCCACAACCCAGTTACTGGATAATAAGATACCCCTTGGTAAGACTGGTTGTCAGACTTTCGGGCTACTGACGACCCGAGCTTTTCGAGGCACGGAGGGGTCTTGGTATGTGAAGATGGTCACCCATCCACGGGCCACCCGCGGCAAGCATAGCTTAACCTGATCGATCGACCCGTGCGGCTGTTATTACTTAGCCACAAGCCCCTCTATAATAACCAACTAGCTGTTCCCCGCGGTGTCACACGCTGCGCGGCTCCTAAGTGTCGTAGCGTGATGTTCTATAGCCTATAACCTTCCTCGTTAATTGGACTATCCACCACAAAAATAATTTTTCAATTCGAACCAGTAGTTCCTGAGATTAGTGCGTTCAAACAAACAAACTCTACAGCTTTATAATATTAGTATATAGATATAAAACACTCAATATTCATACAAAATATTAACACGTTGCCTGCCATATGGAAATCCGAATATATTTGCGTTTTTCATCAGTTGTTTAAATGACGTGAAACGACTTATTTATAAGATTTCTATATATAATATATATTTTTATATTTTTTTTTGTATATTATGTGCTGTTTTTAGTCCGCCGGTCATTTACACCCGGCGCGGCGCAAATGTAATATATTTTTCATTGGAGCCACGCCGGTCAAATCGCCGGTCATCCTTGTACGCGTAAAAATTCCCGCCAAAAGGTCCACCCAGGACAAACGTGACGTTTGTCTACTGTCAACTAAACACTCTATAGGATTTATAAAAACTAAAAATAAGAGAGGAATAGAGGTGATTATGCCGAAGATAATTATGGATTATAATAAAGCTAAGGCAGCAGTAGACCTCTCGGATCAAATGACAGCGTATTCTTCTCCGCTTCGAATGTCTATCAAGTGGTACAAGAAGTTGGCCTTAGAACTGCTTCCAAACACAGCTGTAGTAAATGCTCGGATTTTATATGAAGCTACCACAAAAAAGAAGATGCCTATTATTGAATTTAGACGAAAACTGTCACAACAAATGATTGACTCAAACCCACGTGATGGAGCTAACATTCCATGTAGGCCATAGAGAATAAAACATTCTCTTGTAAAAGCAGACGGAAAGGCTGCGACGACAAAAAAATATTTGTGTAGGTTGTTACAAAAATAACTCACAAACGCATGGAAGAAAAATTGCCAAAAACAAAACCAAAAAGGTGACGACATTTTGTTCAGTTTGCCCAGACAAGCCATATTTGTGCAGATCGTGTTATGTTAAAAACCATTAATTTTCTGTTTGTTTTTTAATTTTAAATTAATTTGATCTCAACACAAAATAATGTGTATAATAATGTCTCTTTAAATAACACTAGTCTTTCATTTGTAATAATAAAAATATTTTAAAAACCATACTGTCTTTAATTTACGTCATAATTTTGTTTGACTCGCTACAAAAACATTCATACAACCAAAAAATTATAAAAATATTTTGAGGCCAAGTTATCTAAAGTGATCATTGGGGCCGCGCCGGCCACTTGTAATGGTATTTTGCGTTACACGCATGGCCGTCAGCGAGCAAAAGGTGTTCAAGTTCACCTTAGTTGTGCCGGTCATTTAAGCCCCCCATGGCCCCAACGCTTCTACCAAGTGCCGGTCATTTTGCCCCCCCATGGCAGCCAACGTGTTAAGTTTTAACCTTGACCTTGTAAGTTAATTTCAGTGCATAAAAGTGTTTATAAGAACATTAAAACTAACTCTAAAATAATTGAGATTAATTTAATCTATAGTCGGCACGTATTCCCGTAATTATTACATTAATTACGGGAATACGTGCCACAAAAGATAATCTAAAGTAAGCCGGACTTCGGCCATCTTGTATTTGTTCTACTAATGGCTCTCGGTAGGGTAAAGGGATGGTTTATATAGCCCATGCTTCCTTTAATCCCATAGGACGAGAAGCTGAAGGGGCAATGGACTGGCCATATTAGCCGTAGAACTGATAACCGTTGGGGTAGACGTTTTCGTTAGTGTAGGACAGAGAGCCATGATCTTCGCATTGTGGCTTGTAGCAGCTGGATGAGAGTATAGTCGAAAATCAAATAATTTGTCTAGCAGTGGGCTGATGATGATGATGACAGGCCTTCCCAGTCCTCCCATGTCTATTCATACTGTAATTTAAAACCCAATTTAAATATTTTAAAAGACAATTAATTTAAAAAGAGTAACCGTGGAGTTTCTTGCCGGTTCTTCTCGATGACGAATTGGAACCATGCACCTAGGGGTCTTTGGTCGACTGGACTCACTCGAACTGAACCCGCGGGTCCAGTTGACGTAATCACATTATGAATCCGTCGACTGGACCCACTGTCAAATTTCATCATTAGTACAGTCACGGAGTAAAGCCGAATCTTTTAGTTTTATTTATTTTGTTTTAAAAGTTATGTAGGTATGTGAAATAAAATATTTTGATTTTGATCTTTAAAATCTGACAGTATTTTTGACGAGTAAACATGCTAGCTGCTTGCTAGCAGCTATTTTAAATGAGTCATTGGGTCACGTCATTGCATTGAAACTAGTTTTGTTTTTTCGTTCAAAACAAAAAACTGTTTATCTCTGATATATCAATGGATTACATCATGAGAATAATAGGTTTGGGTACTTCGGTTAATAGATTGTGATTATAACTAATAGAGTTTATGTTTGCGTGCAAAAATCATGAGAAGATTGAAAAAAATAGGTAACGGAATTATAAGTTAGTGTTTGGAGATCACATGATAGAAAAAAATAGGTAACGGAATTGTTAGTGTTTGGAGATCACATGATATTAAAACTAGCTACAGCGGCCTCCAAAAGTTAGTTGAAGTTTTTCCACTTCAGCTGTAAGCTGTAACTCACCATAATAATTATGATTCAAAATTCTAGTAATCCAAATGTTTGAATTGCTATAACGTTTGTATTGACTAATTCAACTACCTTTGACTTATCATAAAAAATAATCAAGTAATTCCCTAAGATTACAGGACCTAAACGCAAAAAAACGCAAGTTTTAGAAGCAATAAAAGCATATGATCGACTACAGTAAACAAAATCAGAAAAATATATGATATTCTTCAGGATATAAGCTAGTTAAAAACATGATACAACTAATTTGATACGATAGGAAAAAATCATGAAGATAGGTACCTCTAAAAACTTTCTTTTCACAATAAAAACCATACTAATATACAAGCAACATACTAAAGCAGTAGTGTTTTTATTTTTTTGTCCACCAATAGTTTTTTTTGTAAATAGATAATGGCTTCTTAATTTGCTATTTTAGCAGCTGTCACTTCGTTAAATTTTTTTCTTGAGAAACCTTCAATATTTAATTTTATGTCAAAACACAATTTGACTGTAATTTAGCTAGCCAAGTCTCGAAAAATGAAAGGCGTTTTTAAGCATCGTGAAAATGTAAACGATATTACTCGAACTCACGCTCAATAGCAAAAAGACATTACGAATTGATCTATTACCATTTTACCATTGTACTGTCACTACTTTTGCGAACAATAGGCACACTTTTCCCGCATCCAAGTGTACTCTACCATGAAACAAGCCAGTCGAGTACAATTGACGAGTGCGTCTAAACGAGGCACGTGCCATAGACAAACTTTCACATAGTTGTTCTTCTATAATGAAGTAAAGGGCAGAAACAATACTCGAGATATTTAATTATACTTTCACGATTCTTTTACTTAGAATCAATTTACGTAATTAATGTTAGATCGGATTTTGTTATAGTAGTGGTAGATTGATTGGGACCAGCCGGACTGTTCTGTAACACTCACCGTGAAAACTTAGGTGAGGTGAAGTGACCTTTCATTTCACCTTAGCATCTGGGGGCCTAAAAAGGCCACTTTGGCAGAATCATAAGAGGATAACATTATGAATCAAAATGGACAGTTAACTGTTAAGTTAATCGTATCGAATCCCATAGGTGAAGGAGTTTATTTTTTTGTCTGTGCTAAAATACCAATCAATCCAATCCAAATCCAATCCCAATCTCTTTGATTATACCTACGTAGTGCAGCGAAAAAAATAAAAACACGGACTGTATTCGCCATATTATGATTCATAATGTTATCCTTTTATGATTCTGCCAAAGTAGCCTTTTTAGGCCCCCAGATATTTTGTTCTAGTATACCCTTATTTCTTCCCGAAGAATATCATAATTATATTTTTCTGATTTTGTTTACTGTAGTAGATCATATACCTACTTTAATTGTTTCTAAAACTTGCGTTTTTTGCGTTTAGGTCCTGTAATCCCTTTAAATAAAAAAAATATTATAGGTGCATTTTTTCATAAAAAACACATGGCTTATAATATAAATAAAAATAAATATATATAAATATTATATATAAAATAAATATATATATAAATAAAAAAACAGTTCAATTACTTACGTTCATCCCCTTAATCCGTTTTGTGAGTAAATCCAGGGGTTATTTAATGCATTTACTGAAGGATGACGGCCATGGATTATGGGGATCTATGGGGTCCTAAGCATGTCACTTCATATCATACTCGTATTATAATAATGAATTTTACATTAATACTTTTGGTTATGCGGCACCCTATTACTCTCAATTTGAATCATTTTGAAGCATAATAATATTGCTAATCCATTGTTCCATATGTTCAAAAAATGTGTCTGCTCTGCAACGTAAATTACGTAATGAATATTGTTGAACTGTCAAAATGAAACCCATTGCTACTGTTAGTGTCTTACGCAATTACCCTGCGGGTTATAATGATATGGTTAAACCATTATTCCATATGCATTGATTTGGAGTCGAACCTAAGCAATAAGGACGCGCATTTTACCAACTTAAGATACAGCAGTCCACCGCCACACGTAGTCCTCTCCAAAAACATGTTCGAAAAATCTAATTAAAAAAAACCGGGCAAGAGCGAGTCGGACTCGCACACGAAGGGTTCCGTACCACAAGGCAAAAACGCCGAAAAAAACACGTTTGTTGTATGGGAGCCCCCCTTAAATATTTATTTTATTTCGTTTTTAGTATTTGTTGTTATAGCGGCAACAGAAGTCTTAGTAATAGGGTCCCGTTTTTACCCTTTGGGTACGGAACCCTAAAAAGATAACTGGAAATCTTTGTTTCTATGGAAAATTTAAAATCGGTCTAATTTGGCTGTAACTGTGTATGAAGTTTCATTAAAATCGGTTCATTCATTTCGAAAAACAAAGGCTTGAAAGTTTGTATGAAAGCCGTACGTCGTAAACGCTCAGTAGAACCACAGTTGAATGATAACCAAAATAACACGTCACAGACTAAACTACAACATCATCATCATCTGCTTGCCTTTTCCAACAATGTTGGGGTCAGCTTCCAGTCTGAATGGATGCAGCTAAATACCAGTATTATACATGGAGCGACTACCTATCTGACCTCCACAACCCAGTTACTGGGTAATACGATACACCTTGGTAAGACTGGTTGTCAGACTTTCAGGCTTCTGACTGTAACGACTGTTAAAAATCCATGAATGACAGCCGGGACCAACGGCTTAACGTGCTTTCCGAGGCACGCAGGGGTCTCGGTAAGTAAAGTTGGTCACCCATCTACAGACCAACCGCAGCAAGCGTAGCTTAACCTGATCGATTGACCTGTGCGTCTGTTATTATTTAGCCCCGAGCCCCTCCAGACAAAACTACAAGTCATCAAAAAATTACCTCCAATTTAAACTCGACTGCAACGCCAGATCGATCAGTTATTCCAATTTCCATGTCGCAAACAAAAGATCGGCTATTACTGTTACAACCTGACTGAAAAACGGGCAAGGTTGAACGAATTACGCGGTTACAGTACGCGGTTATTTCGCAAAGTTATTGCGGAGAAGTTACTATTGATATTGGGTATCAAATCCAGCGGGAGCTACGGACATTACCTGCATAAACCCTACCGTAACTTTTGTGAGAACCTGCCATTATTTTTTTTCGTAATCGTATCTTTTGGATTGAAATATATAATTGGATTTTTTGCGGGCAAAAATAATGTTCTTCATGGATTTTATTTTTAGATTACAAAAGCACGAGTGTGTGACTGTTTTTCTGGAAAGGGTAAGTATATGTCCCCATGGAACCATACGAACAGTTACTGTAGGAATAAAGTCAGCTAATATAATGAGTTACAATCAATCCTGCAACTATAAAGGCTCCTACAAACAGGCACGACACGCGATAAAATCGCGCGGGACACAAAGGCACCGCAAGTCGCGCAACGAGCGGTGCCTTTGTGTCGCGCGCGATTATATAGCGTGTCGCGCCTGTTTGTAGGAGCCTTAACCAGGGGGCCTAAAAAGGCCACTTTGGCAGAATCATAAACGTATTTTGCTTTTTTTCGTTGCAAGAGATTGGGATTGGATTTGGATTGGTATTTAAGCACAGACAAAAAAAAAATAACTGAAAAATCCTTCACCAATGGGTTTTGATACGATTAACTTAACAGTTAACTGTCTATTATGATTTATAATGATTTGATGAATTCCTTTTATGATTCTGCAAAAGTGGCCTTTTTAGGCCCCCAGGAGTTATCTATTATTAGCTCTCGTATAAGTAGGTAAACCTCTTGACCCCACAATTTTATAAAAAAATCTGTATCGAAGTCTTTTATAAGGTAGACTTTTCACCATTTTACATTCCTAGACATTGGCTTGGAAGATGGATTAATACCTACTGCACCATACCTACTTAATTTTCAGCTCGTGACATAAGGGTCAAGACCTCATCTTCACATTCCCGGAAAGTGACACTCAATAGAAAACTCAGCCATTTGGATTAGTTAGCACATCTAGCAGTGGTGCGCAGGTACATAATTGCTAAACATAAGTGGAGCAGTTGCGACAACTCAGTCGTATGTTCATAACGCAGTAACTGTTGGGTCACACGCGAATATACTGTCCTGACGTGTTGGGGAACCGTCGTAGAAAGGAATGATTGGAAAGAAGTTATACGTGTACCTATACGCAGTTAGAAGCTAGCAGGCGGTGGTTCTAGTATTACATAAGCAGATTTTTTGCAATTATTAACCCCCCTTCTCCCTCGTCAGGAAAAGTAAGTCTGTACTTACTTTTCCTGACGAGGGAGAAGGGGTCCCACAAACTTATCTGGCCCGGTGAGGGAGTCGCTGATATCGCATTTGGTGTCACCAGGAAAAATAAATTTTGCAATAAAGTGGGAAAGCAAGTCTATGTAACAAAAACATTTTGGTCGCAAATCTTGAAAACTTCTGGACCGATTTTTTATACGTTTTTTGGGTTCAGGTCCTGCAAGCCCCTTAACAACTTCGCTGACTGGCTACGGCACCCTCATAGTGTAACACACTATAAATCACAATCTGAATCATTTTGAAGCATATTGCTAATCCATTGCTTCATATGTTCGAAAAAATCGTCTGCTCAATAACGTAAATAACGCAATGAATGTTGTTGAACTGTCAAAATGAAAGTCATTCCTACTTATGGTAGGTATGTTAAGCAATTGCCATGTGGGAGCCTCGTATTGGAAAGAAAGCAAAAATTCAATTTATTTTCACCTACCCCAAGTAATTATGGGAGGAAAGAAGAAAATACTTCTTTATTTAGGTAGAGTTAAGAGTTGAAAATACTCTTAACCACTAAAGTTTCAAGTTTAATAATTTCCCTTAAACGCTTCAATGAACTTCCCATTCTGTGACATCTTCAAAGTTTATCCGACCAATCGATTTTAATAAAGTTACGCAAAGTGATCCCTCCAAAGTTAAAATAATCCCTTCTATGTCAAAACCTGCTTAGAGACAAACGAATCCTTTGTTTCTGGTGAATTAAACTTTGATTTATATATTTTTAATAGGTATGACTCTAAGGGCCTGTGCACACCACGTTTTTTAAACGCGCCGTTGACGCGCGTTTTAGAAACGTGTGTCGACGGCGCGCTTTTATCCTACAGAAGGTCTACAGGCTGCGTCTGACTCGCGTCTGTATCGCTACAAACGCGCATCAACGGCGCGTTTAAAAAACGTGGTGTGCACAGGCCCTTATAGTATTTTTTGTGAGAGCAGTGGTGATCCAGTGGTACCGGCCGCGACTTACGAGATGTAGGTCGTAGGTTTGAACCCTGACAGGCTCTTTACTTTGTGTAATTTTTTTTTATTAATAATAATAATAAACCATTTATTATCAGGTAACAAAGACCCATAGATACATACCTTAACCTAAGTATACATAATAATATAGTAACAATTTTGTTAGTAAATTAAACTTATTAACTATGTTCGTATCACTTAGTTGCACTAAGTCTGTTTATTATGTCATCACTCTCAAAACGGTGAAGGAAAACATAGTGAGGAAACTATCCAAGAACCAAGAAAAATGTCCAAGAACCAAAAATTCAATGACATCTACGAATCCACGAGGTTGCTTACGCTTACGGCCCACTCCCTCTCATCGAGAGGAGGCCTGTGTCCCAGCAGTGGGAACATTATATTCTGATTCTGTTAATATTTTTGTAAATTAACAAACTAATCAGCAGTTTATTAATTTACTAAAGTACATACTATTGCTCACTATCTTTACATACCGTGATCCCTCCGTGCCTCGGAAAGCACGTTAAGCCGTTGGTCCCGGCTGTCATTCGTAGATCTTTGACAGTCGTTACGTAGTCGGAAGCCCCTAAGTCTGACAACCAATCTTACCAAGGGGTATCGTATTCCACCCAGTAACTGGGTTGCGGAGGTCAGATAGGCAGTCGCTCCATGTTAAATACTGGTATTCAGCTGCATTCGGTTAGACTGGAAGCCGACCCCAACATAGTTGGGAAAAGGCTAGGCAGATGATGATGACTATTGCTCACCAGTAGCCTTGCGGCCACTAGAAAAGGGGGTAGTCAAATAATAATCCTGAACTACTACAAAGAAGTCTTTATTCCCGACATTTTATTAAACCGACAAGTACATACTACCCTTTATTTTTTTCCTAGGCAGCCCATTAATATAGTGCACATTGTAAAGAATACACTGCGTATATTGCAACGATATCATTCAGAATGGCGGCCGCGCAGCCGTGCGGATGTTTTTCATTTTGTATTGTATTGTTAACGCAGAGCGGACCAAGTAATATTATATCTGAGGTGTAGTGTAAGTTATAAGAGGTTTATGTTTTGAAATTATTTGTAAGAACTGTTTAATGAAGAATCTTGTATTTTTATGGTTCCCTACCCAAAGGGTAGAAACGGGACCCTATTACTAAGACTCCACAGTCCGTCTGTCTGTCACCAGACTGTATCTCAAGAACCGTGATAGCTAGACAGTTGAAATTTTCACAAATGGTTTGTATTTCTGTTGCCGCTATAACAACAAAAAATAAAATAAAGTTAAAATTTAAAGGGGTATAAAAGAAACGTTTTTTTTTTGGTGTTTTATGCCTTGTGGTACGGACGGAACCCTTCGTGTGCGAGTCCGACTCGCACTTGGCCGGTGTTTTTATTGAAACGCAATTTATAAAACAAAAGCCGACAGAGACAAAACAAGGTAGAGTTATCTATAGTTTAACAATAATTTATGCACAAATGAATGCACACATAAATGACCTGTTGTAAAAAGTTAATAGACCTGCGGGGTAATTGCGTAACACACTATCAGTAGGTTTCCATTTTGACAGGTTTCCATTTTGACAGTTCAACAACATTATTAACGTTGTTGAGTAGTTTTTTTTTCGAACATAAGAAGCAATGGATTAGCAATAGCCTTCTAAATGATTCAAATTGAGATTAATAAGTACTGGTGCTGTGCTAAGTACGGGTGCGACTTTTGATTTTTTACGAAACACCATACAAGCAAGGCCAAGAAAACCGAGCCTATAAATAATTCATACTAAAGTTACCCTGAATAATATTAGCCACAATAATTCACGATTTCTCTAACAGCAAATCAGGGGGCCTAAATGGGCCACTTTGGCAGAATCATAAACGGATAACATTATGAATCATAATATTATGGCGAAGACAGTCCGCGTTTTTTTTTTCGCTGCATTACGTAGTTGGAATCAAAGAGATGGGGATTGGATTTGGATTGGATTTTAGCACAGACAAAAAAAAATAACTGAAAAATCCTTCATCAATGGGATTTGATACGATTAACTTAACATTTAACTGTCCATTATGATTCATAATGTTATCCTTTTATGATTCTGCCAAAGTGGCCTTTTTAGGCCCCCAGCTCATTATACTAACCACTAACATAACTTGGACCAAACATCAAAGATGCAAAAAACCTATTAATTTAAATTTGTCCTCAGGAGGATTTGTGTCTGAGTTTCAGGACATGATTTATGACCAGTTTTAGATACTGTCAGATGTGTAGGCCTAGTCTTATTTCTAGGCGTAAATATTATGAACATCGTCTTCCATTTTGGACCCAATATATTTCAGGGTAGGGTTGTATATCCTTTCTTTTTTTTTGTGTGGGATATTATCAAATAACTTCTCCCGCTTTGGGCGGAGCGGGTGTTAGACTTTTACTGACTAAAACCCACCCGTGTTCCTTCAGTTGCCTGTGCCAGGGGCTACGGTATCTCTTTCGAACAACCCGCGACCCTGGCAGGCATGGTTGTATATCCTTGGGATTGAGAATAGGGGTGTATAAGTTATTTATTGCAGTAGTAAAGTTTTTGTTACGTATGTTTGATTTAAAACAAAAATCTGACAAACACAAAAGGCTATCGTGTTACCCAGTTACTGGGTCGTGGTGGTCAGATAGGTAGTTGCTCCATGTAAAATACTGGTATTCAACTGAATCCAGTTAGATTAGAAGCCGACCCTAACATAGTTGTGAAAAGGCCTGACAGATTGATTGATGTTCGATTTAAAACTGTCTTTGCGTTGACGTAATGCTAATATTATGATTTTGAAGTATATGGATGGCGAAGTTTTAATGATTAGCTTTATTTTTCTTTGAGTGCAACAAATCTGAAATGATTTTAATGGATTGAAATACTGTAGGGACATGACAATTTTAAAAATCTTATTCCATCATAACTAGGACCAGGTTGCCTAAACAGGCCACTTTGGCAGAATCATAAAAGGATAACATTATGAATCATAATATGGCGAACACAGTCCGTGTTTTTCTTGTTTTCGCTGCACTACGTAGGTATAATCAAAAAGATTGGGATTGGATTTGGATTGGATTGATTGGTATTTAAGCACAGACAAAAAAATTACTCAAAAATCCTTCACCAATGGGATTTGATACGTTTAACTTAATAGTTAACTGTCCCGTTATAATGCATAATGTTATCCTTTTATGGCTCTGCCAAAGTGGCCTTTTTAGGCCCCCAGGTTCAAATGCTCATATATATAATAATAATAATAATAATCAATTTATTGACACACACAAGTTAATAAACATACAAACAGTAACATGATTGATAAAAGAGTGATTATGTAGAACTAGCCGAATATAGGTATTTTAAAGACGAATTAAAGATGGAGAATTAGTCTTTTAAACAATATTTCTTACCCATTTTCCATTTCCATCTTCCTAATCATTTCCCAAGATCAATCAAACATATTCGACTGACGTTAAAACTCCTATCTACCCTCACGAACATAGCAAAAACGCCCAACTGCCCCCAATCGATCACTTTGCAAATTTATGCGCGGTGCCTACAAAGGCCTGGCTCACGAGATAAGGCCATACGATCATCAGACCATCAGGAAAACGGCCAGAAATTGGGGCCTTTAGACGGCAATTTAGTGGCTTACAATGAAGTGTCGGCCATTATGATATTAAGAGTGACGTATCTGATATAATTATGTATAAACATTATGATATTATTATGAGTGACGTTTATCAGATATAATTATGTATAAACGGTTTTAGGGCCTTTGTGCAAAGGTTGCCCGAAAAATTTTTTTTTTGTGTTTTTTTGCACGTGTTGGGTCGTAGATTCATATGCAATACAATTCAATTCTTTTTCCTGTATGAATTTAAAAAGTGCAGTCTAGGTAGACTAACATAACATTGTTTAACAATAATTATTATTAATAATATATTATTCGTCATAATAGATGGTTTAACATAGCATACTTAAAGAATAGCACCACCCCATACTTCCCGTGGGTGTCGTAAAAGGCGACTAAGGGCCGTACCGGAGAATGGGCAGCAGCGTTCTCTGTGCATTCCACCACCATACCATACTGCGATCGCCAACCCGCCTGCCAAGCGTGGCGATTATGGCAAACCCCCCCCCCAAAAATGACAAGCACAAAAAACACTTGGCCCCTAGTACCCGGCGGCCCGCCTACCCTTGGTTACGGTAGCGGCCAAGGCCACGGTGAGGCAAGGGGTGCTAAGAATCCCCGGAAGAGATCCGGCTACCACAATCACCGAAAACTAGACCTGGCAACATACAACACGCGTACACTCCGGACCGACGAGAAGATCACCGAACTCGAGGAAGAATTGAGCAAGATACGATGGAGTATAGTCGGGTTATCTGAAGTCCGAAGAGAGGGGGAGGACTCGATAATCCTCAAATCCGGAAACTTGCTCTATTTCCGGGAGGGCGACCAGCAGTCCCAAGGTGGTGTCGGGTTTATCGTCCATAAGTCCCTTGTGAGCAACGTGGTGAAGATCGAGAGTGTGTCGACCAGGGTGGCGTACCTTATACTCAGAATATCCGAAAGGTATTCGCTGAAGGTCGTACAGGTTTACGCCCCGACCTCGTCACACCCCGACGATGAGGTAGAGACCATGTATGAGGATATTTCCAGAGCCATGCATGGCTCTAAAACTCACTTTACCGTTGTCATGGGGGACTTCAACGCGAAACTGGGTAAACGAAACGATGATGAGCTGCGAGTGGGGCAATTTGGAGTTGGACGCCGGAACCACCGGGGCCACCTACTGGCCAGCTTTATGGAGAAGGAAGGCCTCTTTATGATGAATTCCTTCTTCAGAAAACGTGAGCACAGAAAGTGGACCTGGCAGAGCCCGGATGGTGCAACTAAAAATGAGATTGACTTCATTATGTCGACGAAGAAGCAAGTGTTCAATGATGTCTCTGTGATCAACGCGGTGAAAACCGGAAGTGATCACCGCATGGTAAGAGGCACATTGAACTTAAATATCAAGCTGGAAAGATCTCGACTGATGAAGTCTACGCTCCGTCCTGCACCGATCCGGATCCATAACCCCGAGAGCTTTCAGCTCGAACTCCAGAATCGTTTCGAATGCCTAGGGAGCTCCGTGGACGATTATAACGATGGGTTCGTGGAAACTGTCCATACGGTCGGGTCTAAGATCTTCAAGACCCGTCGTACGAATTCAAAAAAGAAGCTCTCTGATCCTACTTTGCGGCTCATGAAGGAGAGGCGCGAGATGATCCTGCAGTCTTCGGATGATGCGCAAAAGTACCGGCAACTCAATAGACAGATCTCTAAGTCCTTGAAAAGCGATCTTCGCCGCTTTAATACAGACCGTATTAAGGACGCGATAGAGCGAAATAAAGGCTCCAAGGTCTTTGCTAGAGATCTGTCTATTGGGCAGAGCCAGCTTATGAAACTGAAGACCGAAGATGGCAGGATCGTATCCGCCAAACCTGAGCTGTTGAGAGAGATCGAGAGGTTCTATGGACAGTTATACACGTCAACAAGTAACCCCGTTATGAATCTGGCAAACGACCCGAGAGCTAGATTGACCCGGCACTATACCGAAGACATCCCGGACGTCAGCCTGTATGAGATTAGGATGGCTCTGAAGCAGCTCAAAAACAACAAGGCGCCGGGTGATGACGGAATTACGGCCGAGTTGCTGAAGGCCGGCGGAAAACCCGTTCTTAAGGCCCTTCAGAAGCTGTTTGGTTCCGTCATACTCGAGGGTAAAACACCACAGGCATGGAACAGAGGCGTGGTGATACTTTTCTTTAAGAAGGGCGACAATGCCCTTCTTAAGAATTATAGGCCCATCTCCCTCCTGAGCCATGTCTACAAGCTGTTTTCGAGAGTCATCACGAACCGTCTCGCGCGCAGGTTTGACGACTTCCAGCCTCCCGAACAAGCCGGATTCCGTAAAGGCTTTAGCACCGTAGACCACATACATACGCTGCGACAGGTTATACAGAAGACCGAAGAATATAACCTGCCTCTCTGCTTAGCGTTCGTGGACTACGAGAAAGCCTTTGATTCGATCGAGACATGGGCTGTGCTGCAGTCTCTTCAACGGTGCCAGATCGACTATCGGTACATCGAGGTGCTGAAGTGTTTGTACGAAAACGCCACTATGTCAGTCCGACTCCAGGATCAGACCTCGAAACCTATTCTTCTGCAGCGAGGTGTAAGACAGGGAGACGTTATCTCTCCGAAACTGTTCACCGCTGCACTGGAGGATGTCTTCAAGGTTCTGGACTGGAAAGGGGCTGGCATCAATATCAACGGCGAGTACATAACTCACCTTCGGTTTGCCGACGATATCGTAGTCATGGCTGAGACTATGGAGGACCTCAGTACAATGCTCGATGACCTCAGTAGAGCCTCCGAAAGAGTGGGTCTTAAAATGAACATGGACAAAACGAAGGTCATGTCAAATGCCCATGTAACACCCACTCCCATAAAGATCGGAGACGCTACACTCGAAGTCGTGGACGAGTATGTTTACCTAGGACAAACTGTCCAGTTAGGTAGGTCTAACTTCGAGAAAGAGGTCAATCGTCGAATCCGACTCGGCTGGGCAGCGTTCGGGAAGCTACGCAATATCTTCTCGTCCCACATACCGCAGTGTCTCAAGACGAAAGTCTTTGACCAGTGCGTGTTGCCAGTGATGACTTATGGCACTGAAACGTGGTCGCTCACAATGGGCCTTATAAGAAGGCTAAAAGTCACCCAAAGGGCAATGGAGAGGGCTATGCTTGGAGTTTCCCTGCGTGATCGAATCAGGAATGAGGAGATCCGCAGGAGAACCAAGGTAACCGACATAGCCCGCAGAATTGCCAAACTTAAGTGGCAGTGGGCAGGGCACATTGCTCGCAGAACAGATGGCCGATGGGGCCGAAAGGTTCTGGAGTGGCGACCACGCACCGGAAGACGTAGAGTTGGAAGGCCTCCCACAAGGTGGACCGACGACCTTGTGAAGGCCGCAGGAACCCGTTGGATGCGAGAAGCACAGAACCGGTCGAAGTGGAAGTGCTTGGGGGAGGCCTATGTCCAGCAGTGGACGTCTTGTGGCTGAAATGATGATTACATGAGTCTAAACCCCCTGTGTTCAGATTCATGTATTGAATCCATTGTAACAGGCTGTGCGTCACTTTTCCTGCCATCTTACACCCTGCCTATAAATATTAATATAATTATGTAAATCACATTATAATCAAAGTCGAAGTAAAATTATTTTCCATATACAGATAGCTACCTATATATAGTCATGGTTTTCATTGTTTTTAACCGACTTCAAAGAGGAGGAGGTTCTCAATTCGTCGGATCCTTTTTTTTTATGTATGTTTGTAGGTATGTTTTATTTCCCCAGGGATGATTGGATTTGACTTACAGGCGTTGCATGGGGGGTTTCGGAATTGGTCTTTTAAGAGGAACCGGGACCACCCCTATGTGCTGATGGTGATCACCGGGGTGGTTTTAGTGAGGTAAAAATCCCACACTCCCCGACCTCCCTCCCCGGAGGTGGGGTGCCTTTTGAAGGTTTCACCAAGACAAAAAAAAAAAATTATGTTTTATTTGAACAGAACTCCCATGATTTCACGACGAAGTCAATTTTACAGACATAGAGCAGTAATTTTTAAAAAGAAGGTATAAGAATGTTAAAAGGGGATGTTCAAAGGAACATCCCCTTCAAAACTATCATAAAACATATTAGTGATATTAGCAGTTTCAGGGTCTAGGGGTCGTAAATAAGCTGTATCTTTATAGTCTTCCTTGAAAGGGTTGGTTGTAACGATAATCGCGGGGATGGTAGTAACATTATGAGATGATGATAGTGGTAGACCGCGAAATTCAAATTTTCTAACGTGTTTTGCAAGAATCATTAATATATCTTTCTAAGTTAGATTTCTACCACCAACCACCAATCTCTTATGGAAAAGTGCTGGTAACAATCTAACTTAGAAATATATATTAATGATTCTAATGATAATAATTCTCTAAATTCTATAAATTGCCAAAAACGTAAGAAAATTTTAATTTCGCGGTCTATCACTACCAACGACGATATAACTTATATTCTCTTTGATCACTACCCATTCACTTTAATGATTACCGACACAAGATTATGTATTACTAATTGGTAGGGACCTTGTAAAATTTGCGTATTCATAATGGAACTTAACACGTGTTTGTCATTCCGTTTAACGAAGTGAGGGGAACTAATAAATGGGACACAATTTTAATCTAGGATCTTTATGAAATAGGGAGTTTAAAAAGCTCTTAATGTATTAAATTATAGCCCCCTTACTAATAAACGTATTATATCAGATAAATAGTTACACACCGATTTCTCTCTTTCAGTGGTCAGTAATTTGACTTTCGAAAGAAGAAGACAAAGCGTTGTGTAGCTATACAGACGCTATACAACGTTTATCAGTAAGGTAAAGAGGTTAATCTAAAAAGCAGATGACACTTACGGTTGTAAGTTCGTGTCAACGCAAAGGTGTGCAAAAACTGTAAGTCTTACCTCACTAATCCATGAAGATACAGTTACAATTTTATGAAGTGAAACTTCTTTACGCGCGTTTGTCATTTTTTGAGATCGGAAACAACCGTTGAACTCGCGCCACACCGCGCGTATTTTGTTTATAAGAAGATTTAAAAAATACCCGCTTCGGATGTGTTCGGCTGTCCTCGGGATGTACTCGGTTTTAATCAAAGAGATTTAAGATTGTTACCGATATGTAGCAAGTATGGGATCACGGTTTTGTTCGCTATGTCCCGTCTATGTAAATAATATTTAATGTCTTTGGTTTTAATGTATATCTGCAGTGCGATTCTGTAACCATCTCACCGTGAAAACTTAGGTGAAGTGAGCGTGGAGTAAGCTGTCAATAGTGTCAATTCCTATCAAAAACAAACTCACTTCACCTACGTTTTCACGGTGAGATTTTTACAGAATCGACCGGCTGATATGTCAGTGAGTGATGGGAAAGTATTCTGTTTGTGTTTTGTTTTCAGTTCTGTCGGCACTTCCGGGGTGTTTTTTTCCCTAAGCAATGCTCTTTCACCACTTTAACGAACTGGCTGACCAACTTACCTATAACTCAGTTCTATCCATCTTCTTTTGATTACGCTAACACAAATAAGTCCAGACACAATGACCGATATCGCACCGGAAGTCCTTATCAATATCCAATAATAGTCTAACAATTATTAATAGTCTAACATTAAAATCTCCAGGGTCTGACCTACGTGCACATGGTCACGTCCCGATCACTATGCATTGTCTCTGAGCCCTACAAAGAACAATTATATTTAATACGAACGCGTTATCGTTACAGACCTTTGTCTTAACTGGTTGTTAAGATAGGTTCGTATAAGTATTTAGGTTCTTATGTACCAAGTGACCCCAGGAAAGACGATGGCACAGTGGTTACGTGCTGTCGTACATAGCGAGGCTCAGGGGAGGCCCCTTTACAGTCTCCCCAGGGATGTGCCTTACAAGCGTTTCACGAGGGGGTTCCGGAATTGGTCTTTTAAGAGGAACCGAGACCACCCCTATGTGCTGATGGTGATCACCGGGGTGGTTTTAGTGAGGTAAAAATCCCACACTCCCCGACCTCCCCCCCCCCCGGAGGTCGGGTGCCTTTTGAAGGTTTCCCCCCAACAACAAAAAAAAATAACGTATGTTTTATTTGAGCAGAACTGCCATGATTTCATGACGAAGTCAATTTCACAGACCCCAGCACATGAAGCTACCCGAAACTGCGTTGAAAATCTATTAAAGAAATTTGACAGATTGCAGTAGCTTGATGTGCCAATCTGTACAATAAAAACGCGAAAAAGAACGGAAGTGAAAAAGTACAACAAATGTGTGTAGTTTCAAGCTGGATATTTTTCAGAGACTTGAACGTCATTTTCAAAACAAAAAAGTAACGCAAAAGTAAACAAAGTTTAAAGACACTCAATTTGCTTTATAATCTCAGAGATTCACCATAAATAAAACGCAGGCGCCTAACAAAGGATCCAAAGATCACAGTTAGATGTAACAGTGGCGCCCTCTGCCACACTTAATTCCATTATCCTACAGTGTTGAGGACATTACAGGAAAATACGTTTTCATACCGAATTCGCATATATTTAACCTGTCGCGACTTAAATGTAGGGTTAGAGGTTAGGGTGAGGAGCGGAGCGTTAGAAATTATTGTTTTAATTATATTTTTTCTAACGTAGAATATTGTTCTTGATCATCATCATGTAGCCTAGCTTTTTCCCAACTATGTTGGGGTCGGCTTCCAGTCTCACCAGATGCAACTGAATACCAGTATTTTACATGGAGCGACTGCCTATCTGACCTCCACAACCCAGTTAGCGGGTAATTACGATACCTCTTGGTAAGACTGATAGTAGAAATTAGCATAAAAAAAATAAGAAATTGTCTTTTTTTTTTGCGTCATGTTTAACGCATATAAACGTATTTCTTTCTTTACTTATGAACTCAGTTGATCCACTAAATCACGGTCTAACTAAAATATTTGAGCATCATTATTGTTTGTTAAGTATTTCTGTGACAAATAAACCAATTTGTGTATCTTATTATGTTTATTTTTAGACTATTTCATTAAGTTTTAAATCGTTTAGGTAACAGTTCCTTTTGATTCTCTCGGTTAGCACTGTAGTTTTAATTTTTAGTAAAATTCAAAGTCCAAACTGATATATCAACGCACAGCCTAAACTGCTGGTCCTAGAGACATGAAATTTGGAGGGTGTGTTCTTTGTAAAGAGTAGGTATCCATTAAGAAAAGGTTTTTCGAAATTCCACCCCTAAGAGGGTGAATGGGGGGAGGATGAAATTTTGAAGCTAGTTCATTATATCAAACTTAGAAGTGCTTCGTGAGCGGAAGACTTTTTATTAGAGAACCATACCAAAAGCATTTTATAAGTAATTACATTTCTGAAAATCAATAAGTTCGCCCTCTCCTCCTGAGGTCACAACCTAACCCTTTCAAGCGGGCGGGTTAAATAAGACGCGTATTATCAAACCGTCAGCTAAGCCCTTAAGTGCGCGGCCGTCACTTCATACGTAGCATTTACACGCACTCGGGTTACGTGCGTATCAAGATATACGACGCACTTAAGGGGGCTTACAGGACCTAAACGCAAAAAAACGCAAGTTTTAGAAACAATAAAAGTATATGATCGACTACAGTAGGTAAACCAAATCAGAAAAATATATGATATTATTCAGGATATATGCTAGGTAGATAGTGTGTTGAAAACAAAATATTAACTAATTTGATACGATAGAAAAAAATCATGAAACACCCCTAAAACCGTAATAATGTACATACAATCATTCTGATTTTGAAAGTGAAAGCGATTCTAATTATGAATATGTCACGCAACAAAGATGGCCGAAGTAGTGATAATTGGATTTAAATTGACAGGCTGAAAAAGTCTTACTGAAATCCTCAATAAATTGCCTTCCCCTATATAAGGGGTTTCTTATCACCCCCATCGAAGCTAGGGACAGATTACCAGAGGGATGGATAGACATATCACCGTGGAATTTCTTGTCTCCCCATTTTTGGCTAATGACGCCATGATGCGTCACAAACGAGCGTGCCATGAACGATTCCCATGTATGAGGCAGAGTTACGATGGGGGTGACAGGGAATTGGAAATAAAAAACTGAGTAATACGAAGCCTTGAGGCATTCGATTTTACATACCCAGCTAAGGTTATGGCCATATGAAATTGGTATTTAAATGACAACATCCATCTAAAAAACATTAAAATGGCTTTCTTTAATGACAGTTGAACAACATTCATTGCTTCATTTACGTTGATGACCAGACAAATTTTTCGAACATATTAAGCAATGGATTAGCAATATGATTCAGATTGAGTATTTTTTGCAATTAGTGTGCAGTACCTATATTATATACAGTTTCCTGTGAAAGATTTTATTCGACCAGAAAAAAAACAAGGCAAAAACGCCGATAAAAACACGTTTATTGTATCATATGGGAGCCCCCCTTAAATATTTATTTTATTTTAATTTTATTATTAAAGTAAAAATACAACTGAGTATTTTGTAAATATTTCAAGTGCCTACCTGTTGCCATTATTGATATCGAGCAAAAAAGGGCAAAAAAATCGTTTGTTGTATGGGAGCCCCCCTTAAATATTTATTTTATTTTGTTTTTAGTATTTGTTGTTAGAGTGACAACAGAAATACATAATTTGTATAAATTTCAACTGTCTAGCTTCCGTGGTTCTTGAGATACAGCCTGGTGACAGACAGACGGACAGACAGCGAATCTTAGTAATTTATAGGCTTCCGTTTTTACCCTTTGGGTACGGAACCCTAAAAAAGAAAAATAACATTACAAACACCGTCCCCAACAATTTCTGCTACCGAAAGCCGTTTGTTATAGTTCTGAGTTCTGGCTTGAAGGATAAACCGATCCTGATGAAATTCTATTGAATTCAATTCAGTTTATTTATTCTACAACAATTTTTACATCGTATTTATTTAGAAGCGGAGTTCTGTAAATAGAACTCCGCTTCTAAATAAATACAGGGTTTGTAAGATACTGTTGATTTTAGAGAATGCTTCTGAATGCATTTAACTCCTCTAAGGGAAACCATACCACCAAACTTTTCTACCTATAATAGAATAGGTCTTAAACCTGAGAATAAATTTTGAATTTTTGACAGTTTTTCCCGAACTGTCAGACGTCAATTTTATTCCACGATTAAAAGATATCCGACTTTGGTAAAATCAGCCCTAAGTAGTGTTGGGTGGACCAAGGTAACCGACATAGCCCGAAGAATTGCCAAATATAATTGGCAGTGACCAGGGCACATTGCTCGCAGAACAGATAGCCGATGGGGCCGAAAGGTTCTGAAGTAGAGACCGCGTGCCGAAAGACGTAGTATTGGAAGGCCTCAGGTGGTCCGACGACCTTGTGAAGGCCGCAGGAACCCGTTGGATGCGAGAAGCACAAAAACGGTCGAAGTGTAGGTGCTTGGGGAGGCCTATGTCCAGCAGTTGACGTCTTTCGGCTGAGATCATGATGATGATGACGGACAAATCTCTTTACTGTGCGGTGTATAAGCCATGCCGCAGAAAAAACGTGTCATACCAACAAGCTTCCATAGTGATCCATATAACAACAATGACGATCGTGCCTACATTGGTTCGCCATCTCTGCTGTAGGTAGTTTAATTAACAAATCCTTCGACTTGATATCCAAAATCATTCCTTATTTAACTAAAATACGCCAGCCTAGCACCACATGTCGTTCATATTCAAATATACGTTATTGTAAAATGCAAATCGAGCCGACACACCACGCCGTTATTAGTCGAGCACCAGCCGAATCAAATTGTGTGTGAGTCTAAATGTCTATATGACTATAGTGCTCGAATATTGAGGATTCAGTTGTCTGGTTTTGTAGGATGAGCATGGTTTAAGTAGTTTCTGTTTTTTTTAACGGTTTCTTTTAGTAGCAAACTAGTAAATATGAAGAACATAATAGTGGCCAAGTGGTAACGGCCGCGACTTACGAGTCGTAGGTCGTGGGTTCGAAATCAGACATTATCTCTCGTCACCACTGCTATCATAACGGTGAAGGAAGACACTGTGAGGAAACCGACATGTCCTAGAACAAAAAATTCGAAGACATGTGACATCTACCAACCTGCACTGGGCCCGCGTGGTGGATTACGGCCCCCTCCCTCTCACTGAGAAGAGGCCTGTGTCCCAGCAGTGGGAACATTTTAGGCTGATTATGCTATGCTTATGCTAGTAAATATGAAAATAGGAAGTGTTGAATAACATTTATGATGAATCGTCTGAATGTCCAAAACTTTGTACCTAGTATTAAAGATCTGATCATCATCATCTGCCTGCCTTTTCCCAACTATGTTGGGGTCGGCTTCCAGTCTAAGCGGATGCAGCTGAATACCAGTATTTTACATGGAGCGACTACCTATCTGACCTCCACAACCCAGTTACTGGGTAATACGATACCCCTTGGTAAGACTGGTTGTCAGACTTTCGGGCTTGTGACTACCCGTAACGACGTTTAAAGATCCATGAATGACAGCCTGGACCACATACACGGAGGGGTACTCGGTATGTAAAGATTGTCACCCATCCACAGACCAACCGCGGCGAGTGTAGCTTAACCTAATCGATCGACCTGTGCGGCTGTTATTATTTAGCCACGGGCCCCTCGTAGTATTAAAGATAACTATGTCACTTAAATGGAATTGGGCTGGACAGGCGGACACAGCGGCCGCATGTCAGACGATCTATGGGTCAAACTTACGACGCAGTGTGTGCCGTTGGCAAACGACATCGCGGCAGGCGCAGACGGAGATGGCGGGATGAGCTGGACTCCTTTAATAAAGATTAGTCCTTTGCAGCCCTAGAGAGAGAAAGATGGAGGAAGAGTATTGAGATCTTTGCCCAGCAGTGGGACATCAATGGCTAGTAAAATTTAAAAAAAACAGTGGCACTCCGGGAGTGCCGACAGAAGTAAAAACAAAACACAAACAGAATACTTTGCCATCACTCGCTGACATATCGTATATACATTAAAACCGAGTACATCCCGAGGACAGCCGAATACATCCTAAAAGGGCATTTTTTTAATCATCTTATAAACAAAACACGTGCGGTGTCGCTTACGGTAACAGTGGCGTGAGTACAATGATTTTTACCCAACTCAAAAATGCCCAACGCAAGCCCAAACAAAATGGCACGTTAAACTCAGACCTATCCATATCGTTTGCAACAAAAAATGAGCAAGACATTCAAAAATATAGAGATAAAACAATTTGCCTAGGTTCGCATTGGGAGAGCTCATTTGGGGTAGACAAATAGTTGGGTTCCGTGCAATTTATTCTGTCGCTTTTTCAGCGCGAATTTCCTTTGTAATAGTCGTGTACCTAAGTATTTCTTTACGGGGCGGCGTTTTATTTTACCATTTTCTCTGTTACCTAAAAAGCAAAAACGTTGTACAGTCAACAAAAGAGATAAGTATGCAGGATCGTCGGTTATAGTTGAAGTTTAGTAAGAAACCGATGGATGTTGTCGACTGAAATTTAATTTGATAAATGAGCTGTTTGTTTTCTATTAATAAAATTAAATTTTATTCGAGAATATCCATTTCTAAAAGTTTTTCTGAAATTATACAGGTTGATTAAAAATATAGTTTGAGGAATTCCTAGAAATTAAATTATGGAAATTATTAGGCTGTGTGAAACATGATATGGTTAGAAAGGGGGTGACTACCGAGATGACGACTAATAGAGAAGTATGAAAGAAAAAGACATGTTGCGCCGACAACAAATAAATTGGTTTATGGGAGAAGAATGATGAATTCCTAGGACACTTGAACAACCGTCTTTAAGTTTATCAAGGTGAAGTAATTGTGTAAACTATTATTTTGTTCAGGCTGACATCTTTAAAACGACACCGACCGCGCAGTGGCGCCCTCATCGTTTGTTTGGTTATTACTTTTATTATAATCCTTAACAATGTAAAACTACCGTTTGTAATAGGTAATAATATCGTATAATCTTGTGGAGGTCAACGTAACATGCTGATTTTCTGCATTATCATTCTAAAATAAAGGAAATAACCAAACAAACGAAGAGGGCGCCACTGCGCGGTCGTTGTCGACTTATATCAAACCTTGTGTACCTAAATTTATTTTTCTACTCAGTATGCAGGATATTATTTTATTTACAACTAGTAAAATTGGTACAAAAATATGCTTAAAGTGATGTGGAGATCTAGTTTTTCCAACGTTTCAAATACATTTTTATTCTTTTTTTTTACCAAGCTTTTTTTAGATTCAATTTAATTGTTCCACGTTCGTTTTTAGAGTGAAACTGTTTTTGATTCGAAAAAAAACGAGTATATTTTTCAAACTGCGGTGCTTTTACGAAAACAATGTTCGAAATAGAGACCTTTTATTTGAGAAACATTGCTAAATAATAATAGTAGCCGCACAGGTCGATCGAAAGTTAAGCTACACTTCTCGAGGTTGGCCGTGCATGGGTGACCATTCATAACATCTCGAGGTCGACACCCCTCCCTCCGTGCCCTTTGACAGTCGTTACGGGTAATCAGAAGCCCGAAAGTCTGACAACCAAGGGGGATCATGTTACCCAGTAACTGACTTGTGAAGATCAGATAGGCAATCGCTCCATGTAAAATACTGGTATTTTATGCATCAAGTGCATCTGGTTAGACTGGAAGCTGACCCCGACAGTGTAGGGAAAAGGCTAGGTAGACTAATTGGAACTGTAGGAACATTTCTTTGCAATGTAAAATAGGTAACCGTATCGAATAGCGATTAGATGTGATGCATTCTTTGAAGGTAACATAATCAGTACAGTAGTTTGCAATTATGTTAGGAAATCAATGAAGATTGTTACGTTTTCCGTATATGCATAAATTCCTACGATATCCTGCTTTAGGATATTTATTATTTTAGAATATTTTTATGGACTCACTTACGTAAATTTTCTTGTAACCTCACCTAAATTAACTCATCACGTGACCAGCTTATATAAATATATTTTATTATATACACTTTATATGATTATTACCTACTATATGTATATTAAGGCTCTGGTTGAGTCGAAAACTTTACGGGAAAACCTGACAAAATAAACTTGAGTACCTAAAACTGTAGGTATGTTTCGAAATGACTTCAAAATCTTAATTTTACATACTTACCAAAATCTCGCGTACGACATTGGGTATACCTACTGTTAGCTATATAAAATGATTCGATTTTTATAGATAATTCCCCTAATCGACTGTAATTTCAAAAGCATTTAAATGACAATTATTTAGATCTATTCTTTCTATAGAAATAAATAAAATTGAAGTGTCTGTTTTGTAATGTCAAAATAACAGCTTTTTACGTTTAAATTTTCAAAAAGTAATATTTCGTAAAAATATTTTAATAAGTGTCGTGTGTAACTGTTGTTGTTGTGTTGTGTTTTTATGTTGTGTGGTTGTTGTTGTGTTGTGTTGAAGTTGTTTTGTAATTTATGTTTTTTTTTTTCGTAAAAAAAGTAATAATTGTTTTTGTGTTTTAAGTAATGTATAAAACACAAAAACAATTATTAAAATTTTTGGTTGTCTGTTTGTTCCGGTTCCGGCTAATGTCCGAAAGCTGAACCGATTTTGATGAAATTCTGTATACTTTGAACCCTAGAAAAAGACAAAGACTTTTTACTGACATACCACGCGGGCGCAACCCCGGCCGGAAGCTAGTTTTACAAAAAAATGACATCTACCAATTACACAAACACAGAAATTATCAGCAATACCACTAGTAACCCCACACGTCCGCGTCCTCCTCTTTATTTAATATCAGATTGCTAGTACCGGATCCCTACCCGCAAACCGATGGTAATCCTACTCCACAATGATGGGTCTTGCCATATACTTATTGGCCATATGCTCTTATAGGTACGTGGTATAATTGAGAGCGACTGCCTGAGACACTTATCGATGTAAAGGAGTACCTATGGCATTCCTCGGTTGAGTGTCAGGTTTAGGTACTGGTTTAATGGATGGAGAGGATCTGATTTCTGAGGTACAAGTCAAGGTTTAAGTTATAGGGTTCTGTAGTACAGATACCATCGTCTTCACATATAATTATATTATGTATACAAGACCTTGTAAAACATTTTAAAAGAGTAACAGTGGAGTTTATTGCCCATTCTTCTCCATACGAAAACTACCTTTTGGAATGGGCGACTATGGGCGACGAATTCTATTTAGTTGTAATTTTTGACGTTCAAAAGTGTCTTCAATGTGCCTATAAGGCGTCGTCTGTACATAAGAACATAATAAGGAGATTCAGGCTGTCAGGGACTACGACGCTCTACCTATTACAACGGATTCAGTCATTGATATATTAAATAAAGACATTTTTTAGACCAAAATGCGTCGAAATTTAAAAAAAAATTGCTGTAAGCTAAGTAATAATAGTTCTATGGTTATACATTTTATAGAATAGAATAGAATACTCTTTATTATGTACACCATACACCACCAACATACTTAAGTACTATATGATATAATGTTTTAATTTTTTAGTCCAAACAGTTGATTTTTTGTAAATAGATAAATGCTTCATATTTTGCAATAAATAACCAGCCTTGTGTCATCGCGCTTCTGTTTCTTTTCTAAGCAGTCCGACAGTGACCGCGCTTTAGGTCATGTAAGCCCCTTAACCGACATCTTTTCCCGCCCTTTATTATCGATTAAATTCATTATCATTCTCTCAAAATTGTCACGACATTGGAATGAAATCTAATCGGCGCCGTCCTTCGCTTGCCCCATCAAGCTGCCTCGTTCTCTTATATTGGACTCAACTGTCCCACAGGATGTGCCCATTGCCACATACTTGTTCCTTTACGATCTTCGATACAGTAAGAATCCCTCGGCCATTGTATCTATACCCATCTCTCTCTACCAATGAAGTTTTCCTGAAGTTGGAAGGAGATAGATGACGTAATTTGATCTGATGTTATTATCAGACCTTATATTGATTTATTGTATGAATTCGTTACTGTATCGTGTTGTGAGATATATAAATATATTTTCTATATTAATAGACCTTTTATTATAACACTATTACGTAAGGAAATTGATATAGAACGAGTCTTGTTATGGGATCTGTTACTCACTCTACTGTTGCCAATATTGAAGGATGAGGCGAAGATATGAGAAATATCTTGTCAAATTATCGCTTTCATAATTAAACACGAAGGAAACGTGCCGTCAAAGGATTAAATTTGTATTAGATTGCATGGATATTAATTTAATTTTTACGTCACAAGTGACGTCGGTTGCCGACGAAGCCCCAGTAATGCTACGGTTTCCAAGAAGCTGCCACATATCATGAAAATTATGGCATTGGGGTTTGACTTCACGGTGTCAAAAAACGCAATCTCGGTAAACACACCAACTTACTTTAATAAATAACGTTTCAGTGACGTCATTCGGTAAATTGTAGGTAAGCGCTATCTAGCAGCCACCGCTCTTTTAAGAAATCTTAACTATATGATCGATACAGTAAACAAAATTAGAAAAATATATGATATTCTTCAAGACATATCCTAGGTAGATAGTGTGTTAAAAACATAATACAACTAATTTTATACGATACATAAAAATCATGAAGATACCTCTAAAATCTTTCTTAAAACAATAAAAACCATACTAATATACAAACATTCTGATTTTTTGTTAAATTATTCTACAAGCAACATAATAAAGTACTAGTGTTTTAATTTTTTTAGTCCAAACAATAGAATTTTTATAAATCTATATAAATAAAATTCAAAGTCCCTGACTGACTGACTGATATATCAACGAACAGCCTAAACCGCTGGTCCTAGAGACATGGAATTTTTTTTTTTTTTTTTTTTTTTTTTTTATTTTTTTTTTTTTTACAACTATCACACAACGCCGTCTAGTCTCAAGCTAAGCAGAGCTTGTGTTATGAGTACTAGACAACTGATAAACATACTTATATATTTCTAAATACATACATATATAGATAAATTACACCCAGACACAGAACAAATGAACATGCTCATCACACAAACATTTGTCCTGGGTGGGAATCGAACCCACGACCTCCGGCATAGCAGTCATAGTCACTGACCACTAGACCAACAGGCATTCGGAGGGTATGTTCGTTGTGAAGATTAGATGAAAGGGTTTTTCGAAATTCCACCCTTAAGAGGGTGAATGGGGGGGAGGGTGAAATTTCACGCGGACGAAGTCGCGGGCAGAAGCTAGTAGATAAATGATTCCTTACAGTTTCATTATCTAAACGAATCTAAATGTAATTTTTAGAATCTTTGAACTTTTCGAACATGCCTACGCCTTATAGCGCGGTCAAACTGTCGGACTGCATAGAAAAAAAGAAAGAGAAGCGCGATGACACAACGCCTGGTAATTTAATGCAAAATATGAAGCATTTAAAAACTGTTATGCTATGTTCACACGCGCGCGTTCAACTCGACATTCAACGTGCACATTCACATTCACGAGCGTGTAAACGGTACGCCCGAGCCCGTAAACGCGCCTGTGAACGTGAATGCCGCGAACCGGGCGAGCTGACTGACACGACGGCGTGCGTGTGAACTGCTTGAATGTTCGCCGACCTGGGGCGGGCTGCATGCCGCGCAGCCCGCCAGGCAGCCCGCCGGGCTGCACGGCGTGCATGTGAACATAGCATAAGGAACGAATCTAAATGTAATTTTTAGAATCTTTGAAATTTTCGAAAACGCCAAAAAAAAAAATTTTTTGCTTCTGTGCCTTTAGCAATTGGAACCTAAGCGATAAAACTAATATAAAAAAGTAAACGGTCTGAAAGATCTAATTGAAGGATTGAAAATTAAAACAGAAGACTTTATCTTTTTAATACCCTAAAAGATACAAGAAAGAAAAGAGTCCTTTCTCAATTTGAAAAGATATTAAAAGCTTTTCAATATAAATGCCAATGCGTATAGTTAAACAGAATGAAACACTTTAGAATGAAAAGTTTTTATTCATCCAAAATTCATAATTGAACCAAACGAAGTTTAAAAATGTTTTAATGAATTAAAATTTTGGCTGTTGCTGAAGAGGAAAACAAACAAAAGAATACAGGCTTCATTAAATTCTAGTTTTTGTTTCTGTTATGCAAATGAAATCAAAACATTCGGGTATAATTTTGTTGGCTTTGATTTTTCAAGTTTTATAACATTTTCTTTTTGTCATCTTACTTACTTTTGTTTGAATTTAACTCCCTCGTTGGTCTAGTGGTTGCAAGTGCTACTGCAGGCTAAGCACCACGAGGTCCTGGGTTCGATTCCCGGGTCAAAGTGTTATTGGGTTTTTCCATCTGGAAATTCTCAGTAACGGCTCGGAGTCTAGAGTTGTGTCCGGTTGATGGCAATACGCTCGTCCCTTTTTCATCATCATCATCATTAGAGCCGAAAGACGTCCACTGCTGGACATAGGGCTCCAAGCACCTCCGCTTCGACCGGTTCTGTGCTCCTCGCATCCAACGGGTTCCTGCGGCCTTCACAAGGTCGTCCCTTATTACATAAGGCTTTTTTTTTGTGGATGGGAAATCATCAAATGACCCCTCCCGCTCTGGGTGGAGCGGAAGGGAGTGTCAGACTCTTACTGACTAAAACCCACCCGTGTTCCTTTCTTAGCCCTTTATGTTCCGGGCCAGCGGTAACCCTTTCGGAAAATCCCGCTGACCGGACAATCCCGCTGACCAATTACATGGGGCTTAAATATGTATAACAGTCGAAATGTGGGTGTACCACTATTTAGACCTCTGCCCAACCGTTCGTTGAATAAAGGCGTTGTAGTATGAATGACGTCACGTGTAAGTAAACAAACACTGACACAGTTAACTTAAGTAGACAAATAGTAACTTACTTTTAATGACTCATTTAAAACCACTTAAGCTTTTAACGACACATAAAATTAGAGAGAGAACCAATGAAAGTAGTACAAATCAACCGGGTCGAAGCCCGGTGGCTGGCAATGGGCTCGCCCCATAAGTATTATATAGTACTTAAGGGGCTTACATGACCTAAAGCGCGGTCACTAAAAAGGTGCCGTAAAGTCATCAACACAACTCTCTAAGACCATGTGATCCCCAAGAATGACTATTTCATGAAATCTTGACATTTGGGGATTATACTAACTTAACAAAAAAATCGGCTGTTCCCTACATTTATGTTTGTCTATCTCGTCAAAATGTAGGGAACAGCTGATTTATTTTTCACGATTTCAGGTTTGGTCCTATAGTAAAAGTTGTTTATAATGATGAGTACAATGACCTCTTATGAGGTTGTTACAATAACCCTTAATAATAAAATACATCTGTGAACGACACAGCCAATAAAAACAATAAACCGCCAAAGTCAAAACTATAAACTAATATTATAATAACAATATAGGTGATAAAACTATAATTTGAGCAATATCAAGCATCAGGTGAAAAAAAGCTTTCTAGCAACGGACACACCTGTTGTAAAAGGATACAATGCTTTCAAGTTCAAAACCTCGTCACATAAAAACTGACTTCAACAATACCGCCATTGAAATTATTTTAATACACACCAACAAAACTCCCCCAATCTATTAAACTTGAACATCAATACAGAATTAATGTTCATATTCTTGTTCACGAATAATTATCGTTGAAACTCGAATGTCTATTAAAACGTTCAGAATGTTTCATTGGCAAAGTTCACGGCTTATGAAACTTTGCTTTTAGGGATTTTAGAACGAGTCTTTCGACTTTGAAGTTTCGTAAATTCGTAGTAACAGAATCGACTGTCGCTTTCCGTTCTCATTTTGTATAATTGAAATATTCTTGAAAGACGCGACTTATGAATCAAAATAAGTTATAGTTGTTTGGAGAAAGTCAAAGTCAAATCATTTATTTCAAATAGGCACTTTTGAACGTCAAAAATAACAATAAAATAGAATTTATTCTAGTCGCCCCTTCCAAAAGGTAGTGTTCGTATGGAGAAGAATGGGCAAGAAACTCCACCGTTACTCTTTTAAGGAGGAGGAGAAGTAGAGTTCTTTACAAAGTGACTCGTCCAGTAAGTATTGACACTGTGTGTGCCGCCAAGCAGCGTTGCTGTATTCTGGTTCGAAAGATATCGGTGCTTGTTCAATTATACAGGCATAAAGGTATAACAGCACACGTATCAAACCGGAAAGGGATCGGCACCCTTCAACTCGAGCCGTTCAGTATTCTTTGTATGAACTCCCTACTGCAACGCACACTAATCGGAATCGTAACGTAATTGCCTCGCCTCGGGTCGTCGTTCCCTCGCTTACGGCTCGTCGTCCCCGCGCTTACAGCTAGTCGTCCCCGCGCTTACGGCTCGTCGTCCCCGCGCTTACGTCTCTCCGTACCCGAGCTTACGTTTCTTCGTCCCCCTTGCCCTTTTCACGCCTCCGGCCTGCCTGCTGCACCATCAACCAACGGTCGGCGAGCCGTAAGCGCGGCTTCGCCTAGCCTAACTTTTAGGGCAATTGAATTATGGGCATACTGTAGAAATATTTTTTGTTGTAAATTACCTCCTTTATCTCCCTATTTCGTTTGATCCACGACTTTTTGACCACCATGTACCTATATGAGAACAATGTAAAAAAACACAAATGAAGAAGATTAAAAATAAGCCCTGGCAGTTAAGAGATGACCAGTCTCAACCGACAAAAACACAACGCGGGTGGGTCCAGAATCATGGGTTTGGCTTGGGTCTATACCTACATAATACTAAGATTCACTTCGCTTTCCTTCTGGCATAGAACCTATCGGGATGCCAGGCGGTATCCGCAATATTTTATGCCAGGGTAGCCATATAACAGAAGGTAATAACATTTCAATTTCGTTGCGGTGTGCAATTCGTATTTATTAAATGCCATCATGGCATTAAATCTTCCTTTTTGGGAGACGTCTATGTTCGGCAGGGGATTGCATTGGATTGAGTAAGATTATCATAGTAGCCTGTGAAATCGGCATTCACAAGATTTCTGCAATGAACTAGTGAAGGGTCAAGTCTATAAATAGGTTTCATAGTTTTGGACTGATTAGCTCCGTTTGACAATACCTGCAGAGTAATTGCGTAACACACTATCAGTAGCGATTGGGTTCATTTTGACAGTTCAACAACATTCATTGCGTTATTTGCGTCGTTCAGCAGAGGCATTTTTTGAACATATGGAGCAATGGATTAGAAATATGCTTCAAAATTATTCAAATTGAGAGTAATATTAGGGTGCAGGGTCTGGCATGAACGCGCGAACGTAACATTCCAACAATTTTAAAATTAATAATTCTCGTTTTGCTCATATTATTTACTTAGTTTCAAGACTTTATTTTTGTATCTATGGGTGATACTGAGGGGCCCGTGGCTAAATAATAACAGCCGCACAGATCGAACGATCAGGTTAAGCTACGCTTGCCGCGGTTGGTCTGTGGATGGGTGACCATCTTTACATACCGAGACCCCTCCGTGCCTCGGAAAGCACGTTAAGCCGTTGGTCCCGGCTGTCATTCGTGGATCTTTGACAGTCGTTACGGGTAGTCAGAAGCTCGAAAGTCTGACAACCAGTCTTACCAAAGGGTATCGTATTAGCCAGTAACTGGGTTGTGGAGGTCAGATAGGCAGTCGCTCCATGTCATCATCATCATCAACGTTTGTCACAAAAATTAAACCAAAATGCTATAAGTAGGATGGTTGTATTATTATTATATTTTTTCGTGGCGCTTGTTACATCCTGCTTTCGAAATGAAGTGGAATTATGCGTAGATCTTTTTACACGTCAATTTTTTGGTCAATATTTTTAAACAAGATGGCGCCGACATTTCATTTCAAACTCAGAAGTCAGAGAACATGGTCTCTTTCATGCTAGGATTTCAGTTACCTAGACGCTGCTTCCTGTATTTTGTCGTGACTTTGTTAATTATTGAAGACACTGATTTGTGGGAAAGGTTACAGTCGTTTCTTGGAAAACTAATTACCTACATGTACAGTCACGAGCACTAATATGTCAACACTTGGCAACTTTCAATTGCGATCATAAAATTTCATTCAAAACTAAAGGAGAAAATCGTCTTTGAATAAAGCCAAGTGTAATAATATAAGTGTAATACTTACGCTCGTGACTATACTACCAAATCACGCGTCCTGAAGATAATTTCCTAAATACTTAGTGCTCAACCTCTCCAAATATTCCACAGTTCAGCTTCTTGTCTGAATATTCATCAACAATATTGCCTAGCTTATAACGTTAGTCAAAGTTAGGATGCCTTTGTTGCTGTAACACCCTGTATAGCAACACATTGCTCTTTATACGCTACAAAGTGAGGCAACATCCTGTGTTTATGAAAATCCTAAAGTGAACAAATAAGCAACAGTTTAACTTCTGATGGTAATTTTTGTGCTGTTTTACATAATGTTATAGTTTTTGTATTTCTTTGTTTTCAGAAGAGTACTTCAGGAACATTCCGGAGGCCTCATTCTCGGAATATTTAAAAAGGTATGTATTTGCATCTTTAAATTGCCTTGGGTATATTTTATTTGTTTGGAGGGGCTTGTGGCTAAGAAATAACAGCCGCACGGTTCGATCGATCAGGTTAAGCTACGCTTGCCGCGGTTGGTCCGTGGATGGATGACCATCTTTACATACCAAGACCCCTCCGTCCGTGCATCGGAAAGCAGAGGAATCTAATCACACTATCATCACATTGATGAGAGTGTTTGTATGTTTGTTACTTCTTCACGCACAAACGGCTGAACGCATTTCGATGAAATTTAGCACACAGATAGTTTATAACCAGGATTAACACATAGGATAGGTACTTTTTATCCCGATATTCCCACGGGATCGAAACTTATGCGGGTGAAACGGCGGAGAAAATACGAAACGCTTTGAAAGCGATTGTCACTTGTCTAACCTTTAGATTTCTATAAAATCAAGATGAACAATGACATTTGCTTACTTTGTAAAGTATTATATTATTTTTTCATTGTGAATGTGAAGACGATGTGGGTCATTTTACATATATATATTTTTTTTTTTTATTATCTCTGTTCTGTTTTTTTTTCATGGTCTGGCAGTTTGAGTTATTTATGTGGCCTACCCAAATGTCCTTTCTTTGGTATCTGCACGATTTTTGGCAAATGCGTGCACTGACTGGACAGGTCCTCTCAATCTGTGTGGTTCTTTCCTCAAAAGACCACCTCAGACATCGATCTACATGGTCTTCATATAACCTGACCAAGATTATGTCTGGACTTTAAAAGAGACTGTGACCTCTGAGTTTGTTTCGGCCTTTCTTCTCAGAGTAGTCAGATAGGAAACGCCGACTTCATCTAGTTTTAAAAAAACATGATTGACGTGTAAAAGTGTTTGTACAAACCTACTTACAAAAATAAAAATCATTTCATTTCATTTCATTTCGAACACAGACGCAATATTTTTAAAATTATTTATTTGATTAGGTACACCATTCAATAATGAAGTTGTATAGATTAATTTGTGCATCCAAGCTCGAGTAACGAAGTCTAAAAGCAAATTATTTTCTCAATTTAGTGAATGAGATTATTATCAACGTTATTGTATTACAAATATTAATGAACGTAGTCGATAGAATTTTGAAACTAAGTGTGAATTGAAAACTCTTGAAAGATTTTATCTTTCGTTAGAAGAAGAGAAGCCAATTTATTAATGCTTTTGTGAACTTCGCTGTATTGCAAATAAGTTTACTTGGAGATAATTTTGTTAATTTGGAAATATGCCGTTCTATTTTATACAAGGTAAAGTTTTTGTATCGATTTATCTCAGATTGGACCAAGTGTTATTGGGTTTTTCTATAATTTTTTCAAAGAAAGAGTCAAAAAACATATACCTACCATACCATAACCATAATCAGCCTATAATGTTCCCACTGCTGGGACACAGGCCTCCTCTCGGTGAGAGGGAGTGGGCCGTAATTCACCACGCGGGCCCAGTGCGGGTTGGTAGATGTCACAATCATGTCTTCGAATTTTTTGGTTCTAGGACATGCCGGTTTCCTCACGATGTTTTCCTTCACCGTTTTGAGAGCAGTGGTGATGAAATAATTTACACAAAGTAAAGCGCCTGTCTGGGTTCGAACCTACGACCTACAACTCGTAAGTCGCGGCCGTTACCACTTGGCCACCACTGCTCCCAAAAAACATATACCAAAATGTTAAATCCCTATTCCACATACTTAACAAGTTACACGAAATAGAAAAACCACTTTTTTTTCAATATATAAATTCACCTTAAGAGGAACCGGGACCACCCCGTCCACCCTTATGTGCTGATGATGGTGATCACCGGGGAGGTTTTAGTGAGGTAAAAATCCTACACTCAGGTCGGGTGCCTTTTGAATGTTTCCCATCGAAAACAAAACAAAAGGTACACGTCTCCCTTACACGTCTTAAATAACAGGCGTGCAGGAAATCTGTGTTAACAATGTTTTGTTTTTTTTTTAACCATTTTTCTCCCACTGCTGTTTCAAAAATCAAAATCAAAATATTTTATTTCACATTAGCCTACATGGGCACTTATGAAACGTCAGAAGCTAGGTGCACGGTTCCAATTGGTCGTTTCCTATGGAGAAGAACCGGCAAGAAACTCCACGGTTACTCTTTTTAAAAATAATTGGCTTTTACAATATTTTCAAATTACAGTAAGTATGGGAGGATAGCGTAAGCCTGTCAACAATTATCAGGTACTTGATAAAATAAAAAATGGTCTACAGATCTAAAGTCTACAAGGCCTACAAAGTCCTCACATTTACAAAATAAGAATCTATCAAAAGGATAAATAAAAAATAAAAACCTAATAAAACCTAGTGATATGATTACCATTACAACCACTAATAAAGAGAAGGAAAAAATTTGAATTTTCTGTATATAATGTCAAGTAATAAACAGATTATGTCAAAAAAGTAAATAAAGTAACAAAAGTAAGTAAAAAAAGTTTAACTAAACTCTTCCTATGTGATCCATTATTTTAATAACTAAACCCTTTTGTTCCTATTATCATACTAATATTATAAAGGCGAAAGTTTGAGAGTGTGTGGGTGGGGGGGTGTGTGTGTGTGTTTATATGTTTGTTACTTCTTCACGCTCAAACGGTTGGACAAATTTTGATAAAATTTTGTATGGAGCTAGCTGACACCCAGGATTAACATAAATAGGCTGCATTTTATCCCGATATTCCCACGGGATCGACATTTACGCGGAAGAAAACCGCGGGGCGCAGCAAGTACTCTCATAAAACCACAACGTGGAACTAAGAACCGTCAGACGCGTACCTAATATTTAATTTGTGACGTTGACATCACATGTCACCCACGTCAAACGTCACTGTTCGACGTTATCAAAAATTCTCATAACCTCCCTTGATTGATGACTCCTGCCCCCTTCACCCCTTTTAAAGGGTGTCAACTAAATGACGTAGCGTCCCTTTCTGAAAATTCTTTAATGTAATTAAAAATACTCGAGTCTAGAATTTAAATTCTTTGGTGACGGTATTTTTGACACGTGAAGACATTGTGCGGCGAGATAATTAATAGGGGGAACAAGGAATTTTAGGGAAGAGAGGGCGCGAAATAAAATTTGGTGTGACAAATTGGCGAGTTCTCGTGAGTGATTATGATTGCAAAAAGCTCTTAAATGTTTGTGACTTTTGTCTAGGTTGACTTGTTATTTTACCTAAAAATAGAAAGAAAGAAAAAAAAACTGGCCAACTGCGATTCGGACTCGCACTCGAAGGGTTCCGTACCACAAGGCAAAAACGCCGAAAAAAATCGCGTTTGTTGTATGGGAGCCCCCATTAAATATTCATATTACTTATTTTGTTTTTAGTATTTGCTGTTATAGCGGCAACAGAAATACATAATTTTTGAAAATTTCAACTGTCTAGCTATCGCGGTTCTTGAGATACAGCCTGGTGACAGACAGACGGACGGACGGACAGCGAAGTCTTAGTAATAGGGTTCCGTTTTTACCCTGTGGGTACGGAACCCTAAAAACGTTTATTTGGACACAGTTCGTGAAACATAAAATACAAAATTAACAAAATAAAAATAATGTTTCAAATAAAAACAGTGTGCTCACGGCTGTGCCAAAAAGGTTCATTTCAGCATTAATGCCGTTCATTTCACATACATGCTCTAATATCCAGACAGATGCGGTATGAGGCTGGTTTTCTAAATAATTTAAAAAATAGTATTTAAGTGAATTATTGTTATTTTCAAAACATAATCTTTATTTGTGTAGAATAAGGTAGGGACATACCTAAATAAGTGTTTTTTTAAACTGCGACTATGTTTAAATTAAAACGATTTTTTGAGTTATTTTTTTTATAAATTTTGTAAAGAACGTCCAACTTTGTTTGTTATTATTTAATTAGGTAATTTATTTATTTTATTAGGTTCACCAACAATTGATTACACTAAATACAACCACATAATACATTTTAAAAAGTAAAATAACAGTGCATCAATTACTTATAGGTAAACACAACATGCTTAAAACAATGAATCTGAGAAATAAGCTAACTTACTTAGTAATAAGTGCTAATATTGGATCGATCCAAATCTTTAATTTTCTAGAGCTTGTTGTTAAAACATGAATAATCTTGTACTAGCCACAAGGCTAAGTTATATAACACAATGTTTTAATTAATTAGTCAGGATTTATAACATTAAATAATATGCAAATATATTGAAATGCCAATGTAAACTGGTTGTACACTGTAAATAAATACCTATTAATTCATAATAATTCGAAATCATATTTTAAAGCCCGCGGAATTCAAATCTTTAGGGTTGTATGTTGATCAAAATGTGATTCGCGACCATAACAAATATGTGTTTACAGAATTATAATCAAAGTCAAAGTCAAATCATTTATTTCAAATAGGCACACAAACGGCACTTTTGAACGTCAAAATTTACAAAAAATAATTGATTCTAGTCGCCCCTTCCAAAAGGTAGTTTCGTATGGAGAATTATTAAAACCAACCATCTTAATACAGCTATCAACCATAGCACATGGGTATGCGCTACACAAAAAAAACAGTGGCACTCCGAGAGTGCCGACAGAAGTGAAAACAAAACACAAACAGAATACTTTTACGCACGAAGTGCGCCTATAGAAGTATTTACTTAAAAAGAAATAAGTTTGTAAAATCCTAAAACAATGGACAAACGCCCGCTGCTTTCTGACTGGCTTATCTCCTCATTGCGGCATGAGCTACTGTCGTCGGTACGTGTATCTCGTGTCGCCACCAGAGGTAAAGAATAAAATTTTAAGCTTCATGACATTGCAACATTCAAAAGCGCTGGTGAAACGAACAATGGAATCAGTGCACGCCAGTGAAAGCCGGTTTGAACTGGTTTTGATGATAAGGAAATTCAGGACTTAAGCACCTTTACCTATTTTGACATAACTTTGTGGCACTAAATAGAAGTTTTAATATACCTAAGCATGTACTTATAATGCTTGAACAGACGACTTTGTTTACACATTAGTCTATTAGACCTGTTCAACCATGAACAAACAGAAGTTACACGCGCCAGCAACAGCATCGCAGCAGCGTCAGACCAGTAATGACCCAATGGTATCAACCCCGACTTACGAGTTGTAGGTCGTGGGTTCGAACCCCTACAGGCACTTTATTTTGTGTATTTAACTTCATCACCACTGCTCTCAAAACGGTGAAGGAAAACATTGGGAGAAAACCGGCATGAGCTAGAACCAAAAATTCCAAGACATGTGACATCCACCAACCCGCACTGGGGCACGCATGGTGGATTAAGACCACTCCTGACACCTGTGTCCCAGCAGTGGGAACATTATAGACTGGTTATGATGAACCGACTCAATATTCTATAGTATGTATTTTTAATAAAATGTTATAAAGGCGAAAGATTGTGAGTGTGTGTTTATATGTTTGTTGCTTCTTCACGCTCAAATGGCTGGATCTATTTTGATGAAATTTTGCATGGAGGTAGCTGACACCCTGGTTTAACATACAGGCTACTTTTTATCCCGATATTCCCACGGGATCGACACTTATGCGGGTGAAACCGCGGGGCGTAGCTAGTTTTTAATAAAATAGCACCAGCTTTAACAACAGTAACTTATAGCTGTTTTTTCCGTATTTTTATTCAAGACAGTAAACATCTACTTTGTCATATCTCCTATGTCATCTTTCAGTACCAACTGCTAAACAATTGATGATCGTTGTTTGTTTTTATTACGCTGTTAAACTAATACACGAGTACTTTGTTGTTTGATGCCGTTTTGATGGCTAGGCTACTAGTTACTGCTGTGGCCATAAAATTGGAGCCAATTCAATTACCTTTTGGGTAATAAATGGCGGACAATGATATACTGTAGGGACTGGTGGGCGAAATTGTACCTAAAGGGCTTCAATTCTGTATTATTCCCCGCGAAATCTTAGCACGTCGAAAACACGTCAATATCGTGTCTTGTTTTGTTAACGACAAGGAATCGAAATGTCAACCGTACGAACAACATGTATTTTTTGACAGATCAAACCACGCCATTGTTATTATTAATTAAGCATCTTATTCTGCCGGGTCAGCGGGATTGTCCGAAAGGGTTACCGCTGGCCCAGAACATAAAGGGCTAAGGAAGGAACATGGGTGGGTTTTAGTCAGTAAGAGTCTGACACTCCCTTCCGCTCCACCCAGTGCGGGAAGGGTCATTTGATGACTTACAATCCGAAAAAAAAAAAAGCATCCTATTCTCTATGACAATAGAGAATACGTTAATAACAAATGTTGTGATAAGGTAAGGAATTGACGTTGTTTCAAAGAAAGGAATCGTTATGTGGGTCTTAGTGAATTAGGGCCCAGATGTTGATAGGAAATTGGTAAAAGATATCATACGTGCTCGGATATTATCTCTAATTGTTTTAAATGTATGAAAATGAGTAAGAAGCATGGAGAAAACTATTTAGAGCAGTAGTCGATCTATCCATTATGCGTGATTTTTATGAACCTTAAGCTCAGGTACGCACGGACAATTTTCAACTCTCGGTGTACGTTGTAAAGAAGATTTTCGAAATGTCTTATTTAAAAAAAGATAACTGAAAATCTCTGTTTCTATGGAAAATTTAAAATCGGTCTAATTTGGCTGTAGCAATATTTTTCGGAAATGTTCTTAAGTAACTTTATAGACCTTTGTATCCTGCCTATGCGTATGAAGTTTCATTAAAATTGGTACATTCATTTCGAAAAACAAGGGCTTGAAAGTTTGTATGACATGCCGTACGTCGTAAACGCTCATAAAATTCTCCGCGATGATCTCACAGGTCAATCTAGTCGCAGCACAATAGATCATTATCTATGATATTATTTACTGCTCTCATACACCTACTCGTCTGCCAACACCCACAGAATCCACTTATTAACTTGACTCATTGAATGATATTCATAAAATGATCATCACTGGTGCGGCTACAATCACAAATCCCACATAAACAGACTCTAAATCAGAATCTTCTGTTTGGGAATCGAACTCGCGACCCGTAGCACTCAAGCGAATATCTAAGCCACTCCACCGACATAGTGCCAAGCCGTTCCCCAACTATGTTTTGTTCAGCTTCCAGTCTGTCCTAACCGGATGCAGCTGAATACCAGTATTTTACACAGAGCACTTTTTTTCTGACCTCCACAACCCAGTTACATATAACACTAACAAGATATAATAAATCATATGAACCCAAACTCGAAGGGTTTACTAATAGCCACTGAAGAGTTCCACTAACCACCTCCTGGCTCCATCATCAGATCAGCTCCAAATTATAGTTTTGTCTTCTGAACTTCATATACATAGAAAGTTTCATATCGATACGACAATTAGAAGTAGGTTAAAATTGTCTTCTAAGATTTTGTTACATTAAGTAAGACTAATAAGTCCTACACACTCTGCAGTAAACGTTTGGCTTTGACTTTCGCAAAACTGATACGATTTTTTTGCTTTTGAAAACTTGTAACGACGTTAAAAAATCTCCACCAGCCTTTATATAATTTACAAATTCTACTATATCCTATCCATACTAATGCATACTAATATTATAATTGTGAAAGTGTGTCTCTGTTACATCTTCACGCTTTAAACCGTTGAACCGATTTAGATGTTTGGTATAGAGATAGTTTGAGTCCCAGAAAAGGACATAGGATACATTTTTTCCCGATATTCCCACGGGATCAACACTTAAGCGGGTAAAACCGAGGGGCGCCTCCCAAATCAGGACCCTGAATCAGCTACCTATCTCTGCGTCATTCAGGTCATCAAACTTGTCAGTTAACCCATAATTTGGACTCCAACGATTTACAAACCGCAGTACAACTGGCACCGACCACATAATAACTGGTGCGTAGTCTCATCATAGCTGCCAGTTCCAAGGTTTACCGCAGCTAACTAGCTGGGGTCACGTGGTACCTTTATTAAAGATTTGGGATTTGCCTTGTTTAGAAAGTCGTGGCTGGTTTTAGCTAAACTACGAGTACATAATGATGTCCTTTATTTCGTCAAAACATATAAATTATATTTTTTTTTTAATATCACACTGATCACACTAATATTATAAAGGCGAAAGTTTGTGAGTGTAGGCTGGACCAATTTTGATAAAATTTTGTATGGAGGTAGCTACCCATGTGCCAAATTTGAACGAAATCCGTTCAGCCGTTTTAGCGTGAAAGATTAACAAACAAACGTACAAAAAAAAAAATTTCTCTTTAAAATATTAGTTTAGATAAAGTAAAGACATGTGCAAAAATAAATAGCTAGCTCTCCATATTTTGGCATAACTGATATTCAAGTTAAAATTACAAGATTTTGTGATTAGTTCAGTTTCAAAATTGCATAGGTATTTTAATAGGTAAATAATTTCTACTAAAAGCTATATGGAAAATGGATATTCTGTGGACTGCGGTTAATATTAATATCAAAATTTGTTTTATGTAAATTTTCTGTTTCGCCGAATTTCATGTTAGTATTTAAATACTGAAACATACCGCAGGGGATCGAGGGGGGGGGGGTGGAGGGGGTTCAGGGGATCAGACCGGAATAACTCGTTCTGGCTGTAATATTGGTAAGTGTACCCCCACCCCGTCGCAACACTTCGTATTCGCTTAGCGTTCATTCTGACTTTTTTTCTTTTTGCTCGGCTCCTAAGGGTCATAGCGTGATATTAAAGAATTGGGCTATCAAATGCAAAAAGATTTTTTCAAATCTGACCGGTTGTTCCGGAGATTATCACGTTCAAACAAACAAACTCTTCAGCTTTATTATTAGCATATCCGTGATACTTAATGATAAGTATAGACATTTTCGAAAAGTTGATTTTGCTGTGAATGTAAAATCATTGTTGGACAAAATCAATACAAACAATGGGACAGAAAAAAAAAGTCTTTTGATAAGATCGTAACAGCACTCGTATTAATAATTATGATCATATTAACTAATCAATGAATTTTATGTTAAAAAAAACATACCTATTTATGAAAACTCCAGGAAAAACAGCTAAGTACTGTTAACATTTATTTATTATATATTTATTAACTTATTCAGTCAAAATGTAATCAATGGTGGCCCAGTGGTATCGGCCGACTCACGAGTTGTACTTCGTGGGTTCGAACCCAGACAGGCGCTTTACTTTATGTAAATAATTTCATCACCACTGCTCTCAAAACGGTGAAGGAAAACATCGTAAGGAAACCGGTAATGCCCTAGAAACAAAAATTCGAAGACATATGACATCCACCAACCCGCACTGGGCCCGCGTGGTGAATTATTGGCCCACTCCCTTTCACAGAGAGGAGGCCTGTGTCCCAGCAGTGGGAACATGACATGCTGATTATGCTGAGTGATTGCAGGGGATGTCCAGCAGTGGGCTGCTGTAGGATGATGATGATGATAGACGTACACCTCTACCTAAGCTTTCGGGGAATCAGCCGTGAAGATGTTATGTAAAGTGGCAAATGTCTTCGTTGGGTCATGCTCACGATTATGAATAGAAATCAGACAAACTAAAAAAAAAACCAACTCACAATTGCGAATTTCTCCACGTAGAACATAACATTTTACCAGTATGTTACGTTACGCTGTTTTCATTTACGTGAGCGAAATGTTAATAAGGCTCAAAGTAGGCATTTGGTTATAACACTATGCTTTAAGTATGCACTAATATAAGATGAGCTACATAGCCCTATCGTTGGAAATTCTCCACTTCACTTTCGGTCATGTGTTTAGGGTCTATAGCAGGGGTGGCCAACTTGGTTAGACCCAAGATCTACTATTCACTGACGACACCCTGTGCGATCTACCAATTATGTATACTTCTTGAAATCTTATATAAAACAGCATAGTTCAGTAGGTACACAATTTATGTAGTATTTTTTATTTTATTAAGAGGGAAAATATAAAACTGAAAATTATTCTTAGTAACTACTTATTTGCGTTTGAGCATCTTTCGCTAGATTAGCAAATTGAGGTTGGAAATATTTTTTGATTTGCCACCATCGACTGGACTAATAGTCGTGATCGACCAGTCGATCGCGATCGACCGGTTGGCCACCCCCGGTCTATATGATTTCGTATATAAAGGGACCTAGTGAAGCTACCCTGCGCTCCTACTGTCATCGCGCACCTCTTCTTATATAGAGAAGGCACGGGTATTAGATCACCATGCTTGCTCAAGACGTTGGCGATTTCAGACTTACATCCATCCATAACTAATATTATAAATTCGAAAGTAACTCTGTCTGTCTGTATGTTACCTATTCACGCCTAAACCACTGAACGGATTTCGATAAAATTTGGCTGAGAGATAGATTGCATCCCGGGGCACATAGGATAGTTTTTATCAACATACTTCGCGGGCGAAGCAGCGGGCGGAAGCTAGTTAACTATAAGTCCAGAAGGCGAATTCCCTAAATTAAAAAAGTTTAAAATCTAGTTGCAATCTCATCTCACTATTCAATGTCAATAACTTGTCAAATATTTAGGGAAATTTGAGGTATTTTTGACAGATTGAGATGGAGATTCGACCGTGAACGTTCTTAAAATTTACTAGAAGGGCCCCTGTGGTATCAACACGATGTTTTGCTTCACCGTCGTCAATAATGTCCAAAATAACCTCAAAAAATACATACGCATTGAAAAAGTCAGATTGGTAGGTATGTACTTGCTCTGATTTGTACCCATCACCTCGTGTACTTAGGACCTATCTACATAAAATAAAGCCCTCCAATGTTATGACGCGTAAATAATACAAATATATGACATCACCTGTCACGTCAGAATCCTGACGTTACATTTGATGCGACGTGACGTGGCGTCAAGATGTCACGCGTGTCTCGTAGTGTTGCGTCAAATCGGTAAGTCGGTAGGGGAATATGAATTAAGTCGTTTTCGGTTTAAGTCGAGGTAAAGTTAATTTAAATTGGCGTCTCCTTTCTCCACATAGACAAGATATTTTATTTTGAAACATATTATAATTTAAATAAGATCTCGCTGTTTAATTAACAAAATTAGGTTATTTCAATATTTGATACCTAAATTAAAGAAAAAAAACCGACAAAAAGAACGAAAAACTTTATTTCTTAGTTATAACCTTCCCTAACCTCGCATCAAATCTCGTTAAATCTATGTTCAATACTTGTTGAGAATCTAAATTTATTTGGATTCTTATTATTTGCGTAGATCACAAATAGAAACGGGAGAAATTACACAGTATTATTTACTCAACAATACAATAGAAAAAAACTATATCAATAAAATTTCTTTAGAAACACTAAAAACAATTTGTTCGTAAGTCCACGACGGTCTTTATCAGTCATTCCAACAAACACACACTCATACCTTGCATAAAACACACTAGCACACACCCCCACACAAAATACACACACCAACAGTATCTCAAGATGCAATATCGTACAAATGAAACTGATGAGCCGCCTCTGCAGCCGACCGCGACATAATCGCATCCTCAATTTAATGAAATGTTACAACGAATGAGGCCGAAGTTCATCCTTGTGTTGTGGGCTGCCGAGGGATTTGTGTACTTAAGTCTTGTTGAAGGGACTAACCGACGAACAATAATATACTGTACGAGTATGTATAGGTAAAGTCGTGTGGTATGGTAAAATTAGGGAAGGAATTTATAGAGAATTGAAGTATTACTTATTAGTAGATTGTACAACTAGTGCATAAAATGGCTCGTTTATGCCCGCTCTGCTTTTCACTTCGATTGCGACAAAATTAAACAGGCATAAAGTATATTATAACAGTATTTTCACTGTTCAAAAATGTTGCAAAATTGAAGAAGAGAATAGCTAATTCCTGCCACGAAACTTTTTACTTAAAAGTTTTTTTTTAAATTTTCAACATGTATCATTCAACTTTGGTACTTCATACTGCCAAGTCATAAAACGTTTCTTTGCGTTTTTAAATAATAAATGACAACCATTTAATCTGGTTTTATTAAATTAACGATAGAAAACACGGAAGTGATATAAATTAAAGCATGAAATAAAATAACGACTGTAATCTTTTTTGTGGCTGTTGACGGTCTTGGAAAAAAATACTTTATGCCCTAGAGTATAAAAAGTGACTTTTTTTACACAATAATAAAGACGAATTTTTACAGCCTGAGAAGTGAAAAATACTTTTTTAGTTATCATTTGGATCAACACACGCTTATCAAAGTCAGGGCCTACGGGATCTCGCGTAAGGGACGGGGCAAAATATTGTTTTTAACGAAGGTTTCCGGGCTCAGGAATTGAGAAATTAAAGTTGGCATACATTTTGTATGTAATTTGTTTACACTTGTTTGGGTTCGAAACCGTCCGCACCCTCAGTGTTCCGGATCATGGTCTGACGTACAAAAATACTGACGTGGACGGCTCGGATCCCGGAAGGCCCTGACCCGGAACTGGGTCGAAATATTAAAGCTCTTTGCTGTATTAAATACCAAAACTCACCACAACATACATGCCTACATGAACCCTGAAAACATAACACTCATTCTTTTTAACCGACTTCCAAAAAGGAGAAGGTTATATGTTCGACTTTATGGTCAGTAATGGTCAGTCGTGTGAAAAGATTTTTCTTTGGAAATTTGTTTATGGTTCTAGACTATTATATTATAGAGCGCAAATTGTTGCAGACAAATTCAGACAATTGTTGTAACATTTAGTCCGCTAATAGCAGCGAGCAACACACTACAGATAGCTGTCTCTTTCTGTGTCATACGTTCCGTATTATCTATTGCAGTAACTACTTTGTAATAACAATGCAACAATCGCTCATTATGAACGTAGCGTAACTTTCCTTTATAATATCATTAGTTCTAGAAATCTGGAATGATATCCTGAATTGTTTCTGATGTATTAAAAGCAAAAACATGTTTCTTATAACGGGCTTTTATTACCAACAGGATATTTTCTTTCCTCCCAATTTATTTCGTAGGATCATATTAATTAATAACCTAATAATAAATACCTAATCAAAATAGACTGAATAAAATTTCTATTCCAGAAATTATAATTATTTCAGAATCTGAGAAGGTAGGTAATATAAACTTCAAAATGAGTTACTTGATATCGTTTAATGTTTATTTTGTAGCAATATTTAAATGTTAATAACAGCCGCACAGGTCGATCGATCAGGTTACTGGTTGGTCTGTGGATGGGCGACCATCTTTACACACCGTGACCCCTCCGAGCCTCGGAAAGCACGTTACACCGTTGGTCCCGGCTGTCATTCGTGGATCTTTGACAGTCGTTACGGGTAGTAGCCCGAAAGTCTGACAACCATTGCAGTCTTACCAAGGGCCGCCAAGGGGTATCGTATTACCCAGTAACTGGGTTGTGGAGGTCAGATAGGCAGCCGCTCCATGTAAAATACTGGTATTCAGCTGCATCCGGTTAGACTGGAAGCCGACCCCAACATAGTTGGGAAAAGACTAGGCAGATGATGCAGATGATGATTTAAATGTTTAATTTAAACAAAGCTGAAGAGTTTCTTTGTTTGAACGCGCTAATCTCTGGAACTACCAGTCGGACTTGAAATAATCTCTCTTCATTTGATAGCCCAATTCTTGAGGAAGGCTATAGGCTATTTAACATTACGCTATAACCCTTAGGAACCGAATAAAAAGAAATAAAAGTAAGAAAGAGCGCTTAGCGAAAACGAAGTAAGTAATAGCACGGGCACGCGATGCGATGGGTCGGGGAACAAGAAATGCCACGCGGACGAAGTCAGGGGCAGAAGCTAGTCAGCAAATAAATTTGCAGCCGGTCGATTCTGTAAAAATCTCACCGTGAAAACTTAGGTGAAGTAAGTTTGTTTTTGCTAGGAATTGCCGGTCAATTCTGTAAAAATCTCACCGTGAAAACTTAGGTGAAGTGAGTTTGTTTTTGCTAGGAATGGACACTATTGACAGCTTACTCCATGCTCACTTCACCTAAGTTTTCACGGTGAGATTTTTACAGAATAGCACCGCAGTTCAACCTTGCTTCTTGTCAACCCTTTCAGTGCAAGGTTGAGTCTATGCTCAACAAATACTAGTACAGTTCGTGCGCTATCTAGATCTGACGTAACGAGCCCGTGCGGGTGTCACGTCAGCGGTAATAACCACTCCTACTGCGGAATTGTGAGCTGTGGCGACGTAAGGTTATGTTATGTGTTATAGAAATATATTAGACTAGCAAGGCCCCGCGGTTTCACCCGCGTAAGTGTCGATCCCGTTCGAAAGACACGTGGCGCCATCTATTATCATAATAACGTTCTTGTTGTTTTCCTTGGGAACAGCACTTTTATTCGGGATGAAAGGTACCCTATGTCCGTTTCTGTACACCTGACAACGTATATATGCAAAATTTCAGAATGATCGGTTCCGTGGTTTAGGCGTGAAAAGGTAACAAACATAGAACCTTACTTTCGCATTTATAATACTACTAGCTGCGCCCCACGGTTTCACCCACATAAGTTTCGATCCCGTGGGAATATCGGGATAAAAAGTAGCCTATATGTTAATCCAGGGTGTCAGCTACCTCCATACAAAATTTTATCACAATTTTCCATTCATTCATATTTGTTTACATTTTTGGCAATTAAATCGCGAACGGAGATTAATAGCGTCCGTAATGTTATGTAATGTTACGTTGGCAATGTTTGAGTATTCATAGAGCTTTGACTTTAATTAGCTTATATTAATGTTTTAGGATCAAAGTCTCATTCAGATTTCTCATGTAATTTTACTATTTAGGATTAGTAGAAGTAGATTAGTAGTAAATGGAAATGGATTTGATTTCCATGTAAATTAAAGTAGGCTTTGGTAGGCAACATTTTGCTCTAGGCACAGAGCCAAACCTAAAAACTAGATTGGATTATTTAACTTACAAATATTTTGATGTGTGATTTTCTCAATCAGAATTTGATGGAAACCGTTTTTAGGGTTCCGTACCCAAAGGGTAAAAACGGGACCCTATTACTGACTGCACTGTCCGTCTTCTGTCCGTCTGTCACCAGGCTGTATCTCATGAACCTTGATAGCTAGACAGTTGAAATTTTCACAGATGATGTATTTCTGTTGCCGCTATAGCAACAAATACTAAAAACAGAATAGAAAAAATATTTCAGATGCAATAAACGTGTTTTTTTCGGCGTTTTTGCCTTGTGATACGGAACTCTTCGTGTGCGAGTCCGACTCGCACTTGGCCAGTTTTTTTTATAATAGGTAGAGGTCCTCAACTCAGCCTATAGTAGTCCATTGCTGGACATAGGCCTCTCCTAGACTGCACCACAACATCCTGTCCCAGTCACCTTCTTTAAGCCGTCCGTTTATCTAGCTGGGGGGCGTTCCACAATACGTTTGCCGATACGCAGTCTCCACTCCAGGACTCGTCTGCTCCACCGGCCCTTGCGCTCCCCGCACCATCGGTCCTTTGACAAACATGGCCAACCCAGCGCCACTAGAGAGGTACTAGTTAAACCATATTCATTAAAGATCCACTGAACCTCCCCTGGATCCCCTGCTAGTTATTCTTCTGTTTTAATATCTGTCTTATTCACTTTATCTAGATCTGATCCCCTTATTCTTTTTGACAGATAAGTACAGTCAAGAGAAAATAAACGTTTCATGTTTTACAAAATTTCAACAGACTATCTTTACTTACCCTTTCATAAGGTGCAGTAAGATACTGCCCTGTGACAGTAAGACTGATACCCTTTGCAATTGGTACAGTCAGTGACGGCAGTCGATTACAACTTCGGTTTTCTGAATCGTAATTATTGAATAGTACCTATAACTAAATTTGGAACGGAAGTAAAATACAAAGAATTGTAACTCTTAGCTATTTTATGAAATTTAACTTTTTGACTAACTGACAGACTATTTAAATTTGACAATTTAAAAGTGCCTGAACAAGGTTTAATTGAAATAAATGCTTTGAGGTTATTTTTTTTTAAACACGTAAGCTAATTTTACCTGTGATAGCTCCTTACTTACGGGAGAGTTTACTATGCAAAGCTATGAGGTCTACTTCATTATTGGTAATAAAGATACAAGAACGGTCTGTAAACTATAGGAATCGCTCATTAAATTTAATTTGCGACATTCGTCGCTTTTTTCCTATTTTTGGGTAGGGACGGTCCCTACCCAAAAATAAAATGGTACCTAGGTATTTGTGTCAAAATCGTGGTAACTAGTATTCTTCTTCAGCGTGCCCTCAAATAGTTACATTACCAACCCATTTATATTCACCACCAGTACCAACTGTTATGTGCAAACGCATAACAACGTCTATTGACACCGAAATACCCGCGCGAAATCGCGGGCAACCTCTAGTTACGTGTATACCGGTTTGCGACGATCAACTCTTGCGCATTTCGCAACAGACCCACAACAGGTTACTAGATCTTGATATTGAACAGATAGGTCTATGAACTTTTTATTATTATACATTTTTGTGTTGTATAATTATATTTTTATTGTATAATTATGATGATTTTTAGAGCTGGAAGAGTGTCGAACTTTTTATGGGGTCGATGATGCCTGGACTTAGGTGATTGGGAGTATATTTTTAGATTTAGTGGTATTTTTATGTTCGACAAGCTTTCTGCTGCATTCTGTAGGTATAGACGCCAGCACATCAAGCTACTACAATCTGTCAATTTTCTTTATTATATTTTCAACTTTATCGCTAAAGCATAAGGTTCAAAGTTGATTGGGAAAATTTGAAAGTTTCGGGTAGCTTGATGTGTTGTGCAAACTAAGTTCGATCGATCCGTGCGGCTGTTATTATTTTCCCACGAGCTCCTCTCTCTGACTTGATAACGATTATGATTCCATTATAAACGACTAGCTTCCTCCCGCGGCTTTTCCCGAGAGGTATGTCGATAAAAACTATCCTATGTCCTTCCCCGGGATGCAATCTATCTCTCTGACAAATTTTATCGAAATCCGTTCAGTGGTTTAGGCGTGAAAAGGTAACATACAGAGAGACAGACATACAGTCAGACAGACAGAGTTACTTTCGAATTTAAAATATTAGTATGGTTACAGATACGCATCGTACTTGAAATAAGGGAAGGATATTTTATTTAATATCAAACCATCAGAACATTGCACGATCCTTTTTAGCATAAGTACCCTCCACACCAAAGGCACGACCGACGCCATTATCCTTTCCGTAACGATATAAAAACTCAAACTCAACACAAACAGCCCAACGGATTTCAAACACACATCAAATTGAACCACCCTTTTTTTCTGTTTCAGGTAAACATCAGCCACGTACGGATTTGGCTACTATTTGTCAAAGTAAGTTGGTGTATAGTCTGTTTTAAAAGTATCTGATGCAAATGTAAACAAATGGATTAGATTTATAGGTGTACAATTTCCACTCACTACCTAATTGAGTGTTTTGATTATTTTGAATAAATAAAAACCAGAAATTCTAATTTTAAATCACCTTAAAAATGGTTTTACATTAACAATTTTATTACCTCAATTTTTGTCAGAGATTTTTCAATTACAATTTTAATAATGTTATTCAAACAATTTTTTTTTAAAATGTTATTCAAACAATATTTTTTAATAGTGTTATTCAAACAATAATTTTTAATAATGTAATTCAAACAATAATTTTCGAAAAAGTGTTGAGACATAAAGTTAAAACCTTCTAAATACAGACGAATGTGCTACTAATTCTCGAATTTAACGTAAACATGCCATGTGCAAAGTGTAAACTTTCATCAGATATATTTGGAACAGAATGTACATAGATTCAAAGCCCAATTACGGCGCGTCACGGGTCCCAGTTCGTGTGTTGACAGCTCGATACGATCGCCGACTTTTTTGGCATGTTAGATAACCATTGACGGGTTGAAGTCGGTTTTGTGTGGAGCGGTTTTCGGCTACGCAATGGATTGGGTGTGATTGGATTGTGTCGGGGTTTTCCTTTTAAGGGAAAAGAGAAATGTATTGCGGCTGTTTGAAGTGTATCAATAATGAAAGGTTTGTGTTCGGGGATCAGATGACAGGTACTTGTTTGGATTTGTTTTTACCCCTGCTTATATTATCTGTGTTAATTTTCGTGATTTTACTGAATAGGAATGAGTCGTGTTTTTGAATTTTCTTTTGTTTGTAGAGACGGATTCCGATCTTGACTCTAACTCAAAGGACTTTACTTTAAGTACCTACTTAAATCATTTGGGAGCAGCGGTATTGACCCCGACTTATGAGTTGGTCGTGAGAATATTTCATTTTATCACCACTGCTCTCGAAACGGTGAAGGAAAACATCGTGAGGAAACCGGTGTGTCTCAGAACCAAAAAATCAAAGTCATCCACCAACCCGCACTGGGCCAGCGTGTATGTTATGACCCGAATATGCTACAGGTACTTTTGAATTGTCGGTCAGAAAGATCAACCTTGCTTGTTTAGTGGCAATAATCTTACCAATGTCTTGTCTGACTGTCTTATCAACGACACCAGGAGAAATTAAATACACCTCCGTCCTGTCTACCATTGGGGACTGCCGGTATCAACCCACCAACTCAGCCTTTCGCACCACCACTTGTCCACTGCTGGACATAGGCCTCTTCCAGGTTGCGCCACAACACCCCGTCCTCCGCCTCCGTCCTGGAGTGGAGACCGCGTATCGGCAAGCGTAGCGGGAAAGTGGCTGGGACAGTTTGAATGCGGACAGGTGTAATAATGTTATTATTCTTGATGTGCTACTAACCTTCAACATCATATTATGCAGCGCACTAGGGATGTCCTCTCAACTAAATGTAGCTAATATATTTAGCGTCACTTGAACAATTTTAGTTAATTAACTATCAGTCACACCCGCGACTACCGTGGCTATCAAACTAAACTTTGTAGAACATTAACTGTATTTAGTTTACTAGATGGGAAAAGGCTAGGCAGATGATGATGAACTGTATTTAGTTTACTCTTCGACTTGCCTTAGTTTAATAGAGTTCTACAATGTATTTCATGTTATCATCAGGCATATTTTAATTACTGTGGGCGTACTATGGGCAGTGTTGGTTATTGCGCAATAGGAAAGACTGTTCAAAACAGATTATAATTTTACGAACAAATTAATCACACTAGCGAATCACCCACTGTAGGTACACAACTCAACTACTATTAGACAATAACAGGCTGGTATGATGATGATGATTGTATTTTCCATCTGATATTTTGATCATCACAGTTAGTCGATAAAGTTATCTCTACCGCGCAAGTAAACAGATTGATAGTTCAAGTGATTGCTTTTACGAAACTTCGTCTATTCTTAGATAAAACCGAACTGCGTGTAGCATGACAAATGTCGATGTTAATTAGTAAGGATTCATCTTGCATCGTGATGATTTTTGATATGTAAATTTAGACAAAGTTAAGCCTTGCCGAACTTCAGAAAGTTGTTGTCATGTGTGTGTCAACAGCATAGACATAATCAACTTATAATATTCCCACTGCTGGGACAAAGGCCTTCTCTGTGAGAAGGAGTGGGCCGTAATCCACCGCGTGGGCCCCCTGCTGGTTTGGTTAAAGCGCCTGTCTAAGGTTCAAATGTACGACCTACAACTCGTAAGTCGCGGCTGTTACCACTGAGTCACCCCTGCTCGTGAATCAATATGTGTCAATTATGAATCAAAGTAATCAGCCGATCCGAAATGACAGCTCATTTCACCTACATTTTCACGGTGAGATCTTTACAAAATAGATAGCGATCTCATATATAACGTTCATTTGGAAAAGCCAATGAATTGCTATGCCAATGACCGCTAAATGCACCTTTTACTGTCGTACCTATACTCGTACTGTTAATTCAAAACCATGGCGTCAATACAACCGGTTGTATTTTCCAACCCTGTTTTATCACCCCCTTTGCAACAACCCCTTTGTTACCCTACACTATGACGTGGCGCGTTTCAAAGTTTGTTCAACTCGTTTTTTGATAGAGGAAATTACTTGGCCCTTGCTGATTAAACTCTGATGTTTTAAATGCTGATAAAACGTTTATTACGATGTGTTTTTAATAGGATTTGGTACCAATTCATCCAGTCTTAAGGCTCCTTCAAAGAGGCGCGACGCGACACGCAACACAAAGGCACCGCAAGCCGCGCAACGAGTGGCGCCTTTGTGTCGCTCGCGATTATATCGCGTGTCGCGCCTGTTTGTAGGAGCCTTTACCAAGGAATATATATCGTGTTACCCAGTACACACACATTTTTCTTGCCGTGATAAACTACGATTTATTCGCCGTGTGTAGGCACGGTCGTCAGTGTTATGGATCGCTATGGAAGCTTGTTGATGAACACGTTTTTTATGCGTACTGTAAACTGTGCCTTATACCAATGGCTTTACTGGGATTATGGGGCCTAAAAAGGCCACTTTGGCATAATCATAAAAGGATAACATAATGGACAGTTAACCGTTAAGTTAATCGTATCAAATCCCATTGGTGAAGCATATTTCAGTTATTTTTTTTTGTCTGTGCTAAAATACCAATCAATCCGATCCAATCCCAATCTCTTTGATTATACCTACGTAGTGCAGCGAAAAAAGAAAAACACGGACTGTCTTCGCCATATTACGATTCATAATGTTATCCTTTTTTGGTTCTCCAAAGTGGCCTTTTTAGGCCCCCTGGAGGTCTGATAGGTAGTCGCTATATGTAAAATATTGGGGTTCAGCTGCATCATGCAGGTTAGACTGGAAGCCGACCCCAAAATTTTTGGAAAAGCTTAGGCAGATTGTAATCATCTGCATTCCTTACGATGAACTATTTTGTCGTTCGATTTGTTATGGCTATGCGCAGACCTAGTCAAAACATTGACCAAATAGCTTCGTCTACCTATCGTTTGCAAAACATTTGTTTTGTTTGTTGTCAATGTTTTGTTGCGGTGCTCGTCATCGCTGTTTATATTTTCATAGAGAGATATCCAATAAAATCACGCCTGGATTCCCGACAAGTTTGAGCAGATGTGTAGGTATAAGTACCTACCTATTGCACAGCCACATTTCGCCCTCAAACACAAAGCATTTATTTCAATGAAATCACAGGCACTTTTAGATTGTTAAGTAGTCGGTCTGTCAGAAATGTCAATTTGAACTTTGTTAGGAACCCGTTGGATGCGAGAAGCACAGAACCGGTCGAAGTGGAAGTGCTTGGGGGAGGCCTATGTCCAGCAGTGGACGTCTTTCGGCTGAAATGATGATGATGAAGTATGACATTCAATTTGTTGTTCCATAACTTCAAAATTATCTCAATTTTTTTATTCAAATATAATTGATATTTTATTCCGTATAAATAAAACATAAAAACCGGTCAAGTGCGAGTCGGACTTACGCACCGAGGGCTCTGTACGTAGGTACCTATGTAAATAGTTTTAATATTTTTTTTTTGTAATGTAACAACGGTTTTCGGATTTTTTCCTTTACTTCTGCTACATGACATTGCTTCTTGCCAAATTTCATGATTCTAGGTCAAAGGGAAGTATCTTAAAGGTTTTGATTTCGGAACAAAAACGCCCGTATCTTTTGATTGCATTGACATAGAAGTTTGAGCAGCCCTGAGTATTTGATATTAATTTTAACTTGATAAATCCACGCGTTCCTGAGAAAAAGAGTTTTGACTGACTGACAGACAGACTGACAATGAAGTGATCTTATAAGGGTTCCGTTTTTCCTTTAGAGGTACGGAACCCTAAAAATCATTGGCATAAATAAAATGTAAGTAGGTTCTTCTGTTACGTTACCATTCTTAAAGGAAATCTGCTGCGTTTACGGATATTGAGTTTTATTAGCATGCGTGTTAAATATCTTTCTATATACTGCTTAGATTATGAAATAATTATTTTAAGATTATGAAATGATTTACAACTTATGCCGTAATTGGGAACTTCCTAAGGCATATTTTCCAAAATAAAATTAGTAGGTACGCACGTAGATTTGTACAGTCAACAGCAAAAGTAGATGATCAAAATCAGAAATAATATAAATGGAGTTCGCGTCAGGACTGTGTGGCGTCGAAGAAGTGATTCAAAAGTAGGTATGTGATTGTAAATTATACCAAACATTTACTACTAGCACAGCTGCCATATTCGTGATCAGTTTTGACTCCTATTGAATTTCTGATTTTGATCATCTACTTTTGCTGTTGACTGTACCATAAGAACGAAATTCTTATGGAAAAATGCTTATGGTAGAAATCTAACTTAGAAATATGTATTAATGATTCTAATGATTATTAATTATCTAAATGTACCTGTTATTGTCGCGAATCATATTTTGATCAAGATACAACCTGACACTGACCTGCAAATTGCAAAAAACGTAAGAAAATTTGAATTTCGCGGTCTACCTTAAGCTGACTTATGATTGTAAGAAAAACCTACAATTCGAGGTCAACTAAAACTGGAAAATTATAGGTTGCTTGTTTGTGTTGCCGTGTGTATCACGGTGCGATATCAAAAATGTAGAAAATAAATGTCACTTTGTATAGAGAAAAATGTGTATTCCTCGTAGAAAAGAGAAAGAAGTAGTCTCGCTACACGTGCAGTATGCCAATTTCAAAAATATACCATTCGTACCACCCAATCAGCACCAACAATAGGTGCGTAAAGTCGTACACACGAAATTGTGCGTTACGTCACAGCGCAGTAAGGCTAATAACGCTTTATGAATGCACAGAGCGTGTCCGCGGTAGAATATGAAGCACCACGTGCGCGTTTGTGACATGCCGCCCAACTGGAACACTTTCTTTGGACTTGTAATCAGTGGGTCGGACTAGGGGGCAGGAGGTAGCGGGTGTGTTGGTTTATAATGAGAACAATTAGTTAAAATCACTTAAGGGGCTTACAGGACCGATCCACCCAGAGCGGGAGGAGTCATTTGATGATTTCCAACACTCAAAAAAAAAAGGGGGGCTTACAGGACCTAAACACAAAAAACGCAAGTTTTAGAAACAATAAAAGTATATGATCGGCTACAGTAAATAAAATCAGAAAAATATATGATATTCTTCAGAATATATGCTAGGTAGATAGTGTGTTTAAAACGTATTCCGACGTATTTGATACGATAGAAAAAAAACATGAAGATACCTCTAAAAACTTTCTTTTTACAATAAAAACCGTACTAATTACATACAATCATTCTGATTTTTTGTCAGATTATAAATACTACAAGCAACATACTAAAACACTAGTGTTTTAATTTTTTAGTCCTAACAATATTTTTTTTGTAAATAGATAATTGCTGCATATTTTGCAATAAATTACCAGCGTTGTGTCATCGCGCTTCTCTTTCTTTTCTATGAAGTCCGACAAAGACCGCGCTTTAGGTCATGTAGTCGCCCTAAAACGGCAAACGATTCTAAAACGATCTCATACTGTACGCCACCTCCCCGCTTCAGCTTCCAACTTGTACCGCAACATCAATCAGTAGTATCGGCTAATGCGAGTAACGGCCAGTTGCTACACGCAACGCAGCAGTTACGCAACGTGAAAGATATTCACGCGCCCGCAACGAATACTTATTCTGCACAATTTTACTACAGCATTACGATTGCATAGGAAACGCCTTCCGACTGTCTAAATGATTACTATTATGTCGGAAGGTATATATTTGATATCAAAAAGAAATATGATGAAAGAAATGAGAATTATGGATTTTTATTTGATTATTATTATTACGCTACGCTTGCCGCGGTTGCTCTGTGGATGGATGACACTTTTGCCTTGTGGTACGGAACCCTTCGTGTGCGAGTCCTACTCGCACTTGAGACCAGTTTTTTAAATATGATTGAAGTGTAAAAGTGTTTGTACAAACCTCTTATAGAAATGAAATCATTTATCAAATCAAATACTCACCCAAAATGTTCAAGAAAATCTAAAACCACCGCCGGGAACATAACAACAGAACTTTCCAGGTCGATACTGCTAACACTCGCGGCAGAATCCTTCACGGCTCCTATGGGAGACCATAGAGAATCATAAAAGGGAATCAGAACGCGTTTCGATAACAATTGAAGTAATAGATAATATAACATATATGAGTCCTTTTACGAGACCCTGAGAATGAGATATTGGAGATCGTAAATTTTATTGTGAACATCGATCATGGTTTTGTGTGCCATCATTGGTAATTTGTTTGTTTTGTTTTTGTTTTGATGCATTGGTTTCTGAAATATTGGGGAGTTCTTCCAATTGTATTGATGTTTTTATATTTATGGTGATGTATCAATGCCAAAATTCATCAGTAGAATAATAATAATAGCCTCCCCGACCATTTTCGGTCACGGTGGCCAATCTCAATGGAGATTAGCTAGGTACGCAGGAGATATTATAGTGCACAAGTATGTGCGCAAACACATGTGCACTCTCTGTTCCTTTACTCTCATAGTCCGATGGGACGGCAATCCGACACGACCGGGGAGGGACCGGGCGCAGGACCAACGGCTTTACGTCAGTAGAATATAGGCAAAATGAATCTTGGGTAAAATTAAAAGGCTAAGGGAGAAAGTGAAGCAAATAGAAACTGTGAATTACAACAGGTAGGTAATGAAAAAGTTAAAACAATCTTGTACTCCAGTATATTTACTCGAACCCCAAATTAGTTCCTATTTTCTATTATTAGTTCACGTGACCAGAGGGCTGGGTCGTTCTTTGGCCAAAGAATTAGCATTGCCATTCAACGTGGCAATGCTGCCAGTCTTCTGGGCACGTTTCCGGATGATAGCGATGCGGACGAGTACTTCGACGCCTAAGTGTCCTTTGTTTTTGTATTTATTTGTATAGTAAGTTAGTTAGTCATTTAATTTAGTATCTAGTGTAAATAGTTTGTATTTTGATTTCAAAAATATTAAAAGCTCCTGCAGTCAAGCGCGACACGACTCTAGTAGACCAATTTATATGAAAACTTCATGGAAATTGTTCTACCAGAATCGCGTCACAACGTCACGTCGTCGCGTCTTTCTGCGGAAGCCTTTGTGGGAATCTTATAATTGTGCTTCTTTTTATAATCCTCAAATAATTCCCATTTTAGCGTGCTAAAAATACTAAGTACTTAGATCATTTTCTTATTAGAAGACCAATCAATTTTTAGAGGCTCATTTATTTAAAAAAGCGTCATTATAAGATCAATATGTTTTTAGAGGGTCAATTACATATTTCATTTTAATATTTAACTAGCCACCTTTGTTCTTTCTATAGAAAGACCAGGGGGCCTAAAAAGGCCACTTTGGAGAATCATAAAAGGATAACATTATGAATCGTAATATGGCGAAGACAGACCGTGTTTTTCTTTTTTTCGCTGCACTACGTAGGTATAATCAAATAGATTGGGATTGGATTTGGATCGGATTGATTGGTATTTTGGCACAGACAAAAAATAACTGAAAAATACTTCACCAATGGGATTTGATACGATTAACTTAACGGTTATCTGTCCATTATGTTATCCTTTTATGATTCTGCCAAAGTGGCCTTTTTAGGCCCCCAGAAAAACAAGTAAAATTGATGTTCAAAAATATACAGATTCAGTTTTGTTTTATATGCCACAAGTTCTTTTGCAACTTCGTTAGTCTCGTATTTGACACCCTGGATATTTTGTACTCGTGTGTGATTTTGCCAAAATCCAATTTTGATATGCGTTGTAAAAGGGAACGGTATTTCATACGCTACCGTTTCTAGGTCAGTGGTTAAAACTGAAAATTGTCACTTCAGTCATGTTTTTTAACTTGGTCTAGAATTTTAGAACTACAATTTGATTTGTATCTTTTTTTTTTTTTTTTTTCATCGGTTTCAGGCATTACTTGGTTCAGGTATTTCAAATTCGTTTGATATTTTGTGGGATATATGAACTGTTTTGAGGGTATCGTCAACAAAATTATTCCAAAACAAAAAAAAATATATAAAAAATGCAGATTTATTCCGATGCTAAAAAATACAGTTTTACTAAGTAATAGCCATTTAACAGCATTATAGTCAGAATAAGACGCCGGACAAATGGATTTATAGCTAGGAAATTAATAAAAACGTACAATCTACACGACACAGCGCATGAGCGTCAATTATCGCGTGCAGGAAATAGACGAGCTGTCCATACGGTAGTTAATATTGCCCGATGTACAGGCGCCAGCACATCAATCTGTCAAATTTCTTTAATAGATTTTCAACTTTATCGCTAAAGCATAAGGTTCAAAGTTGATTGGGAAAATTTGACAGTTTCGGTTACCTTAATGTGCTGCCGTCTGTACCTAAGCTGAATAAGTCATACGTATGTAAGGAAATAGGTCACTATGCTTTAAAACCTATTTGACCAACAGCAGTTATAGGCGATGACATCGCCGCCATTCTCTCGCTCGTGGAGGTGGCCCCTAAGGGATAGGAAGTGTCATATTATCCTACTTTTCACCCTTATCACTCGTCTTAAGTGTCACTGTAGGTAGGTAATTGAGATAATCCGACCGCGCAGTGGCGCCCTCATCGTTTGTTCGGTTTTATTATAATCAAACTAAACAATGTAAAAAAGATAATACCGAAATATCGTCACAACCTTTTTATGTGGTTGTAATAGAGCGCAATATTTTTTAGTGTTATTTGCAATATAAGTACATATTTTATGTACAGGCGCCAGCACATCAAGCTACTACAATCTGTCAAATTTCTTTAATAGATTTTCAACTTTATCGCTCAAGCATTAGGTTCAAGGTTGATTGGGAAAATTTGACAGTTTCGGGTAGCTTGACGTGCTGGCGTCTGTAAAATATTGGTTCTAAAAAATTACTTGGATGTTTCCAAAGTCGTAAATTGTGTTAAGGAACGAAAACTTTCAATTTAAAATTCCATAAAATACCAAAATGAAAAATAAAACAACTTTTTGCTAGCAAATAACATCCCCAAAACCTCAAAAAAATGTGTCGGTCCTTCAACCAAACACCAATAAAGGAGATAATAATAATCATTTGTATTGTTCAGAAAAATACATACCTAATTATATCAGATAAATCACACTAGGTTTCCCTGTGTCGTGGAGGCCAGTCTCTTTCATCGTGGTTCAAAAAATACAGTTTAATAAGTATATTTATGTATAACAAATGAAAAGTGAAACAATTACAATAATTATAACTTTACGTCTTTTGCAGTAAGAGTGTACAAAAGTGTGAGTTGTGTGGTGTTGGTGCGGACAGTATGTGTGTGTTTGTGGTTGTGCGCGTGTCGTGTCTCCAAAACTAATATGTCATCGTAGGTTGTAATATAACAAGTATTTAATAGTTTTTCTGTGTCGCCGTAATCCAGACCTTTTAGGTAAGGTTTGATGTGAGATTTGCATATCGATTAAATATAACCGTATTAAATATATCCATCCAAATAACCTAAGCTACTCGTATTCAAGAAACATCAATTGACAACAATACATTACACATAACATATTATAACTTGCCCAATAATACGGTTCGTGCGGGCCCCAGTTAACCAATCGTTATAAAGTTACATTCCAACTGCGGCCGCCATTATGATTTCTTGCTCCATTTGTGGATCACGAAGCGTTTTGACTTTATTTCACAGTTATTGCTCTGTTTTGATCACGTTTGTGCAGTTAGTGGGGTAGGTAGAGTACCCAGTTGGCTACTTGTTTTTTAGGGTCCGAAGTGATTGTAGAATATTATTTAGACTTTCTCAAACTGTGAAGGAAAACATTGTGAGGAAACCTAGAACCAAACATTCGCAGACATGTGACATCCGCCAACCTGCACTGGGCCTAAGTGGTGGATTATGGCCCACTCCCTCCCATAGAAAGGAGGCCTGTGTCCCAGCTGTTGGAACATCATAGGTTGATTATTTAGACTAAGGGCTTTTGTACCGTTTCTTGCGGCTCTTCTCCATAAGAAACGACCAAGTGGAACCGTGCACCTAGCTTCTGACATTTCATATGTGCCCATGTAGGTTTGTATTCTTATTTTTTTATATTGTTTTATAATGGTGTCTAATCTAACGTCAATAAGTCCTGGGAACTTATGTGTAAGCTTATGTGTAACCATAGGACGTACTTATGTAATACATTTTTTGTAGAACTTTTCTTCTTAAACTCGCCGATATTAAGTATCATACGGTTTATACGCAGTACTGAAAAAATAACAAGATCTAAGTATTTCTAGGAAAAAATATTCTTGAAAACTTACAACAAAACGTTCAACCTAACTCACGATATAACAAAACCATCTTTCTAACATCAATACCATTCCTTATATTTGCTTCCACAAATACCTACGGTACAGTCAACAGCAAAAGTAGATGATCAAAATCAGAAATTCAATACTAATGAACGGAGTTCGCGTCAGAACTGTGTGGCGTCGAAGTGATTCAAAAGTATGTGATTGTAAATTATACCAAACATTTACTACTAGTACAGCTGCCATATATTCGTGAGCAGTTTTGACTCCTATTGAATTTCTGATTTTGAGCATCTACTTTTGCTGTTGACTGTACTTAATCCTCCTCCGACAAGTACACGTCCAGACATCACCATCAGCATCCCAAAAAACATTTCATCATACAGTCCCATTCGCCTTTCTGACTTCTGACGTCATACCCACTATTGAAGACCATACTGACTCGTGACGTCACCCCATTGTAGTACAATATTCACTTGTGTACCAAGAAATAAACGCGAGATAACAAGAAATGGCTCCCATTTCCTCTCGGTGAACGTACACAGTTCTCCAATTTCCGTGTTCTATATGCAAGTTGTGTTGGGTACGTCTGCGTCTTATGTGTTGTGGGGTGGTTTAGTGAGGCAAGTTTCTGTGACGAGAATGTCGGTATGAAAGCAAAATTTACATAATTTAAATTGACAGAATAACTTCCCAAAATAAAATACAGTACTGGTGTCTGTGATACAATGATTTTCATTAATTAGTACAGGTGCCAACGATACACTTTTTTCTATAATGTTCATTTTAGTTGGAAAATTGTTTTTGTGTTTTTTTCTGAAAAAATAAAATGTATAATTATTAATTATAGTACAATTATTTGGTTATAATTATTGCACTGTATTTTATTTTGGGAAGTTATTTTGTCAATTTAAATTATGTAAATTTTGCTTTTAATGATAAATTATTTATTTCTGTAAATTGTTCAAAAAACACTTACGTCAAAATTAAATTCTGTTTTTAAAACTAGATGATCGGTGTTGCCTAACTGACTGTTGACGAAAGACCAAAACAAACTCAGAGGTCACAGTCTCTTTTAAAGTCCAGACGTAATCTGGGTGAGGCGTCGATTAGAATAAGGTTGGTAATACAACCATAATTATTTCATTATCAGATAGGTAACAGTTTACTGTTATTCATCATCATTTCAGCCGAAAGACGTCCACTGTTGGACAGGGGCCTCCCCCAAACACCTCCACTTCGACCGGTTCTGTGCTTCTCGCATCCAACGGGTTCCTGCGACCTTCACAAGGTCGTCGGACCACCGTGTGGGAGGCCTTCCAACGCTACGTCTCGTCTTCCGGTACGCGGTCGCACTCCAGAACCTTTCGGCCCCATCGGCTATCTGTTCTGCGTGCAATGTGCCCTGCCCACTGCCACTTAAGTTTGGCAATTCTTCGGGGTATGTCGGTTACCTTGGTTCTCCTGCGGATCTCCTCATTTCTGATTCGATCACGCAGGGAAACTCCAAGCATAGCCCTCTCCACTCTCTACTGATCTCTCTACTGTTATTAGTTAAAAATAAGATTATACTCTAGCTCTTGTGACATACAAATAAAGTACAAAACACACTAACAACACAGCCTACACTGTCCTCCCAACATTGTAAAAGGCAATTATTTTTAAACGAGTGAAGTAAATTAAAGTAGTGTCTTGCGGCTCTTCTCCATAGGAAACGACCAATTGGAACCGTGCACCTAGCTTCTGACATTTCATAAGTGCCCATGTAGGTTTATGTGAAATAAAATACTTTGAATTGAACATACGGAGTCGGTGGAACTGGCTATGCGTTGAATCTCTCTAAGTGATAGAATCCGCAACGAGGGGATCTGGCAGAAAACCAAAAATTTCGCCATTGCTCACAGAATAAAGATCACAGCTCATTAGAGCCACCCGGCACCCAACCCTCACCGCCTCGTCGCACGGCGTCCACTCGTTGTCGACAGGTGGTCCACGGGTGGTCGCCGCGTTATCACCAATAAACGTCGCGCGGTCAACCAGTGGACTTCGCGTCGCGTTTTACATTATCACGTTGGCAATGGCGCAGTCAACGCAAGGCAAGCATGCGAGCAGCGAGTTGTCACCGAGTGGTCCACCCGCTGTCCGCGCGTGGAGGGCTTACGACCGAGGCGCGAGGCGATCCGGTGCGGAGTGGGTGCCAGGTAGCTCTAATGAGCTGTGACCTTAAGCAAGCTGAATATAGTGGTAAGGTAGGACCTTCAGGCTTGGTGGAGCGACGATCTTCGCAGGGTGGTAGCAGCTGGATGAGTGTTGCCGAGAACAACGCTGAATGGCGTGCAATTGAACAATTGAAAATTGGGCATGTCCTAGAACCAAAAATTCGAAGACATGTGACATTTGCCGCATGTGGATTACGGCCCACTCCCTCTTACAGAGAGGAGGCCTGTGTCCCAGCAGTGGGAACATTATAGGCTAATGATGCGTGCAATTGGATAGGCTTATGCCCAGAGTAGATTGCTGTTAGTAGGCTGATGATGAGGGGCAAAGATATAGTAACCTCTGTTTTACTGAAACCACGAAATAAAGATTAACATGAAATCTAAACACATTCCTCTGAAAACAAAGTAACGGTAACGTACCGCATAATAGTAACGAAACGGTATAACAGTTACATTTAACACATGGTTGGGCAAATAACACGCAAATGTTGTGTGTACTCGAGTGGAGACAGATATCGGGAATAAATTCCGGCGCTTTCGAGAGATTCTCTAAGTGGTATCGTTGTTTTAATGGTGTAAATAAGCTTCAAATAAGAGTTGGGTGCTATTTGTCTTTTAAAAGTATTTATAATGCACTTATTTATTATTTTTAGACGGAAAATTGTTTCATGTTGCCAGTAGCGCAAGCCCGTTTTGCGTTTTTCCTTAGAATTATTTTACATATTCCTGGCAATACAATACTTTCCTTAGCTTTCAGAGCTCTTTTGAAAATTATTATGTAGAACACGACCGAGAAATTAAAATTAAATTCTTGTTAAGCTTTTCACATCCTATGGAAAACTTAAAAACCAAAGTCACACATCATCTGCCTAGCCTTTTCCCAACTACGTTGGGGTCGGCTCCCAGTCTAACCGGATGCAGCTGAATACCAGTATTTTACATGGAGCGACTGCCTATCTGCCTCCACAACCCAGTTACTGGATAATACGAAATCCTTTGTAAAACTGCTTGTCAGACTTTCGGCCTTCTGACAACCCGTAACGACTGTCAAATATCCACGAATAACAGCCGGGACCAACGGCTTAACGGGCATTTCCGAGGCACGGAGGGGACTCGGTATGTAAAGATGGTCACCCATCCACAGAACAACCGCGGCAAGCATAGCTTAACCTGATCGATCGACCCGTGCGGCTGTTATTATCAATCAATCTAATTTAAAGCCACTTTCTTCGCCCAAATTGTACCCTATTTCACTACCCTAGTTATTAAGTGTAAACACGAGCTTGCCACTTAAGTGTCCTCAAATGGGGACGTTTGGCATCCACTCTGTAAACAGCTGCAGGAATGTCGCGAGTGGGCGGCAGTGATAGGGTTACGCGCTGTCATGACAAGCTGTGTAGTGGGGTAATAAGTATACCGGCTGGCTTGAAATTACACGTATTAGTAGTAGTGGGTTGAGCTGTGTTGAAAATTGTTTTTCTTTTAACTTGGACGCAGCTGAAGGAGTATGGAATCACATAACAAACTCAAAATAAGACTCAAACCGTCTTTTTACAAAAAGAAATCTAACTTTAGTTCTAGCCTAAACTTGGACCAGTGTTTGTATTTCGAACTATCCATTCGAGTAGGCAAGAGCGTTTACGCCGTACGGCATTTCATACAAACTTTCAAGCCCTTATTTTTCGAAATGAATGAACCGATTTTAATGAAACTTCATACTCATAAGCGGGATACAAAGGTCTAAAAAGGTAGTATAGACAACATTTTCGAAATATTATTTAAAAAAAGATAACTGGAAATCTCTTTTTCTATGGAAAATTTAAAATCGGTCTAATTTGGCAGTAACACTATTTTTCGAAAATGTTCTCTAAATCTATACTAAAAATCTCGACGTTTGAGAAGACTTAAAATACGTGCAAAGCAGGGGCGAGTATTACTACTATATATCAAAGACTGTGCCCCGCGGTTTCACCGGATAAAAAGTAGCTTATAATATTTTATCCAGGGTGTCCGCTACCTCCATACAAAATGTTATCAAAATTGGTCCAGCCGTTTGAGCGTGAAGAAGAAACAAACACACACACACAAGCTTTCGCCTTTATAATATTAGTGTGATTACATAACCAGTATTCATAGAGAGTCCTTAACCACAAAATACACATAGTACAGAAGGCAATCTACATACAAAGTGCGCTTGAGCAACGCACACATAGACACCGCTCACGGACACGTTATCTCGGACGGGTTGGGAGTAGTGCGAGCGCGGGTGCCATCCGCTTGAGACACGCATCTGTGAAGTGCAAAAATGGAGCAACAAAAAAATGCCTATCTAAGCTCGATTTATATAATAGTTTCTTAATTTGAATCAGCATAAACGAAGTAACTTTTTTGTAAGGGAAATTCACGCCACCAACTATTGAAAACATGATTTTTTGTGTGTGTAGATATTGTGTTGTTTTTAGTGTCAAGCAAAATAAATTGTGTAAATAGGGTAATCCGTTTTGAAGTTATTTGGGATTTTCGATAGTGAAAATTGACAAATGTAAAATTTTACATGTTTTTGTTCTGTAAAGTTTTTGTATTCAAACAACTAGATACGAGTGCCACTACCACGATAATTTTTTGTGCATAAGCCAAAGTTGACAACCCTAGCGCGACCGCCGGGATTAGGTATGACAAAATTGAAGTACATACATACATGTGATTGCCTTCTGTACTATCTGTATTTTGTGTCTTAACGTTTATTGCAGATTAGTTTTTATGAACATCTCGTGATTAATATTATCTAGTAATCGTTTATCGTCCCACTCAGGGGATTCATTTAAGACTTGAGTTTTATTGTGCTGTAATGAATGTTGTTTGTGTACAATGGATTAATTATTACGTTCATACAGCAATCATTGAATTGCGCACTAGTGTAAGTGCGCATTTCATGTTAGTTCTTCGCAGTAAGTTTTTGTTATGTTTTACTGAAAGAAAGAAATTGTATTGTTGTGTAGTAATTTAATTATTTTTTAGTGAACATAATTATGTTAAACCGTACAACGTAAAGTTAGCCTATAATGTTCCCACTGCTGGGACACAGGCCTCCTCTCATTGAGAGGGAATGGGCCGTAGATGCAAGACATCTTCAAATTTTTGGTTACATAGGTACCATTATTCTGATAAACGTCAGGAAACCAAAAGTATAGAAAATGTCGTGAGGATAGTTTTGAATATTAATGGCTTTAAGAGTAGGGGAAAACGAAAAAACTATGAATGGATTGTGTGAATGATGATTATATGGTTCATAGTACACTCGTTAGAAAGGGGGTGACTACCGAGATGTTATAGAGAAGTGTGGAAGAAAAAGACATGTTGCGCCAACCCCAAATAAATTCGGAAAAGGGAAGGAAAATGCTGATAATCTGTTTAACGAAGCTTGTACCGTTATTTTAATTATGAATATCAGATGAGAAGGCAACTGTCAAATGGCTTTCATTATTCCGAAATAGCGGTAATTTGAGAATTCCTTTTTGTAAGATAAATTACCTTTGTTGAGCTTTGGTATTTCAAAAATGTTCATTATTTATTATAATAGAAGGGAGGGCAAAAATTAACTAAGTATTTTCCAAACTTACTGTATCCATATCCATACTAATATTATAAATGCGAAAGTGTGTCTGTCTGTTACAGGTAACAGACAGACACACTTTGAAAACAGGTTTTCAACTCCTATAATACAAGTTTGACTTAGTTTAGGAGTTAGAGAATTCCATAATTCTATGTAACTCGTACAACCTCTAAAATAAGTTTTATATTGTTATTAGTTTAAGAAATTGTTGTACCTACATTGATGGAAATAAATATTATTATTATTACCTCTTCATGCTTAAACCGCTGAATCGATTTAGATGAAATTTGGTATAGAGATAGTTTGAGTTTCGGGAAAGGACATAGGATAGTTTTAATCCCGATATTCCCACGGGTTCGCAGCTTATGCGGGTCAAACCGCGGGGCGCTCCTAGTCAGACTATAATATTCACACTGCTGGGACGCAGGCTTCCTCTCAGTGAGAGGGGATCCTAAATCTTATACCTATAGTACATACTAATTCCACGCGTAAATCATGGTGGTTAACAGCAGATCAGTGATAAAACTTTCACTACGAAAATCGCCCTTACTGCTACGACATAAAGGCACTGTTAATGTCAGTTTGTTACCACTGATGTGCAAATGTTAAGGGGCTTACAGGACCTAAACGCAAAAAACGAAAGTTTTATAAACAATAAAACTATATGATTGAGTACAGTAAACAAAATCAGAAAAATATATGATATTCTTCAGGATATATGCTAGGTAGATAGTGTTGGTTTTGATAGTATGTTGCTTGTAGAATAATCTGATAAAAAACCAGAATTATTGTATGTATATTAGTATGGTTTTTATTGTGAAAAGATAGTTTTTAGAGGTATCTTCATGATTTTTTCTATCGTATCAAATTAGTTGTATTATGTTTTCAACACACTATCTAAATAGCATAAATCCTGAAGAATATCATAATATTTTTCTGATTTTGTTTGCTGTAGTCGATCATAATATACTTTTAGGCGTTATAAATCTTGCGTTTTTTGCGTTGTTTGCGGCCTTACTCTATCCACATTGCTAAAAATTTTCCTCATCGTCGGGCAAAACAAAGAGACCTCAAGTCATCGACATCCATAACTAGTGGCCACAGCATCCGGAACGAATCAGATTCGTCCAGTCTGTTGCTGCACAGGAAACCGCGGTTAGCGCTCACGTGTCGAGCCAATGGCCATTAAATTGACATCATTAAAGACCTGTTTTGTTCGTGATTGATAGAACTTTGTACCAGGATAGCACATGTAAGAGGATGTCTTGTCTGGGAAAGTTTTGAACAATCGTTGTTTGGTGGTCCAGCGACAATCTTCTTTTTCTTCTATAATATAAAATTCAAAGTCCTGACTGACTGATATATCAACGCACAGCCTAAACCGCTGGTCCTAGAGACATGCTATTTGGAGGGTGTGTTCTTTGTGAAGAGTAGGTATCCACTAAGAAAGGGTTTTTCGAAATTCCACCCCTAAGAGGGTGAATGGGGGGGTGAAATTTCACGCGGACGAAGTCGCGGGCAGAAGCTAGTATCTGTAATATATGAGGTGTACATAATAAAGAGTATTGTATACGGGCCCGTGGCTAAATAATAACAGCCGTACAGATCGGTCGATCAGGTTAAGCTACGCTTGCCGCGGTCGGTCAGTGGATGGGTGACCATCCTTACATACCGAGACCTCTTCGTGCCTCGGAAAGCACGTTAAGCCGTTGGTCCCGGCTGTCAGTCATAGATCTTTGATAGTCGTTATGTGGATAAAAACTATCCGATGTCCTTCCCCGGGATACAATCTATCTCTCTGTCAAATTTTATCGAAATTCGTTGTGGTTTAGGCGTGAAAAGGTAACATAGTACAGACAGATAGACAGACAGAGTTACTTTCGAATTTATAATATTAGTATGGATTATATTATACTTACGCCAAAACCATGAAAATCGGTTCGTTAGTTTCTTTGACATTATATAAAAAGATTTTATGCTACTTAGCACTTATCTTTTAAAACCTACTTCACGCTTCAAAACGACTCTTGGCGAGTAATAATCACTGAGGCTTGAAATTCCCCATCGTTTTCATACATCGCAGGTTAAATGGGATCATCCTTTCAGTTGAAGCAGGCGTTAAATTTAGTTTTCAGCTTCAGACCGAAAAGTTAGCCAGAAAATAGGACATACTCTACGTAGATAATGGTTGTCTAAAAATAATATGGTCTTGGTCTATTTTTGGACTAGACTGAATTGTCGTTTGTGGTATAAAGGACTAGTGCTTATTCTACAGCTTATGTTTTATTTTTATTATGATTAAAAGTTACGTTAAAAATAGCAAGAAAAACGAATCTTTGTGGGCTCATAATTTTTTTTTTTACTTTTCTGTTTACGTACAGACAAAATTAATAACAAGACAAAACCATATCATATTTAACTTTGGATGCACAATGTCAAACAGTGGAGTAATACTCTCCCGAAAATTGTATGGAAAAAATATCGACTAGTGGCACCTTAAGACGGCATCACACTGCTCCGCACACCGGTGTGCGGTGCTGCGGTTTTTAACTTTGACGGAAGAATCTTGATTTGTATTCAAAAACCGCATGGTACAACATACTTAGTACTGACACCGCATTTCCGTGCGGTCCCTGGACTACCCCAATATTCTCACTAAATAAATGAAAAAGAAAAAATAAAAATGTTTATTGGTCCCAAATGAGACAACCCCAGTTAGTAATTGATAATACTTTGTGATGGGGCTATCTCGCTATTTCCCTTTAATTATTAACAATATTGAGTCGATTTTTTACCAAAAAGGCGACTAAAAATTAAATTTAGGAAGAAAAGGAATGAAATAACACTAAGATTTTGTATCAGCCATCACTTACAACTCCGCTTACCCACTACATAAGCAAACGTCGAAAATCGACCACAAATAATACCTATAACAAATCGACCATAAAGCGGTGTGCGGATAATAAAAGTAGTGTTGCCAGTTATGACGACGAAATTCTCCCCAATTTCCGGGTGGCCGTCGTAAAGCGGGGCGGGTGGGGACAAAACAATTTTATTGCCTGGCCACACTGCTATCGGTGTTTATGGCCCACTATACTGGCGGCAGCTACTTTTAGTGGTTGTTACACGATGTACACTTTAACCTATTGTGGGAATAGAAGGTTTGTATGGATTTTTTTGCCCTTTATCTGCAGCGTTGCCGAATGGTCAGGGAAATTGCAACGCTATGTAAGTTTGGATATTGGTTGTAACGGTTCTAGTGATCATCACACTAATATTATAAAGGCGAAAGTTTGAGAGTGTGCGAGCGTGTGTGTCTCAAACGGCTGGACCAATTTTGATAAAATTTTGTATGGAGGTAGCTGACACCCTGGATTAACATATAGGCTACTGCTACTGCTTTTTATCCCGATATTCCCACGGTATTAAAACTTATGCGCGTGAAACCGCGGGGCGCAGCTAGTATTGCCTATATACCTGTCGCAAAGCATTGATGTGTTTCAGTTTGAAGTATCTATATCTTATGTCTCGGTTTACAGACATGGTAGGTACTTTGAATTTCATTTCCAGACTAGCTGCGCCCGCGGCTCCGCTCACGTGACTATGTTTTTGAAGTGAAAACTTCTTTAGGCGCGTTGAGCATTTTTAGAAATGGGAAAAAACCATTGAACTCGCGCAACTGTTACTGTAAGCGACACCGCGCGTGTTTTGTTTATAAGACGATTAAAAAAATACCCACATCGTATCAAATCCCATTGGTGAAAGATTTTTCAGTTATTTTTTTTTAAATACCAATCAATCTAATCCAAATCCAATCCCAATCTCTTTGATTATACTGACCTACGTAGTGCAGCGAAAAAAAGAAAAACACGGACTGTCTTCGCCATATTATGATTCATAATGTTATCCTTTTATGATTCTGCCAAAGTGGCCTTTTTAGGCCCCCTCGATATCAATAGATTAGTAAGCTATGCAAAGCTATGATTTGCCATATTATTGGTAAAGATACAAGAGTTTTTTAAACTAATAACGGTCCGTAAATTATAGGGGCGGTCATTAGTCTCAGTTGAGGGACCAACCAGTACAGTGAGTAAGACTGAAATAAAAACACAGCCTTATTGTCGCAGACCGTCTTACCTATAATAAAAGAAAAGAATGCATTAGGCGACGACGTCACTTTGACTCTCTTAAGAATAAGTCGCGCCATTTCTTTTCATACAAAGCACTTACCTAGATAACCTACATTCGATGGAAAGGGATAGCTTTTCAAAAAATCATAGCTTTATTTAATGATGTATAGAGATAGCATGCGTCACTAAAAATAGTGATAATAACACTTTTCCATAAGAGATTGGTGGTTGGTGGTAGAAATCTAACTTAGAAAGATATATTAATGATTCTAATGATTATAATTCTCTAAATATGTACCTGTTATTGTCGCGAATCATATTTTGATCAAGATACAATCTGACACTGACCTGCAAATTGCAAAAAACGTAAGAAAATTTGAATTTAGCGGTCTACCACTATCCATTCACCTTAAGTAACTTTTTTGACCTTTGTATCCTGCTTATGCGTATGAAGTTTCATTAAAATCGGTTCATTCATTTCGAAAAACAAGGGCTTGAAAGTTTCTATGAAATGCCGTAGGTACGGCGTAAACGCTCTTAATTTTCCTTTAGCTGTGCCATTAAACTAAGAAGCGCCTCATCCCGCGGTACTTTATAATGCTCTGTCGCAAAAGTTAGTACAGCAGGTGTGAAGTACTTCACGTGGACATTAAACTGAAATGCGCACATGGTTTTAATAACTTACTGAAGGACATTTGAGTGACAATATCTTTGTTGGAGAATACTACCTTTTGTTGGAGTAAAGTGTCTTTTGTTGGAGTTTAAGGGGCTTACAGGACCTAACGCAAAAAAACGCATGTTTTAGAAACAATAAAAGTATAATGTTCGACTAGTAGATAAAAAAAATCAGAAAAATATATGATATTCTTCAGTATATATGCTAGATAGATAGTGTGCTGAAAACATAATACAATTTTATTTATTTATTTATTTTATTTTTATAAAAACATTGCCCCCCACTAGGAATTTCTCCTGTATTGTATTGTGTATTTATTAATTTGATACGATAGAAAAAAAACATGAAAATACAAAAAAATAAAAAAGGCTAGGCAGAAAAGGAGAGAGAAATGTATACTAATAATAAAGCTGAAGAGTTTGTTTGTTTTAACGCGCTAATCTCTAAAACTTACAGTAGGATTTGAAAAAATATTTCTGCCTTTGATAGCCCAATTCTTGAGGAAGGTTGAAGGCTATTTATCATCACGCTACGTCCGTGAAAACCGAGCAAAAAGTTAGAACATAGTCGGAAAGAACACTAAACGAAAACGAATGGCACGGGCCGGCGATGCGACGCGATGCGACGCGGTGGGTCTGGGTACCTACCGAAATTTCACCCGGATGAGTCGCAGGCATGAAGCTACCTTATATGTTAATCCAGGGTGTCAGCTACCTCCATACAAAATTTTATCAATTTTGGTCCAGCCGTTTGAGCGTAAAGAAGTAACAAACATATAAACACACACACTTTCGCCTTTATAATATTAGTGTGATTAGTCGACCAGTCATCCATACTTAATGAAATGAAATGAAATGATGATTTATTTGCAAGAATGTAGGTACAAAAATATGGTGTTAAGTAAACGAAGGATCCAGTACATTCTACCGTCAGGCATGCAAAAATAGTTTTTTTTTTTATAATTATCATGAAACAATCATAAAAAAAGAAAACACAAATATTTAACTAACATCAAATTATTAAATAATAGAAAAATATAAATCATTCAATTTTTAAGTTCAATTATTGGTAAACAATGTCAATAATATAATCAATAATTAGTCAATATTACAATGTCAATAATAAGTTAATAATTAGTCAGTAAATGGTCAATAAATTACCCAATAATCCATATAACGTCAATAATAGTAAGTTAATAATTAGTCAATAATATAAAGAAAATTAATTAAAATTAAAAACATTGTAGATGATTAAAAATCATATAGATTTGTCATTTAAAAATTCATCAATTGTGTAATAACATTTTTCAAGTAGCAATTTATATAATTTCTTTTTAAATATCTGTAATGTACAATTTTTTATATCATCAGGTATTTTATTGAAAATCATCGGTCCCATATGCATAATACTCTTTTTCAGCAGTGCTGTTTTAAATTTGCCAGTATATAAAAGATTTTTATATTGCGATCTTATTAATGTTGGCCTTGTTGAGTGATCAATATTTGAACAGAATAAATTTCGATTACTTTTAACAAACAGTCCTATTTCCAAAATATAGAGCGATGGAAAGGTTAGTATGTTAAGGGATTTAAACATAGGAACGCAGCTCTCTGTTGAATTGATTCCAGTCATTGATCTCATGCAATATTTTTGGGCTCTGAAGATCCTTTCTCTCTCACTGCAGTTACCCCAAAAAACTACTCCGTATCTTAAAACAGAAGCAACGAGACCATGATAGGCTATAATAATTGTGTCAGTACTAACTTTTTTTGTCAAATTATATAAAATGTATGCAGATTTGCTTAATTTCTTACAGATCTCCTCGGCTTGTGGTTTCCATGTCAGTTGATGGTCAATTATACCTAGAAATTTTGCAACATTTGTATTGTCTACTTTTTGTCCATTATATGCTATAGTCAAAGTGTCTGGACGTAAACGCTGGTAAAAATGCATTACTTTGGTTTTTTTCAAATTGATAATGAAATTATTGATAGAAAGCCAATTTATTATATTTTTTAATGTGTCATTAATGTCTGTTTCATAATTCTGTTTTTCTGTACATTTGACTATAGCCGTGCTATCGTCAGCAAATAATACCATTGGCTGTTGAATATGTCTAGGCAGGTCATTTATATATATCAAAAATATTAAGGGTCCGACCACAGTGCCTTGCGGTACTCCGAATTTGACTTCCCTACTATCCGATAAATACTTGTATTGTATCTTACTTGTGGGACATATACTAGTTATTTCTGTCTGTTGTTTGCGATTGCTTAGATAAGATTCAATAAGTCTCAATACGTTTCCTCTAATGCCGTACCTGTCAAGTTTGTGCAGAAGAATGTCATGTTTAACGAAGTCAAATGCTTTAGTCATGTCAGTATATATTGCACAAACTGGTGTTGTCAATATTCATCATTATGTTATGTAACAAGTCATAAATAGCCATGTTAATGTTCATATTTTTTCTGAAACCTTTCTGCTCATTGCAGAGGATATTATATTTATTTAAAAAGAAGTTATACATTCATAAATCAGTTTTTCAAGTATTTTAGAAAAAACAGAAGTAAGAGCTACCGGTCTATAATTTGACATTAAATTTCCTCTTTACTTTACTTAGTATTATAAATGCGAAAATGTGTCTGTTTGTCTGTCTGTTAACCAATCAATCAATATCAATTTTGGTCCAGCCGTTTGAGCGTGAAGAAGTAACAAACATATAAACACACACACACTTTCGCCTTTATAATATTAGTGTGATGTCGTCATAATATAGTACCTGTCTCTTAAAACTGGCCATAGTTGCATGTTTCACTTTACAGTAATGACGATGTTATCCTCGAACACTATTAATAGAACATTTATAATGTTTTCTACCAAACGTAATTTGTTTATTTCATCCGCAAAAACGTGACTGACAAATCACGTTTCAGATATCAGACAAAATGATGGATGTATAGGTATTATCAGAAAATAACAGATAAAAAATAATGTGCATACAACGAGAAATTGAGCCCGTCATTAGCGTACGTACCCACGGAATGGCCGACATCCGGCTTTGCGACCATTGTTCCACTGATGACCACTTCCGGCTAACATCATGTGACCACGTGACCACTTGCCACTTAATGTCAAGGTTGACGTTTAATCGATCGGTAGCCATTTTGTTTATTATTGTATTCGAATGAGATATTAGGTAAGTATCATTATCGATAAAAACTGGAGGATTAAAATAATTATGTTTTATTGGAAGTTTTTAGGGTTCCGTACCCAAAGGCTGCCAACGTGACCCAATTACTAAGCCTCCGCTGTCCGTCCGTTCCGCGTCCGTCACAGGGCTTTATCTTTTGAGCCTTACAATAGGTAGACACTTGACATTTTCTTAGAGTATGTATAGTAACTACTTATCATCTGCCTAGCCTTTTCCCAACTATGTTAGGGTGTTTCCAGTCTAACCGGATGCAGCTGATTACCAGTATTTTACATGGAGCAACTGCCTATCTGATCTCCACAACCCAGCTACTGGGTAATACGATACCTCTTGGTAAGACGTTGTCAGACTTTCGGGCTACTGACGACCCGTAACGACTGTCAAAGATGTGGATCTTTTGGTCCCGGCTGTCATTCGTACGGAAGGGTCTTGGTATGTGCAGATGGTCACCCATCCACGGACCAACCGCGGCAAGCGTAGCTTAACCTGATCGATCGACCCGTGTGGCTGTTATTAGCCACAAGCCCTCATGTACCAACTACTATGATGTATTATCTACTATGGCTGCTATAAAAACAAAAAAATAATTAAAAAGAAGAACGCGTGTACAAGAGCCACAAAGAAACGTGTTTGTTTTTTAATAAAGAATTATTTTTTTATCTGTAACTATGTAGAGTTAAATATTTTACGGTAATACGGTACCCGCTTTTTGGAGAATAATTCTGTATTTAAGGTTTTTCTTGACGACCGTATGAGGTTTGTTCCATCATTTCAGCCGAAAGCCGTCCACTGCTGGACATAGGCCTCCTCCAAGCACCTCCACTTCGACCGGTTCTGTGCTTCTCGCATCCAACAACTTCCTGCGGCCTTTGTTCCGCTAAATTTTAATTAATTTGTAATGATATAATTTTTCCTTTAATGAAAAGATACAAAGTTGTCTGTTTTAATGTAATTTTCAGACTCCGTTTTTCTACGAAACAGTGGATGCTGGGTTTAACAGAAAACCTGTTTCTGAAGTAAATATAAATTCAGTAACATAATATCACGCTCATTATTTCCCCGGGAGTTTAAGCAGAGGTGCAACTTTAATACCTACACTCAAATTTCGCCAAGTTATGTTTGAGTCCCATGTAATAGGGGGCGAACCTATCCTATCCCCATCCCATCCTATTCATCCACATTATAAAATCTCCATCAAGAGGACTACATGACCTAAAGCGCGGTCACTGGTAATCCATTTCAAAATATTAAGCTATTATCTATTTACAAAAATCTGTTGTTTGGACTAAAAATTAAAACTAGTGTTTTAGTATGTTGCTTGTAGTATAATCTGACAAAAAATCAGAATGATTGTATGTAGGTATATTAGTATGGGTTTTATTGTAAAAAGAAAGTTTTTAGAGGTATCTTCATGGTTTTTTCTATCGTATCAAATTAGTTGTACTATGTTTTCAACACACTATCTAACTAGCATAATATATCCTGAAGAATATCATATATTTTTCTGATTTTGTTTACTGTAGTCGATGTTATTTTAGGCATTATAAAACTTGCGTTTTTTGCGAGTGACCGCAACATGTTTACAATACATTGCGTGCCGGGTACGGCCAGTGTCGATCATTACCTATCATAATGATCTGGAAGTAATCGATGTTATGTCAACAAAGCTAAGATCCGCTTCTATAAGAAGAATCCTATAAAACAGATGAGAAATATGAGGCCCCGGTACTAAAACATTCAAAGATCTAAATATTTAATATTTACTGTTTGGTGAATTGATATCCCATGCTTATTCAGTTTCTTCTTGATCACGTACTTGCTACCTGAATGTCGTGTCTCTAAAAGGCCTTTGTGACTTGATGTATGATGGTCTTCCACTTCCTTCGGTTCTCGGCTTGTCTCAGGACTTACTTACCACCTGTATGAAATGAAATGAAATGATTTTATTTTGTAAGTAGGTTTGTACAAACACTTTTACACGTCAATCATGTTTTTTTTAAAACTAGATGAAGTCGGCGTTTCCTATCTGACTACTCTGAGAAGAAAGGCCGAAACAAACTCAGAGGTCACAGTCTCTTTTAAAGTCCAGACATAATCTTGGTCAGGTTATATGAAGACCATGTAGATCGATGTCTGAGGTGGTCTTTTGAGGAAAGAACCACACAGATTGAGAGGACCTGTCCAGTCCTTGATTCCAGAGTTCCTGGAAGGATTTGGGGGAGGCCTTTGCCCAGCAGTGGGACAGCATAGGCTAGCAAAAAAAAAAAAGTGCCCTAATATGACTCGCCAGACCGAAATACCGAATTTAGTTTTAGTTCTTTACTTATACAACGCTAGGATAATACAATCATCTGTCTAGCCTCTTTTCAACTATGTTGGGGTCGGCTTCCAGTCCACCGGATGTAGCTGAATACCAGTATATTAAATGGAGTGACTGCCAATCTGACCTCCACAACCCAGTGTCTGGGTCATACGATACTCCTTGAAAGACTGGTTGAGGGACTTGTAGGCTTCTGGCCACCCGTAACGACTGTCAAAGATCTACAAATGACAGCTGGGACCAACGGCTTAGCGTGCTTTCCGAGACAGGGAGGGGTCTCGGTATGTAAAGATGGTCACCCATCAAAGGAACAATCTCGGCAAGCGTAGCTTAGCGTGATCGATGGACACGTGCGGCTGTTCTTACTTAGCCACGAGCCCCTCCGCTAGGATAATACAAATTGTTACAACATCGATACAAAGTTAATTCCAGTTAAAGACATTGACGAATCGTTTGTTATCGATTCCCGAAGTTAGGCGAAGTGGTTGTTGAATTATTTAGTGCTTCTAAGTTAAATTTATTATAAGCCGACTAGACTTGAGTGACGCTAAGTTGAAGTACATGTATCTACACACTTAGGCGACTAAAAAAGAACAGTTTTCTCCTTAAATTAAATCAAAATATTTTATTTCACATAAACCTACATGGGCACTTATGAAACGTCAGAAGCTAGGTGCACCCACCGCCCCAGGATCGGGAGAGTCCCACCTATCAGCCCACGTTCTTAAAATGGTGTTGGGGCTGCGGCGAACACGGCGTAGCAGAGATGCGCTGCGATTTAATCGTGTAATATTATTTAGGCGTAAGATAGGATATATAATTTTCTCTGGGTCTTCTACTGCCCCCCTGAAAGACTCAAACGCCCCCTTGGGGGCGAGAGGGCGTTATCGCCTACGTCGAAAGGGTGTACTCGTAGATTTTTCTCAGATTGTTCGACTTCTATATATAGTTCCATCTTTGTAAATATGGATCAAAAGCGTCTGGTCTTCATACCAACCGACCTTCACCTCACCACCTGATCTTAACCGCATAAAGGCCTGTCCGTCTGCCGGAACTTATCCTCATGTCAACACAGACGGCTGTTCCTGGCGCAGCTGCCAACTTCAACAGTTCAGGGTTGTGAATGCTAATACACGTTGTTTGTTGTGATTATGCTAATGTGTCTTCGTGTTTTGTGAGTCATGATATACATAAAAGGAAGTAGGGTAACTTACCTGGTGAAATATCTCATAAATTGAAAAGGTTTGTTATTTAAAATGAACACTTTCGAGATGCTTCGAAATTGCCTAGCTCGACCTTTTTGAAGTGAAAACTTCTTTAGGCGCATTTTTTGAGATTGAGAAAAAACCATTGAACTCGCGACACTGTTACCGTAACCGACACCTCTGTTTTAAGTTTTGGCCATTATAAAGACATCAACGCGCGTGTACATTTTCTTTGTGAAGAATGACCTTCAAACATATCAAATTTATAAAATTACTATGCTTTTTCAAGTTTTCACTTCTGTCGGGACTCCTGGAGTGCCACTGTTTTTTTTGTTCTTTTCTTCTATTAAATGATTATTGTAGGTAAGTATATCTTTATAGATAACTATAATATGTTTTAGGTGTGTATTTATTTATTGTATATAATATGTAAATCGTACACCACAGACTACCTGCAGTATTGCCTCTCTTTCTCCCTCGTTCCATTCAAAGGTAGCCTTTTAAAGATCGCTTTTAGCAATAAGACCGTCCATTGTGTCACCCTTTGTAAAATTTCTACAGCCTTTTCTGTACGTTTCTAAAGACAGGTAGATTCTTTACCAGATTTGTGCCCTTGTATATGTGTCTTTTTGTCTCGACTGTATCCACGGGTAGCTTTAAACAACAGAATATGTTCTTCTATGTTTGAATGTGGGTCCAGTTAACCAATAAAAATACAGTAAATAAATGATGTGGTCAACTGGACCCGCGGGTCCAGTTTGAGCAAAGAATCGTAATTTCGATGGACATATCTGTAATTTTTATAGACGTATACAATAAAGAGTATATATTCTATCTATCTTGATTAGGATGAGGACCTCTATTTCAGCCACAAACTTTGATAAATCGGAAACATATACCTACTTGAGTTAATTAGAGGTAGAGTTAAGACTTCTATTAAAAAGACAAAACAAAAAACCAGCAAAAGACCAGCTCACCATAGCCTGGGCGACGCTCCGTGGCACTATGACGCGCCTGATTTGGATGCTCTGCTAGCTTCCTTCTTTGTCCCAGACAATTACTGCCGCGGCAGAAAGCACAGGCTGTTTGCTGTGCCTCCATGTCGCATTGACGCGCGTGCTAAGTCCCCAGTACCTCACACAATGGCCACACTTAATGATCCCTTGAACTCTAATCCAACAATCGATTTGTGAATGAAATCAAAGTCCAAATCGTCATATTATTATATGGTTGATTTTTCCAACGCCAGATATCTGAGGAATACTTTTGAATTTTTGACAGTTCTTCCATACAAAAACTGTCAGACGTCAATTTTATTCCACGAATAAAAATTATCAGTCGATTGAAAAATCAGCCCTTAATTGAAGAAAGAAAGAAAAAAGAAATTAAACTTCTCACCAAAGAACCGTAACCCTATAAACTCAACCGAAATGTTCCGTTATTCATAGACGATTGTGACGCCATTTTCTTTAGCAATTACCTATCGCCTGTAATCCAAGTGCTCAGGTAGATTAATAACCCTTGCTGAGATTACCCGGTGACGAAGGTCCGACGGACCCGACGGCTTGGAAAGACCCCGACGGGCCTGAAAGACCCACCTCTTAAACCGTTAAAACAAATTCGATGTTACACTAAAAGCATTGATTGGTATGATAAGGATAACTCCGTGTTAGTGATTTATGAAGAGGGAGTGTTAAACTGTTAATCGGTGGTTAAGATTTGAGGTGCTCTTGCCAAACATTTATAAAGTTTCTGATTTACGTAGCTTAGGTACAATTAACTTCTATACATACACAAATGAGGGGCCCGTGGCTAAATAATAACAGCCGCAGTGGTCGATCGATCAGGTTAAGCTAAGCTTGCCTCGGTTGGTATGTGCATGGGTGAACATCTTTACATACCGAGACCCCTCCGTGCCTCGAAAAGCACGTTAAGCCGCTGGTCCCGTTTGTCATTCGTGGATCTTTGACAGCCGTTACGGGTACCCAGAAACCCGAAAGTCTGACAACCAGTCTTACCAAGGGGTATCGTATTACCCAGTAAATGGGGTGTGGAGGTCAGATACGCAGTCGCTCCATGTAAAATACTGGTATTCAGCTGCATCTGGTTAGACTGGAAGCCGACCCCAACATAGTTGGGAAAAGGCTAGGCAGCAGATGATGACATAAATACACAAAATGGTGATTACTTATTACAAGTTGTTATCAGTCTGTTAAAATAAACAATAATACAAAAAAAAAACTGAATTCTTCAAATAAATAGCGTAAAAATTAGTACCCTTGGGGTAGTAATAATAATAATAATAATATCATTTATTTCAGGTACCACATAACCCATATCAGAAAACATCTTTAAAAATCAATTCAATTACATTACATTATTCAATACTAGACAATGGCAATGGTATCAACAATTCAACGCAAACTTCATGGTATTGTTACCAAATAATCACAAAAAATGGTCCCACGGCTAAATTATTAATTGTTATTAATATTTTAATTGTGTAAGTTTAAATGATGTAATGTAGACTAAGTGGATTCAATTAATGTGATAATCGGAATCATTTTGAAGGATATTGCTAATCCATTGCTCCATATGTTCGAAAAATGTGTCCGCTCAAGAAGGTAAATAACGCAATGAACTGTCAAAATAAAACCCATTGCTACTGATAGTGTGTTACGCAATCAATCCGCTGATTAGGTTATCACATTAATTGAAACACTGCGATTGCCACACTGCACTGAAGCCTTCTTCTTATGTGGGTAGGCAGAAACATTACCATTGCAGTTGGAGATAAGTATATTTCTGTTATGACGAAAAGGCTTTCGATAACGTCTTAACCTTTTGAACGCCAGAACATAAACGCACGCGCGTGCCCTCCACGCCAAGCCACCATTTTTTTTTGTGACACAAATACACGGCACGGGCTCGCGCTTGCTTGTCACGTATATGTGACACTGGCGTTCAAAGGGTTAAAGTATAAATTTCGGTTGAAAATACGGAGTGACGAAAAAAAAAAACTGAATTTTATCATGCTTAAAAGCCCAAATTTTGATTCTAATGTACTGAACCTCAATTTCCTTTAGGACAATTTTGTTGTAGCAGTAGATTACCCTTTTAAACCGAAAACAACATTACATTCGAGCATTTCCTAACTTATTTTTCCAATTAAACCCCTACCCGGATAATCCTTAACTTTAAACCCTCATTAATTGCTAAACTAAAACTATTTTTCCCCAATCTAGGTTTACAAAGTTTTAATCTATGTTTAGGAGCTTCTAATTAAACCGTTCAGCACCTGTTGTTAACGGCGGCCATCTAGAATGTTCGTTACGACCACTTGGCGGGAAAATGGTTAATTCGAATGTCGAATTCGACAGATATTTGATAGGTATTGGCAGGACTGGCTGATTGGTATTTCATTCATTGCCTGAATGTGTGAATTACTTTTTAATTGTTGTGTATATTTTGATTTTTTTTTTAATTTATCACGGTCGACTAAAATCGTTAGTGGGAGCTTAAAATCTATTTTTATACGGTAATCAAATGAAAACAAAGTTTGGGCATTAACCCTTCCACACGAGACACAATGGCTGTTTACTTGTTTCTAAAAGTTTTAACTTCATATTTAGAGCGACGTGTTTTTAGGAATTTCCCATTTCAATCACATAATTAATTTATCGCAGGTCATTGTTTCATTTTTACCTATTATGGTATAGTAACCTTATTCTAGGTACAGAAGCCAAGCACATCAAGTTACTACAATCTGTCAAATTTCTTTAATAGATTTTCAACTTTATCGCTAAAGCATAAGGTGCAAAGTTGATTGGGAAAATGTGACAGTTTCGGGTAGCTTGATGGGCTGGCGTCTGTACATTGTCTTCACATATAATTAATGCTACAACTTATTGTAAAACATTTTATAAGAGTAACTATGCAGTTTCTTGCCCATTCTCCTCCATACGAAACTAATATCTATTCAAACTTGTTTCAAATTGATGTAATTTCAAGTTAAACAAAATATCAACAAAATGTCAATGGTAATTAAGATGATTTCAGAGTAACATTGAAAAAGTTATAAAAATGTTTAAAGTTGTAGCGTAAACTGAACTTTATTGTGTAGAAATGAAAGTTATTTTTCCATAAACTCATATTTTCTGTTTATATTTTTGGCAAATAAACCGCGAATGAAGATAGGTAATAGGTACTACGGGCTGGTATCCGCAACTCCACGTCAATGCGCGTATTTTGCGTATGGGTGGGAAAATCGATTATTCGATCCACCCCAGCTCCTCAAGGAAGGCCAGCAACGCCTTGATGTTACTGACCGTCTCACATAGGCTACCTGGGGTACCGAAGTACACAGCCCTGTACGTGGCGACCACCGGGCAGTTTAGAAGCACATGTGCCGCTGTCTCATCATCCTCCATACAGGCCCGGCACAGCGGACTGTCTGTCACTCCTATGACAAAGAGGTGTTTATTGAATGACCCGTGGCCAGTTAAAGCTGCGGTAACTACACGCATCTTTTGCTTAGTTAGACGGAGAACCTGTTTCGTGAGGCGGCCATCCAGTGTGGGAAGTGCTTCCCTAGCCTGCCTGCATTCGCCTTGGTCCGTCCATAGTTTACTATGTTGGTCGCGAATGAAGATTAGATACCTTTTGGAAGGTGCAACTTGAATCAATTCAATATTATTTTTAATTTTGACATTCAAAAGTGCTTTTTATGTGCCTATATAAAATAAATGATTTGACTTTGACTAAGCACTCCACAAAAAATATGATACTTATAATTCTTTAAGTAACTAATAAAACTATTAAACGTGAAAAAAACAACACATCTTCCGTAACCTCCTTTCATTTACAACAAAAACCTATTGTGTTGCACTAATTGGCGACAATCTTTCTGTCATAAACATCGCATCGACGTTAACTGGCGTACAAAGCAATTATGGCATTGCCAATCGCTGGCACGATGCCACGCGAGTCAATGCCAGCCATTGCCAGCCCAATGCCAGGCCGCTCCATTGCTCCGAGATGCCGCGGCTGTGTTCTACCATTCTTCGGGGTTTGGTGTATGGTGTAAGATGTAGCGAGTCGATTATTTTGATTAATCACACTAATATTCTAAAGGCGGAAGTTTGTAAGTGGGGGTGTGTGTGTGTGTTTATAAATTATGTTTGTTCAGATGTCACATGTCTTCGAATTTTAATTAATAATTAATAATGTAATAACTAATAATGTAAAAACATAATTTTAATGTTCTAGGACATGCCGGTTTCCTCACGATGTTCTCCTTCACCGTTTTGAGAGCAGTGGTAATGAAATAATTTACACAAAGTAAAGCGCCTGTCTGGGTTCGAATCTACGACCTATAACTCGTAAGTCGCGGCCGTTACCACTTGGCCACCACTGCTCTCTGCGATTTAGTTATAAAATCGCAAATACAAAAAAATTTCAAGCGAATTCTAATGCGATTTTTTTCCGCAGTGCGCGGACTCTAGCATATTAGTATTGTCTACAGATCGGCGATTATTTATCGCAACGATTTATTTCCGTAGTGCGCGCATACCCTTAGTCAATATGCGTCGTAACGAACAAGATGACCTAAACACGACACTCCATCATCTTCCAACATGCACCACTCAATCAGTTAAGCAATATTTTATCTTGTTCTTTGTTGAGCTTCGCAGCGGTTCCACGTAATAAGTTATAACTTGTAAGAGAATTACACACAGCCATGCAACTAAGGGCTAAGGTCGTCTGTACCTTATATAGGCTTTATGGACGTTCACTACGGATTAGGTAATATTGGATGTTATGGGTGTTTCGCTCTTCTTGGTTATGGTATGTCGTGTGTTAGTCGCTGGGTAGGACTGGAAAGGTAACTGCAGGAAATTCTTATCTTAGGGTCTTCGATCAATAATAGTACTAGATGAATGATTAGGAACAAAAATAAGTCGCTAAAGTGGCCACGTTTGCACACAGATGAACATTTATATTTCTTACTACGAACTATAGAAAAAAGTTCAATAATATTAACAACTTCAGATTATTATAAACCTTAACACTCTAACATAAAGTTTAATTACGATTGCAAATGATTAATATTTAAGTCCTTCTATCATCGAAGCAATAAATTTAAAATGTCACTTGAAAATAAAATGTCATTTTTATAATAAGTACAAAAATATTTATTCTAAAATGAAACTTAACGTCTAAGCAATAAGGTTAAAAATATTTTGTTGACAATTTCGTACTTACTCGAATTTGGAACTAGACGTAGTTCTTGGAATTACATTTCAATGCTTCAATGTTTGTTAGAGTAGTTGGCGCGTTGTCGCAATCATTGGCCAAACAATCATAATATTTGCTAATTGATTTATATTTACTATTTAATTGTGTTACTATTTTATGAAAAACATTTAATGATAAAAATTTACCGAAAAAAAGATATTCCTTCCAAAATCTTGGTGTTACGGTGGTTACTTACACAACTTTTGAACGCGCACTGAGGCATTTTGACGTCTTAACATTGGCTATGATTGGACCATACTAATTTGAAATAAGAGCACAAAAGTATTCGTGCTCGTATTTTTCGGGCCGTTTTTGAAGCGCTTATCGGGCATATAGTACTATTATTGATCGAAGCTTAGGGTACAGATAATTATATTGATACTTCGCTTGAGCATAGACTGCACTGACTTTATTTTCATTTTTTTTCATTATTTATTTATTGGGGCTTTTACGCATAGCGTAGGTATGCCAGTCAGTCCCATCGTATCCATAAAAACAATTGTACTTTCACAGGACGTGGGCCATGAATTTGAACAAACCCGTCGTCGCCATTTTGTTGGGATAGAATTGTATTTTAAACTAGCTTCTGCCCGCGACTTCGTCCGCGTGAAATTTCACCCTCAAACCCTTTCTTAGTGGATACCTACTCTTCACAAAGAACACACCCTCCAAATTTCATGTCTCTAGGAGCAGCGGTTTAGACTGCGTTGATATATCAACAATCAGTCAGTTTATCATTTTATTATAGAAAAAGAAGAAGATAGATACTTTTCCGGAAGAAAAATTACCTAGTGTGGTGCCCAGGATATTAAAGAATAATTATACCAAGTTTCATCGTAATCGGAAGGGTAGTTTTTGCATGATGTCTGAACAAACAGACAGACAGACAAAATTTTTTTTAATCACATTTTTGGGTTCGGTGTCGGTCTAGTACCATTTATTTTTTTGATATTTTCAATGTACAGAATTTTCACTTTTATAGATTTATTATAAGTATAGATTACACTTGTCAAAACGTAGGGAAATTAGAGGTATTTTTGACAGATTGAGACTGAGATGACTTTGAACGTTCTTAAAATTACTAGAGTTGCCCTCTGTTTTCTGTTATTTTCTGCGTTACGAAATCGAATCTTTTAGAATCTCTATCTTTTAGCTCTCAGTGTTTTATAATATCATTGAGAGTATTGAGATCCATTGGTTAAATTTATTACTTAAATAAAACGACCGCTTCAAAGAAAATTCGAATTCAATCAACTCAGATAAAGATTATCTACTTACATATTAGAAGATTTGATAAGATCTCCAAGTCCAAATTCAATCATGTTGAGAATCGTAATCCTATAGATATTCCATTCTCTTATTCATATTTTGTGGCAGATAAAGGTATCACACTAATATTATGAAGGTGAAAGTTTGTGAGTGTGTGTGTATGCGTGTTTATTTGTTTGTTACTTCTTCACGCTCAAACGGCTAGACCAATTTTGATAAAATTTTGTATGGAGGTAGCTGACTCCCTGGGCTACTTTTTATCCCGATATTCCCACGGGATCGACACTTATGCGGGTGAAACCGCGGGGCGCAGCTAGTGTAATATAAATCCATGTATATACTGCAGTGTATTTGTGATCAAACTTGTTGGTCCCAGCTGTCATTCGTAGATCTTTGCCGCCCAAAAGTCTGACAACCAGTCTTACCGAGAGGTATCGTGTTATCCAATAACTAGGTTGTGCAAGTCAGATAGGCAGTCGCTCCATGTAAAACACTGATATTAAGCTGCATTCGGTTAGACTGGAAGCCAACTCCAACACAGCTGCGGGAAAAAAAATATGATCACCCATCCACGGACCGACCGCGGCAAGCGTACCTTAATCTAATCGATCTACTCGTGCAGCTGTTATTACTTAGCCATGAGCCCCTCATATTCTATTTATCTATGTACGCCATATTTGTTTACTAAAAAGGACATGCAAGCAAGAACGTACTTTACGTTTAAAACAAGCAAAGTACAAATTCGAGTATTACATACCGTTAATCGAGAATGTTTGTACCTGTCACATTACTCGCGTGTTACATGATAAGCTTAATTCGAATCAATCTCAATTAATTTGTCTGCTAATTGATAAACGCGATCTTGTAATGCCGCTACTTAATTCACATTACAGTTTAATGTACGAGTATGTAACTATTACGTGGAGTTTAATAGTGGTGTTATTATCCTACTATATCCCTACTAATATACTAATAATATACTAATCCATACTACTAATAAATTCGAAAGTGACTGTCTGTCTGTCTGTATGTTACATTTTCACGCCTAAACCACTGAACGGATTTTCATAAAGTTTGGCAGAGAGATAGATTGCATCCCGGGGAAGGACATAGACATGAACAAACACATAAACACACCCCCACACACACACTCAAACTTTTGCCTTTATAATATTAGTGTGATTAAAGGAATTATGACGTTTCATAGGTACCCATTAGACTACTTAGCGAATATTTAGGGCAGAAACACAAAAAATAAATGTAAATGAAAACCTTTTATTCTCTTGGGTCGGAGTGACTTGATTGATCTGACCTCGAGGTCAAAGGACCCTGCGTAGATGTGGGGATGTCGGATGTACCTTTGAAAAAGAAATGACAGTTTATTTCTGAAATCCTGAAAAAAATACATAAAAGGCGGAACAAAGGACTGTAATCGTATTTGTTGTTATCTTTACTAAGTTTAAGAGGAACTTTACAACTGACTTTTTGTCCCTTACGAAATTGAAAGTGATATACTGATTTTGAACTAGCTGCGTCCCGCGGTTGACCATCTTCACATACCAAGACCCCTCCGTGTCTCGGAAAGCACGTTAATCTGTTGGTCCCGGCTGTCATTCGTGGATCTTTGACAGTCGTTACGGGTCGTCAGATGCCCGAAAGTCTGATAACCAGTTTTACCAAGGGGTATCGTATTACCCATTACTGGGTTGTGGAGGGCAGATAGGCAGTCGCTCCATGTAAAATACTGGTATTCAGCTGCATCCGATTAGACTGGAAGCCGACCCCAACATAGTTGGGAAAAGGCTAGGCAGATGATGAATCCCGACTCTAGGGATGCCAATAAACATTGTTCTATCGTAACTCCAAAACTCTTAACAACAAAACATATATAGCCAGATATAAAAAAGCGGAGGTCAAGGTCACTCCATTAAAACGTCACAGTATATTTATGTCGCCAATAAAGATCTCCTATTTCGTAGTTTTTCAACCAATTTGGGGGGAAAAGTACCCCCTAACGAGCTAGTATAAATTATTTATTGTACGGAACTTTTATGGTATGGGGCCATCGGTTTTATTGGACTGAAGATGATACTTTACTGGACTTTGGGAAGTTATTGGAAGATAACTGCCTCTTTTATTGTTTTTTGTTAGTTATTTGCTCAGTTGAGTAGTCTTTTGAACAAGTTTCAGTCTGTAGTGGTGAATTACGCTAAAATGAAAGGTTTCAAGTGGCGAAACTTTGGTAAACAATAATGTTTATTTTATCTAACAATCGATAAAATAAGCATCTTCTTGGAAAATTTATTGGTTGTCATCACTGTTTCTTATCACGAGTTAGAGAGCAGTATACCAGCGTCAGGTATTAATATTAAATAAATAAAAAAAATTTTTTTTCACTTTTTTGATGTTTTCTAATACCTGTATTGTGTCTTTTGTTGCACTGAATAAACGTTTTATCATCTATCTATACCCTCTATGAGTGCTCCTATGCATCCTCTCGATCTGTCACATTTGCTACCATCTTGCTGACTGGCTTATGCATATTCCGGCCAGTACGAGAAGCAAAACAGTCAGGAAATCATTTCTGCTCACCCCCTTGATCCTTATAAACATGACATCACCAGTTAGACTCCTGAAGAGTATATAATATATAATTTAATTAATTTAATAATAATATTTAATAAATTAATTAGCGGTACTTTTAGACACGGCTCGCATTGTTAGGAGGTTCCTCTCTCTAGAGCCCTGTTCCCGATACCTGTGGGCTACTATTTTTTTATATTTTTAAATGTTTTTTTTATATTTTTATATTCTAATGTTTAAAAATATAATTTATATTCTACGTTTAAACTAAATGAAGTAAAGGAAATATTTAATAGTAATTTTATTATTATTTTTCCACATTATTTTTTACATAACATTGTAATGATGATTCTTTGTCATTGATTGCAATATAAAAACTGTATTAATAAACAAAAGCAAGGAAGCAATCGACACGTGTACGTGACGTAAGGTCGCGTTCACATCTACTCACAAACACACGTGTACGTGACGTAAGGTCGCGTTCACATCTACTCACAAACAACCATCTGAAGGCCAATTCTCGTAATTAAAAACGTTGAAAATCTAGTTGCAATCTCATCTCAGCGACAATCAATGTCAAAAACTTGTCAAAAATATAGGGAAACTAGCTTCCGCCCGCGGCTTCGCCCGCGAGGTATGTCGATAAAAAAACCACGCAACTGGCATAGATATAACAGCCCGACATGAATCATCGGGCAGTTGCCGGCCAGACACAACACCCGTCTGGTCGGAGGATCCTCCCTTTTCTATACCTAGAGTATAAGTGAACTTTACACCCTGTTCCTCATACCTCTATAAATGTGTTCGCACCCTTACACTGCAGTCTTCCTAAGTTGCAGCTACACGTATTACCATAACCGATGTTGAACATTATCATCATCATCATCATTTCAGCCAAAAGACGTCCACTGCTGGACATAGGCCTCCCCCAAGCACTTCCACTTCGACCGGTTCTGTGCTTCTCGCATCCAACGGGTTCCTGCGGCCTTCACAAGGTCGTCGGTCCACCTTGTGGGAGGCCTTCCAACTCTACGTCTTCCGGTGCGTGGTCGCCACTCCAGAACCTTTCGGCCCCATCGGCCATCTGTTCTGCGAGCAATGTGCCCTGCCCACTGCCACTTAAGTTTGGCAATTCTGCGGGCTATGTCGGTTACCTTGGTTCTCCTGCGGATCTCCTCATTCCTGATTCGATCACGCAGGGAAACTCCAAGCATAGCCCTCTCCATTGCCCTTTGGGTGACTTTTAGCCTTCTTATAAGGCCCATTGTGAGCGACCACGTTTCAGTGCCATAAGTCATCACTGGCAACACGCACTGGTCAAAGACTTTCGTCTTGAGACACTGCGGTATGTGGGACGAGAAGATATTGCGTAGCTTCCCGAACGCTGCCCAGCCGAGTCGGATTCGACGATTGACCTCTTTCTCGAAGTTAGACCTACCTAACTGGACAGTTTGTCCTAGGTAAACATACTCGTCCACGACTTCGAGTGTAGCGTCTCCGATCTTTATGGGAGTGGGTGTTACATGGGCATTTGACATGACCTTCGTTTTGTCCATGTTCATTTTAAGACCCACTCTTTCGGAGGCTCTACTGAGGTCATCGAGCATTGTACTGAGGTCCTCCATAGTCTCAGCCATGACTACGATATCGTCGGCAAACCGAAGGTGAGTTATGTACTCGCCGTTGATATTGATGCCAGCCCCTTTCCAGTCCAGAACCTTGAAGACATCCTCCAGTGCAGCGGTGAACAGTTTCGGAGAGATAACGTCTCCCTGTCTTACACCTCGCTGCAGAAGAATAGGTTTCGAGGTCTGATCCTGGAGTCGGACTGACATAGTGGCGTTTTCGTACAAACACTTCAGCACCTCGATGTACCGATAGTCGATCTGGCACCGTTGAAGAGACTGCAGCACAGCCCATGTCTCGATCGAATCAAAGGCTTTCTCGTAGTCCACGAACGCTAAGCAGAGAGGCAGGTTATATTCTTCGGTCTTCTGTATAACCTGTCGCAGCGTATGTATGTGGTCTACGGTGCTAAAGCCTTTACGGAATCCGGCTTGTTCGGGAGGCTGGAAGTCGTCAAACCTGCGCGCGAGACGGTTCGTGATGACTCTCGAAAACAGCTTGTAGACATGGCTCAGGAGGGAGATGGGCCTATAATTCTTAAGAAGGGCATTGTCGCCCTTCTTAAAGAAAAGTATCACCACGCCTCTGTTCCATGCCTGTGGTGTTTTACCCTCGAGTATGACGGAACCAAACAGCTTCTGAAGGGCCTTAAGAACGGGTTTTCCGCCGGCCTTCAGCAACTCGGCCGTAATTCCGTCATCACCCGGCGCCTTGTTGTTTTTGAGCTGCTTCAGAGCCATCCTAATCTCATACAGGCTGACGTCCGGGATGTCTTCGGTATAGTGCCGGGTCAATCTAGCTCTCGGGTCGTTTGCCAGATTCATAACGGGGTTACTTGTTGACGTGTATAACTGTCCATAGAACCTCTCGATCTCTCTCAACAGCTCAGGTTTGGCGGATACGATCCTGCCATCTTCGGTCTTCAGTTTCATAAGCTGGCTCTGCCCAATAGACAGATCTCTAGTAAAGACCTTGGAGCCTTTATTTCGCTCTATCGCGTCCTTAATACGGTCTGTATTAAAGCGGCGAAGATCGCTTTTCAAGGACTTAGAGATCTGTCTATTGAGTTGCCGGTACTTTTGCGCATCATCCGAAGACTGCAGGATCATCTCGCGCCTCTCCTTCATGAGCCGCAAAGTAGGATCAGAGAGCTTCTTTTTTGAATTCGTACGATGGGTCTTGAAGATCTTAGACCCGACCGTATGGACAGGACCGTTGAACATTATGCAAAAATGTAATAGGTACCTTATGTAAGTGCTAATAATATTCAATATGCAATGAATATTAATGACGTTTGTTTTTTTTTTTACAGATTGGCTGCGAATCAACTTATTTAATACTGTAAGTACTTTGAAGTATTTATGTTAATTTTATTTGTTATGGGAAGAGGTTGGACGCAGGTGTGGGAGGAAATCAAAACAAAATGGGCGTTGAATTAATTTCTGGTTCAAATCTCTTCACGGAAATAGTTTTGATTAATCATTATAAAATAAAAACTTAACTATTATAATATTATGCTCATTGACGCTGATGTAATAATATTATGACTTGTTTTAAATAGGAAGTCCTTTATAATACTAGTTGAGCAAGTTCTAGGCAAATACCTATTGTCAATTTTTACTTTTGCTTGATACATTAAATACTGGAAATACATAAGTACAACTGTATAAATACATAACTACAACTGCATAAACACATAAGTACATCTGTATAAATACATAAGTACACCTGTATAAATACATAAGTACACCGGTTTATATACATAAGTACAGTTGTATAAATACATAAGTACAACTGCATAAATAGGTACATAAGTACACCTGTATAAATACATAAGTGCACACCGACAAACGGAAACAATAAGGATTAGATGACCTACATTTGATGATCAGTGAACTACACACTATCAATCTGAATCATTTTGAAGGATATTGCTAATCCATTGCTCTATGTGTTCGAAAAATGTGTCTGTTCAACAACGTAAATAACGCAATGAATGCTGTTGAACTGTCAATCTGAAAGCCGTTGCTACTGATAGTGTGTGTCGCAATTAACACGCTGATCACACAATCGACACAGTGTTTTCCGTTTATTCTTTGTTAAACGGAACTGATACAAAAACATCTTTTTTAAAACAAACCACCATCCTTTAAGGAAATAAACAAAAACCTTGTTTTTAATCCTTGTATTCATAATATCGATACATACATACTTAAAAATAGGTATAAATATTATGTGAACATCTAATTAGACAATATGCGGCCTTACAGAGCGACATTGACAATCTGTCATACCTATTATGTCATAATTCGTAGAGGCCACACATTGTTGCCATACAAAAAAAATATATTTGCATTTTTTTGTTAACACCTCGTTTGTTGTTATTTATTCGGATTCTTTTGTTAAATTAGATAGCGTTAGAGCATTGTTAAAGTTTAAATGAGGAATTTTCAAATGTTTTGATAATTTTTCTTTGGTTATTTTTATGTTTAGTTTTTTTTTTACGACAGAGTTTCCACCGAGTTAGCTCGAGTCATCAGAGGTATTCAAAATCAAAAGTAATTTTGTTCAAACTTGACTGAGAATCAGCACTCGTTGAGGTCAAAATTACATAAGACAGTCCCCCAAAACGACGCCAGACCTTCACCACTTCGTCTAACGTCTGTTATCTTGGTTTTGACGCGCAGTATAATTATATTGTGTTCTTTATACGGTCAGAAAATCGAATCCCAGGATACTACGCTCCATGGCTTGCTGGAAAACCTCGAGGTCCAACAGCAGAGGTCCAACTGCTGAAGTGTCAAAGCCGCACCATATTATGTGAACAAAACATTGTATTAAATTATTTGCCATAAATATATATATATATTTTTTTTTTTGTTAATAAAACATTGCCCCACACTAGGAATTTCTCCTGTATTGTGGGTGCGTTTACAAACATTTAAACTCACATACACAAACAGTCAGACCCGGAACAACTACTTGTCGGTCATACAAATATTTGTTCCGTGCGGGAATCGAACCCGCGACACGCAGCGCAGCAGTCAATCGCTTAACCACTGCGCCAACCGTGCCGTCGAATTATTATGTCAGCACACGCCAACAAAATATTGGTTTAAAGATAATGAGGAGGGTACGTGTTAAAAATGATTGGGTATCAATAATGTTCACGCTCCAATTAGGTTTATTTGCATCAATTTAACTGCAACGATAACATACCACAAGTGTAGCCATTGGGAACCATTTAAAGACCCATTACATTATAAACATAGCTGTTAAGGTCAATTTACATGTAACTCTACTTAAGGGGCCGGCGGCGGCGGAGCATGCGTAGTTCATACAAACGTAATACCAAAATAATTTGTAAATCAAACATATTCTCAAGGTAGTGCGTATTTATTCCGATTGGATTACAGAATATCTAGGTTCCCATATAGGTATATATTTTGAATGGACACTGATTACGAGCAAAAGAAGTAAAAAAAAGATATATTAATGATTCTAATGATTCTAATTCGCTAAATACGTACCTACCTGTTATAGTCGCAAATCATATTTTGATCAAGATACCACCTGACACTGACCTGAAAATTGCAAAACCGTTAGAAAAATTGAATTTCGCGTCTACAACTGCGCATTCACCTTAAGTAATTTTCCTTCATTCTTCGATAGAGGCAGACTATAAGATATTTTACGATGCCTTAACTAACTAATCAAATGTGACAAGCAATTAATCTGTCAGAGGACATCTTGGCAGTGACAGACACCGTTATGGTCATAGGATTTACAATTTCCTTCAACATGACCATTATTAGCCATCGTAAAAAAAAAAATCTTCACGTATAAGGATTTGTGTTTAAAGTGCGTTTACACCAAGGGGACACACATACCCCGCTTACAATCAATCTGCATAGCTTTTTCCAGTCTAACCGGATGGAGCTGATAAAAGGATAACATTATGAATCATAATATGGCGAAGACAGTCCGTGTTTTTTTTCGCTGCACTACGTAGGTATAATCAAAGAGATTGGGATTGTATTTATTGGTATTTTAGCACAGAGAAAAAAAGCCGTTACGCCGTGATGTCGAAAAAAGCAAAAAAATTGATAATAACTTTGTTATTTTTTTTTATCGAGAAACATGATACTAGACCAAAGAGTCAAAAAACATAATTATACCAAAATGTTAAATCCCTATTCTACAAACTTAACAAGTTACACGAAAGAGAAAAACCACATTTTTTTCAATATAAATCACTTTGACATTCGATCGCTCCGTGCAGCTGTACCCCATGCTTTACACCAAGGTATAAAACATGTACTTATTCTACATATTGTGTTTACAAACATGTTTGAAATAACGTCAAAACATTTGTATGATACATGTTTTTGACAAGTATCGTGATACCCGGCAACTGGGTTGTGGAGGTCAGAACGCCTATTTGAGGTCCACAACCCAGTTGCTGCTGACTGCCTAGTCAATCCATGTAAAATAGTTATATTCAGCTTCATTCGGTTAGACTGGAAGCCGACCTCGACATAGTTGGGAAAAGGCTACGCAGATGATGATATTTTTCAACAAGAACAACATGGTCTTGGTCTTGTTGGTTGTAATTTTTGACGTTCAAAAGTGCCTTTAATGTGCCTATTTGTAATAAATGATTTGACTTTTGTTGAAAACCAGCTTCACAACTTGTTTTATGTTTAAAAACGTGGAACTCCACGTTTTTAAACATAAAACAAGTTGTGAATCGACTTTTGTTGCTGACCGTACCTACCTAACTAGGTAGGTACGGTCAGCAACAAAAGTCGATTAACACTTCAGTTTTTTTAATCTCAGTTATTGAGCAAAATCATCATCATACCATAATCAGCCTATAATGTTCCCACTGCTGGGACACAGGCCTCCTCTCAGTGAGAGGGAGTGGGCCGTAATCCACCACGCGGGCCCAGTGCGGATTGGTAGATGTCACATGTCTTCGAATTTTTGGTTCTAGGACATGCCGGTTTCCTCACGATGTTTTCCTTCACCGTTTTGAGAGCAGTGGTGATGAAATAATTTACACAAAGTAAAGCGCCTGTCTGGGTTCGAACCTACGACCTACAACTCGTAAGTCGCGGCCGTTACCACTTGGCCACCACTGCTCTCATTGAGCAAAATATTCGGTCAAAATTGCAGCAGAAGTATAATGCAATTTTGAACAATTATTATTTTGCTCAATAACTGAGATTAAAAAAACTGAAGCGTTAATCGACTTTTGTTGCTGACTGTACATTTGACAATTTTTCATGTGCTTGTCATGTTGTGTAGCGGCATTGTCAGATAATAGAAGAATAGAATATTAATATTCTGTTCTTGACACAACAAGGTGCGCTGACAATATGTCAATGACATTAAAAGCTTATGTGGATCCTCGCTTGCTTTATGTATTTTTCAATTATTATGTAGCTACTATATTCTAGTAGGTACTAGCAGCGCCCCGCGGTTTCACCCGCATAAATGTCGATCCCGTAAGATTATCGGGATTAAAAGTATCCTATGTGTTATTCTGATATAAAAGTTATATTTCTGTAAAGTTTCATCAAAATCCGTTCAGTAGTTTTTGCGTGAAAGAGTAACAAAAACATCCTCACAAACTTTCGCCTTTATAATATTAGTGTGATTAATTTGCTATATTTATTATATATTAAACACACTTCAAGCACTTTTCCATGGGATATTTATACGTATGGAACAAATCTAATTAAGAAAGATGTATAATTCTGCAAATATTTACCTGTTATGTTTAGTCGCGAATCATATTTTGATCAAGATACAACCTGTCACTGACCTGAAAATTGCAAAAAACGTACGAAAAATTTAATTTCGCGGTCTACCACTGTCACCTTTTTTTTTTTTTTGTGGACGGGAAATCATCAAATGACCCCTCCCGCTCTGGGTGGAGCGGAAGGGAGTGTCAGACTCTTACTGACTAAAACCCACCCGTGTTCCTTCCTTAGCCCTTTATGTTCCGGGCCAGCGGTAACCCTTTCGGACAATCCCGCTGACCACCACTGTCACCTTAAGTCCCATGTCACAGGGGGCGAGCCTGTTGCCATCAACCGGGCACAACTCCAGGGGGTCTACTCCGAAGCGGTTAACCAATGTATCGGCCGAATGTTCGGTCATTTTCTACTACCATTAATTTCCTATATTGACTATTGGTCCCGACCAAACTGTGCCAATCCGAACCTTTTTGGAACCCTTAACCCTTTTTTTACCTTTTTTTTTTAAATTCGTAGTAGGACAACAATATTCGAATCAGAAAATGACCGAACATTCGGCCGATACAGTGGTTTACCGTTTCGGAGTAGACCCCCAGACTCCGGGCTGGTACTGAGAAATTCCAGATGGAAAAACTTAATAACACTTTGCTCGCCCCGGGAATCGATCCCAGCAAGACCTCGTGACTTCTGAATCTTTTATTGTGAGGAAAAGGCGAATTAAAATCTTTATTGTTATATTTGATTAAGTATTAAAATCCATACTAATACTGGTATTATAAATCCGAAAGTAACTCTGTCTGCCTGTCTGTATGTTACTTTTTCACGCCTAAACCACTGAACGGATTACGGTAAAATTTGGCAGAGAGATAGATTGCATCCCGGGAAAGGACACGATAGTTTTTATTGATATAACTCGCGGGCGAAGCAGCGAGCGGAAGCTAGTATAATAATAAATTACTTTATTAAAATAATTGATTCACAGTCAACAAAAGAGATAAGTATGCAGGATCGTCGGATTAGTTGAAGTTTAGTAAGAAACCGAAAGATGTTGTCGACTGAAATTTAATTTGATAAATGAGCTGTTTGTTTTCTGTTAAAAAAATAAATTTTTATTCGAGAACATCCATCGGTTTCTTACTAAACTTCAACTATATCCGACGACCCTGCATACTTATCTCTTTTGTTGACTGTACATAAATATTAGGACCCTAAACTAGAGGTACCTATATACATGGATTCCACCTGAACTAGGAATAAACCTGTATCTCACAAGGTCAATGCACGTAATTAAAAACATTCAAAATCTAGTCGCAATCTCATCTCAGCGACAAATGACAATCAACGTCAACTTGTCAAAAATGTTGGGAAATTAGAGGTATTTTTGACAGATTGAGACTGAACGTTCTTAAAATTACGAGAATTTCGCTCTGGTCGATCACTATAGGTCTTTGAACTTAATTCTGTGAATATTTCTTCTGTGAACACACCTTAGCAGATATTCCTCGTTAATATAATGCATGACAAGGATGAGGGTCGCCCGGTGTGAAGACGAGCCGCTAACCTTAACACAGATCCCACCGGCCGCCGCCGTATCGCCGCATCTGCATGCAAATCGCCCATTGATTTGTGTGCTGTTATGTCTGTTAGTGTAATGGCGGTAATTACATATTCAGCCTATAATGTTCCCACTGCTGGTACACAGGCCTCCTCTTGGTGAGTCAGTCGGTAGATGTCTTCGAATTTTTGGTTAAAAGACGTGCCGGTTCCTCACGATGTTTTCCTTCACCGTTTTGAGAGCAGTGGTGATGAAATAATTTACACAAATTAAAGCGCCTGACTGGGTTCGAACCTACGACCACTGCTCGTGTCGGCAATTGGTGGTCGGGAATAGGTAGTTGTGTTTATTGTGGTGTTATTTGACGAAATAATGGCATCTGTTAGCATATCTGGGGGCACCGCCCCACACATATAGTGCCCCCGCCAAGACGAGCCAAGCGAAGCGCAAGGGTACTACCCCCCAAACCCCCTAAAGTAGGAGATGGAAGTTTGTATGAGACTTCCGCAAATTTTGATGCTAGAGGTCTGAAGATTGATATAGGGACTCCTTGTTATAAATAATAAAATACATGTTTCAGGATTTTTTGTAAAAAAAAACACAAAAATTTTTTTTTTTTTCTTTAGCGACTTACAAAAGGTGTGAAATCCCACCAAAAACACATTTATGTAAAATGCTGCATAATTATGGCACTTTCAAAAAGTTATCAGATCTCATGTAGAGCCAAGCTTCTAACGCTACACGCCCTGACTCTACAAGCCCTATTTCACAAACTCTACACCCTTAGTCAAGATATGTGGCTTGGCCGTTTCGCTACCATCACGTGGGCGTAAGGTGAAATTACTTTTCTGTTATACAATAGTTCTTGTAGTAACGAAACAGCCAAGCAAAAAATAAAAAAAACCGGCCAAGTGCGAGTCGGACTCGCACACGAAGGGTTCCGTACCACAAGGCATAAAACGCAGAAAAATACGTTTCTTTTATACCCCTTTAAATTTTAACTTTATTTTATTTGTATTAATATTATTTGTTGTTATAGCGGCAACAGAAATAATAAAAATAAATAAAATAAAAATTAAATTCTTTTATTTCAGGCAAGTTTTTACACATACACCCCTAATATTAAAAAAATAAATAAGAATTAGATATTAAATTAAAATTAAATTAAATTAGATTAAAATACATTAAATTAAATTATATTATATTACATCATCTGTGAAAATTTCAACTGTCTAGCTATCACGGTTCATGAGATACAGCTTGGTGACAGACAGACAGACGGACAGTGGAGTCTTAGTAATATGGATGTATGTATAGAAACATAATTTTAAAAGGTAACAGACAAGTTTAAAAAAGGTGAGGAAATAATCAAAGGGCTTCAAAAAATTCATCCGCATCGCTGTCAACAGGAAACGTGCCCAAAAGACTGGCAGCATTGCCACGTTATATGGCAATGCTGATTCCTTGGCCAAAAAATAAGCCAGCCCTCTGGTCACGTGAAGAGTCGACCAACCGCTTGGCGATGTCTCGAAATACTAAGTGGGCACTCGGGCCTCGTGGCCCTAGAATTTCAACCCCAAACGGCTCAAACATATACGTTCCAAAGATAATGTATAGAATAGACTATTCAGATGTCCCATCTGGTAAAGGTCACATCTGGGTTGACCTCTGAGATGTCATTGAACTTTCCGTCATTTTGATGTGACCTCTAATCTTCTGCTGGTCAGTTTCATTTCATCTATTTTTATGGAACTAGATTTGTTTGACCATTTATCTTTAGGGTATTGTTTTGCTGTTTTTGTAATCCTGTAGGTTATGAAGATACTAATTCAATTAATGTTTTAATTAATGAACAAAGTTGTTAAATGTCGTTGTTTTTGCAAAAAATAATTCAGACAAAAATCTATGATGTATATGAGCTAAGTTGTCTATGGGTCAATTTATCTTTTTAATCTTTTTTTTTTCACCTTTTTTGATGTTTTTTAATACCTGTATTGTGTCTTTTGTTGCGCTGAATAAACGTTTTATCAGTCTATCTATCTTCAAAAAGTGAATTAAGTACCTAGGTATCTTTATATTCTGTTATGTATAATTCTTCTGTACCTGTGTATGTCACTGAACTCCTCGGCTGAACCGATTTTGATCGTTTTTGATCGGTCCCTGGGTGGTTTAGATTCACAATTGGACCCGCTAGGTGGCGCTACACGGGCCGGTACGGTTTATTCATAAAAGCTTGGCGCACAATCTCTAACAGCCATTAACCGGCATAATATCAATAATCATTGATGAAAGATGAAATAATTAATTTACACAAATAAAGCGCCTGTCTGGATTCGAACCTACGACCTGCAACTCGTAAGTCTCGGCCGTAAATTACTAATCTTCATACAAAGGCCTAAATCATCTACAGACTTCATACAATACCTAATTACCTACCTTATCTTCCTAAATTCTACCATTACTACCAAGATGGCGTCAAAAATATAATTTTTCTACCCTTGTCAGCCCTCCATCACACAAAAATAGATTGAATGCGTTCATCACGTCATCGGAATCAAATGTCATAACGTTCATGAGATAATGGTTATAAACGAGCGAACATCGGAAACTCGCCTATCTGATTCCTAAAGCAATTGGTGAGTAAGCGAAAATGAACCTTAACACAAGGTGGTAAAGTTGAAATGACGATGCCTTACTGTAGCGGTCAGTGCGTAATGGATACTCATTTATTTTTACAGGAAATTGAACCCTATTTCTCATTACGTAAAAGTGTTATTGATGTAGCGTGAATACGGAAGGTGTGCTCCGTACAGTCCATTCTGCTAAAACGAGTGCGGTTTTTTTAAATCACGAATAGATTAGGTATATTTTTTTTTAGGGTTCCGTACCCAAAGGGTAAAAACGGGACCCTATTACTAAGGCTGCTCCACACCGTCTATCCGTCTGTCACCAGGCTGTATGCCATGAACCGTGATAGCTAGACAGTTGAAATTTCTAGCTATCACAGATTATGTATTTCTGTTGCCGCTATAACAACAAATAGGTACCAAAAACAGAATAAAATAAATATTTAAGGGGGGGTCCCATACAACAAACTTGTTTTTTTTCGGCGTTTTTGCCTTGTGGCACGGAACACTTCGTCCGACTCGCACTTGGCCAGTTTTTTTATTTATATGAAGAAGATCACTAATGCTTCTTGAGGTCGTGTGCTAAGATCACGTCGTATAGATCGATATGTCACGGACAATTAATTGCATCGTTAATTATTGTTTACTTTGAACAAACAGATCCTCGTATTATGTAACCGCGTATTAATTACATGATTGAAACTGGTTAAATAAGCTGTATTTTATGGCTTTGCGTATTGTAGCCTACTTTAGACAATAATGTGCAGTGATTCGTTTAGATATTGACTAACAAAGATGGTACGTATCGCATTGTAGAATCGCAATGTATGTATGATTTAGTTCTCGATTTCACAACCTATTATCTACGTTACAAACGCATTAAAGGCATTGTTATAATGATCATGTTTATGTTCTTTGGTAATACAAAGTAAACAACGGAGAAAACTGTTTTGATTCTTGAATACACAAAGTCATCGTATTCCAGTTTTTTTTTTTTTTTTTTTGTCTCATCGTAACGGTAGTATAGGCTTTTGCTTACGTAGTCCAGATACTAGTCTCTGACATACTAATGTCAGGTAATTTTTAGGCTTCATCATAAATAAATGAAATAACTGTGTAACTCTATGTATGTAACTCTGTCTGTATGTTACCTTTTCACGCCTAAACCACTGAACGGATTTCGATAAAATTTGGCAGAGAGATAAATTGCGTCCCCTGGAAGGACATAGGATAGTTTTTATCCCGATATTCCCACGGGATCGAAACCACGGGGCGCTGCTAGTAATTAATAAAATACGATGCCACTATTTATGAAGAGAAAATAAATTGTTTGAATTTCAGTTCACAAAAGATTAACTTTGTTTTTGTGATGTTTCTGTTTATATTTGGTTTTGTTCCTTAATTAATAAACAATAAAAAATACAACATGAATTCAATAGATAATATCATCATCATCATCTGCCTAGCCTTTTCCCAACTATGTTCGGGTCGGCTTCCAGTCTAACCGGATGCAGCTGAATACCAGCATTTTACATGGAGCGACTAGAATAGATAATAATGTCGATATATTCAAATTTAATATCAGTTAAAGTATCCTTGAATCGAAACAGACATGATTCTTATTTCCGGATCTCACGAAAATCATGCTATTAATATTTTAATAGGTAGATCTTAGACCATCAAACGGTCGACCTTAAGAAAGATCGCACACCTATCCGTTGAATGGTGCATACGGAAGCAAGCGCTGGTATTAACCCGAAGTTCCATCAATCAAAATTCATTTTAAATTAAACTTTATGTTTTAAACGGTACAGTTGCAATTGTGTTGGAGTGTTGAACAGCTTAATGAGGTTTTTTTTTAACTTGAGCTCGTATTGTTTCTTTAATTAACATATTAGGGAATTCGGAGTGTTTTAGAAGATTTTTAGTACTTAACAGGTTTTCTATCAGGAGTACAATGTTTAATTTTGATTTTCGCTAGATTTTAATATGGCGTCGCCTGGCGCGGTACCATTTTCCTGAAAAGTTTAAATCTCTTCTCGCGAGATACGGAAATCTACATCTGGAAATTGTATCCACAAACTGCTAAAAACTCTTTTTTTTTCTGATTCAATAATATTAATGTATGTATGATCACCATATTATACTCGTAATTATCATTTAGTTTATTATTCCGTTGTTGCTAAATGTACTAGTTTTAGTGTTTAGGGTTCCGTACCTCAAAAGGAAAAAAAGGAACCCTTATAAGATCACTGCGTTGTCCGTCTGTCTGTCCGTCGGTCAAGTCCCTTTTTCTCAGGAACGCGTGCAGTTATCAAGTTGAAATCAGGACTGCAATCGCTTGAAGCAGTGGAAAGATCGCAGAAAGCGATAAGGCCGCCCATTGTATGTTTTGTATTATTCGTATTTTTTTTTGCTATGTATTTTCTAGTGTACAATAAAGTATATTATAAATAAATAAATAAAAATCAAACTTCTAAGTCAACACAAACAAAAGTTACAGGCTTTCCGGAATCAAAAACTAAAGGGTACTTCCCGTTGATCTAGAATCATGAAATTTGGCAAGAAGCAATGTCATGTAGCACAAGTAAAGGAAAAAATCCGAAAACCGTAAATTTTTAGTTACATACCTACAAATTTGTACGGAACCCTTTAAAAAACACCCGTAAACACCCAATTTTCTGGGTGTTTATGAAAAACCGGGTTTAAGCCCGGTGGATCGCCCATCTATACTCGCAAACGCAATTGACCGATTTTTATTATTAACAAAGACGCTCATTCAAATAGATACTAATTTCAAAAACAATTTCAAGTTCAACGCTCTCATATAAAATGTGCTATTAACTAACAATAATAACAAATAAGTATATGACCTTTTAGATCTCGTCCAGACAGGTCTGACTACCGAGGTTGCAGACCTATCAATATCTTGTGTTTACAATAAAGAAACAAGAATATCGGCATAATAATAGTCGGGTAGAAAATAAAAAGGTAAATGATGTGGTATAGGTAAACCCCAAGGGGTAAAGAACTATAATTATTGAGCAGAGGTAAGCTGTCGGTCACTGGCATATGATTCTAGATTTGTCCTTTAAATTTCAATAATTTATTAACTTTTTTTTTTTCAAGAAACATTATTTAATATGTATCTATTTGACAGCGATGCGAATGATTTTTTGATGCCCATTATCACAGTATAAAGATATACAGTATTTCGACTTCATACAAACGGACGAAACGCGAGCTATACCTACGCGCCTCGACCTCGGCATGCGCTTGGCATGCAGACAGTCGCGACTGTGCCGCAGTGACGAACGGACGGTGTGTTGTTTTTTTTAACAATAACCGCGCAAAATAAATTGAAGTACATATTTAATATGACGAGTAGGATATATTGTGCTGTTTTTGGTTGCATGAATTCGTCAATAACGCATCCAGAGATAACTTTTTTTAGATTACCTGGAAACTCTGAAAGGTAAGACTATAAAATAATTTTACTTACTAGTAGGTAGGTACATAATGTGTGTCTTTTTAATGGATAAGTATTTCCTTTTATCTCCCGAAAAAAAAGATGTCTGGATTAATAAATAAAGTGAATAGAGTAAAGGAAAGTGATAGACACGAGTGAAATAGGTAGTTATAGGCGGTTCATGAATCATTATACGGTAGGTACGCTTGTGTTAAAACCTCGGGGCATGTGTGTTTGTTTTGTTAGTTTGTAAATTTCAAAGTAAAGACGTGGTTTTTATTATTAATATTTATGTACACACAGTAAAATACAATAACAAAACTAAATGGAAACACAAAGTAGGCAAATGTAATTAAAATGCTGGAGGCGGGCAGCCCTATCGCATGTTTACGTACCGCGCGGCTGTAGGCATTTATTTCAAGGTTACGGCCGAGTTACAATACTGTATGATCTTTATACTGTGCCATTATGCTCCTGCCTTTTTCTTAAATTTTGTGTTATATAATTTATATTTTAGTGTTAGCTTGTAAATTGTAATTGATGTGTCTTTGTGAGTAAAGATCATTATGAAAATGCTCTGTGCTTATTACGTATCCGAGTCTCCAGCAGCAGTTAGTAGAAAGGCCACCGCCGCACTATGACGGTTCAGTAGGTAGACATCTTCGTCATCTTTAATCATTAAATGTGGTTAGCTAACGACCTCTACGATTGATCTTAATATTCTTGCCTGAGCAACCGGCAGCAAGTTCGTCATGCTCCCTTAGATGTCACTGCTTGCGGTAGCGTCGGGGGTCGGGTTGCCTCCTTCCCTCAAATATGGCGAGGGGGGTAATGGCTGATCTTTGCGTTATGCTCGTAAACGGGTGCTGCTTGTGGTGACTGGTCGTCTTATTGGCCATGGTTTTATTGTTGTTATTAGTAATAACTCGTTTATGTATTTCACTTCGATGGTCCTAGTTTAACATTTGTGAGTCCTTCAAGTGACAGCTATGTGAACAGAACACAGCATTGCATAAATATGTAAGCTGTCACGCCCTTTATACCCGGAGGCTTTTATTTAGGTAGTAAATTTTTGTTTACATTTTTAATTTTGATTTATTATTTTTTTGCTAGAGTACGTATAGTTTTAATTGTATTTGTTGGTATATTGGCGAGGCTAGCTGACATATATGGCAAATAATTTAATTTAATGTTCTGTGTCCTGTAATTTTATTTACTTTGCATGCCTAGTATTGTATACAATCAAGTATTTTCTGACTGAACAGACAGCTGTGCTGCTGGGGAGTTTGTTGCGCCACTTCTTCTTCCCAGCGAAAGCACTAGGAAGTGGTGAAGGGTGGGCATTTTGGGGGACTGCCTTTTGTCATTTTGACTACCGAAAAGTGCTGATTCTCAGCCTAGTTTGATTAAATGAATTTGGTTTTGATTTTGATACCTACCTGTTAATTTGTAAGAGGCTACTAATCAGGCCTTAGTGACCTTTAACACAAGTTTTCTCTAAACCTACATCATTCCTCTCACAATGTGAATTTATACAGTAAAAACTGTTAAGTGCTGCAAAACCATTGTGAAAGAAATTAAATAAACTTATTATTATTAGCTAGGCTAAATTTCCATAACCAGTTCTTCTCATTCCATATTAAATCGCATCGTTTCGTGACAATGCAAGTGCATGTCAGGATCATTACACGTGGCACGATCAGAACATTGTTGAAGAACGCCATTCTGTCGCTAAACAAATGAAATTAACTGTAATTGGTCAATTACTGCACAATTGAAGTTATAGGGAAAACTGTTAGGTAATTTGTACCTGCTGCCTAACAATGAGAGGATAGGAAATTATTGGGTAGGTGACGTCAGCCTTAAAAAGATGTAACAGCGCAGGATAGCCTTTTCGTATTAGTGGTTCAGCAGTTTCAATATCATCAGGATTGCGCCGGAATTTAGCAGTTCGTCGTGGACGTGTCGATCTTCAGTCACCAGAAGATAGCCGCCTCGCAAGCGCAACCATCGATGCGACGTCTCTCTGCTAGAGCGACGGTCATCATCCAGTGTCTTTCTTCTTGTCCGACCTCTTCGGTAAAAACCAGACAGCGCCACTTGCTGCACCGTCAGGAGTATATGTTGACAAGAATTCATTTACTTAAGTATCTACAATCTTAGTTTCATAATATGTCAATGTGTAGGTACAACATATGTTGCACATCGGGTACTTGTTGCTACATATATAGATTATGGAACACAAATTGTAGACAATACAATGAAGTTTTTTCGTCTCTCTGTCAATGCATACAAATATGTACATCTTTCTAAAGCTGACTGTACTTTAAAGTGAGTGTATAGTTTTGTTTTGAGTTTTGATATAAAACTATGGAAACTGTATAGAACTATGTGAAAGAATGCCTAAAACTAAAATAAAAGGCGAATTAATTGATGCACAAATTTGTATTCTAATCCAATATTGCAGCAATTCTGTCATCATCTGCCTAGCCTTTTCCCAACTATTGTTGCGGTCGGCTTCCAGTCTAACCGGATGCAGCTGAATACCAGTATTTTACATGGAGCGACCGCCTATAAGACCTCCACAACCCAGTTACTGGGTAATACGATACCCCTTGGTAAGACTGGTTGTCAGACTTTCGGGCTTCTGATTACCCGTAACGACTGCCAAAGATCCACGAATGACAGCCGGGACCAACGGCTCAACGTGCTTTCCGAGCCACGGAGGGGTCTTGGTATGTACAGTCAACAAAGGAGTTAAGTATACAGGAGCGTCGGATATTGTTGAAGTTTACTAAGAAACCGATGGATATTCTCGAATAAAATTTTGGTTTATTAATAGAAAACAAACAGCTCATTTATTAAATTAAATTTCAGTCCAGAACATCCATCGGTTTCTTAGTAAACTTCAACTATATCCGACGCTCCTGTATACTTAACTCCTTTGTTGACTGTACCTAAATATGGTCACCCATCCATCGACCAACCGCGGCAAGCGTAGCTTAACCTGATTGATCGACCTGTGCGGCTGTTATTATTTAGCCACGGATCCCCTCTGCATCAATTCTGTAATTGCTCAAAAAAATATGAACTGCTATTAGTTAAAAACTAATACTATCTAGTAAACAAAAATCATAATAACTTCTCTCTGTTTACCTTTGGGAAATTCCGAATACATTGCAGTTCGCTTGGCATGTTATTTTTTTTGTTTTTGTTGCGGAACATCCGGTTCCATATTTGACTACTAATATGCCATGTGGACGAATTTACAGTGCAGTTCCATTACTACTGGTTTCCGTAATTAGATTAGTCATAATCACGCAATATTTAGTGGTACTAAACACGTTATTAAATGCATAATTTAATTAATACAATGTGGACAATATACGGCAAAAAACTTCATGTTTCTACTATCATTAACATCAATACATCGTCGTTGTGATAATACCTAAATCACACTAATATTATAAAGGCGAAAGTTTGTGGGTGTGCTTGTATGTTTGTTACTTCTTCACGCATAATCGGCTGGAGCAATCTTAATAAAATTTGGCATGGAGGTAGCTGACACCCTGGATTAACACAAAGGCTACTTTTTATCCCGATATTTATTTAATAATTCAAGCACATAAATGTACAGAGGCCGACTTAATGCCATAGGTCAATCAACTCAGCCTATCGCCATAGGTATAGGTGGGATATTCCCACGGGATCGCAACTTATGCGGGTGAAACCATGGGGCCCAGTTAGAAGACTTATATATCTTCTAGCTCAGTCTTTCTCCCCATGGGGATAGGCAGAAACTACAGAACGCCACCTGCTACGATCCTTAGGCGGTGCGCGGTGCTGTGGTTTTTAACTTTTTGACTGTAGAATCATGATTTGTATACAAAGTCAAAGTCAAAGTCAAATCATTTATTTCAAATAGGCACATTAAAGGCACTTTTGAACGTCAAAAAAAAACTAAATAGAAATGATTCTAGTCGCCCATTCGAAAGGTAGTTTTCGTATGGAGAAGAATGGGCAAGAAACTCCACCGTTACTCTTTTAAAAATGTTTTACAAGGTCTTGTATACATAATAAAAATTATATGTGAACACGATGCACCCATAATAAAATTAGTCTACCACAAAAGGTAAAAAGAATTAAAAATTAAGCAATGACAGGTAAATCAAATAAGTGATAGATACATGGTGCTCACATATTTACAAGTTATTTAAAAAAAAAAAAAAATGAAAAAGTAGTTGAACTTTAACAAGTGTGTGAGCCACTGTAGTCGCAGATTGTAAAAATGAATTAGAATAAGATGTCATAATTAAAAATATATATATAAATTAAATTAGGAACAAGTTTGATTTTGTCTAGACTTTTAGATTGTCCTATGGAGCAGGACCAGCATGTTTCCAAACATTCTTATCTTGGATATAATCCTCTAATTTGTAATATCCTTGTTTACAAAGTGTACAGTCGCCAGCACATCAGGTTACCCCACGTTGACCTTGAACGCGTTATGCGCGCAACAGCGAGAATCGTGCGAAAGAGATATATAGCTTTTTGTCTGTTCTTACTTGTAATGTTTCGTGCTGCAGTGCGTACGTGAGGGTGTGTGCGTATGATCGTCGTGGTGTAGAATAAAATACTGTGCGATAAGAAATAGCGTAGCAGGTTGAACACTTGAATCGAATCGAAATAATGGCCATGCGATCGAAATAATATAAAAGCAGGCGGCCGTGGCCCGCGCAATGCCTAAATAGTATGAAAGCTTATAATCAATATTTTTTATTTAAATGATCTTTTAATTACTTAATCCTTCATTTTTACGTATTTGTTGGAAAATTACGTTAAGTAGGTATTACCTACTCACATTACATTTAACCTGGTAGGTAAGTACGGTATACACTGTTACACAATTAATTAGCGAAATTTCACGCTCTCGATGAATATTGTTAAGTAGACAGGTAGGTAGGTTTAATCTGAAGTCAGAAAAACATTTCTTTTTTTAAATTTCAAGCAGGGTTTAATGACCTTTTCCGGGTTTTGTTACCTACTTACTGACGGGCTGGCGATGGCGGTCACCTGTTTTAGCGCGTTCTTATTGATAGCTGCGCCATAGTTATTAACTTTTGTAGTTACTTACCATCGTTTAACTATTTTTATAATACCTATTGTATATGTTATTGTTCCAAAATAAACGATTTTTAAAAGCTTTTATTATTATTGACTTGTATGTAAGTATGTGAAGGTGGACTCTTGAAAGTTAAATTTGACCCACTTCCCGGTATCCGATTAAGCTGAAATTTTGCATGCATGTATAAATCGGATGACAATGCAATATTATTATGACATAGAGCTGATCTGATGATGGAGCTGGAAGGTGGCGATAGGAACTCCGTAATTAACTGACGCAACTCTATCGAGTTTGGGCTCGTTTAATTCGTCTTGACGAGTACTTTGATACTATATGGTAACCAGGGTCTGATGATGGAGCTGGAAGGTGGCCATAGGAACCCGTAATGAAACCACGCAACCCTATCGATTTTGGGCTCGTTTAGTTCGTCTTAACGAGTACTTTGATACAACATAGTAACCAGGGTCTGATGATGGAGCTGGAAAGTGGCCATAGGAACTCCGTTAATAAACGACGCAACCCCATCGAGTTTGGGCTCGTTTGATTCGTCTTGACGAGTACTTTGATACTACATGGTAACCAGGGTCTGATGATGGAGCCGGAAGGTGGCCATAGGAACTCCGTAATTTAACGACGCAACCCCATCGAATTTAGGCTCGTTTGATTCGTCTTGACGAGTACTGTGATACTACATGGTAACCAGGGTCTGATGATGGGGCTGAAAGGGGACCATAGGAACTCCGTCATTAAACAACGCAACCCCATCGAGTTTGGGCTCGTTTGATTCGTCTTGACGAGTATCTTGGTTGGCGCGAATATGCAACTCCAACAAATTTGGGAAAAAAGTTCGTTCCGTTTGTTATGAATGTGGATTATGTCTGATTGATTAGATGGATGACCCAATGCCAAGATGAGCACGTGCCGAGGGCTGAATGGTATGAGGGTGTATAAACATTTCATATCGCCAACGTTGCGCAGTTTTTTTTGCTTTCCTACAATAAATGGGTATCAAATGAAAGGTGAGAATACGAACGCGAGTTAAACTCCGTTGCTCCAATCCGTCTGCAATTTTGGTGTACTGGGGTTTTTGGAGTCCTCGATTATGATATTAAGGTCGAATTGTTCGTGTCTGTAGCATCGGTTGGTTAACTTTTACTTGTGTAATTTGGTGAGATTGGCGTCAACAGCATTGGTTTGCAACCTGTCTAGGAGAATGATAACTCCAAAATGAAACCTGGAACTGTGTTTCGTAAGGCAGAAGTAAGCTTCCAGCTGAAATAAGTGGCGCATTCCTCCAAACACTCAAGTCATGGTGAGGCCATGCCGAGGACTGAGTGGCATCAAGGTGTAACGTGATGTCGTGAATGAGATGAACAGACTGAGAAACCTGTCCAGTAACTAAAAAGTAAAAAATAAATTAAAAGTAGAAATCTTTTTTTAAAACAAGCTTTTATTTTAATGCGCTAAAAATAATAAAATAAACTTTTCCTTTAAAACTTTTACTATCAACTTTTAACGTCATTACACAACTGATATGATATAAAAGCTTGTCGCGAGGTTTACCTGTGTGTTACAAATAAATTAAATAACATGTGATCTGATTGATTTTAATTTTATAAATTTTCAAACTAAGTAAATACGAGTACCTACCTACTTAAATCTCGCGACAAGCTTTTTTTTAACGGATGGTGAGTCGGTGACGTTTTTTTAAGTAGGAAATAAATATGCCGTCGGTCGGGGCCCCCTGTATAACAGATACGGCGGTAGCTACCCCACTGCTTTTGGAGCCATAACTACACAACCGATCATCATGGAATTTTGCAGACCTACCAATCAGAAAAGGACATACCTAAGATATTATGTTCCTACAGGAACGCGTGTGAAACCCTGGAAAAATATCAAAATAAAATGCGGAATAACAATCATAATCTTTTTAATGTTAACCATAAATATAATTGAAAACACACAAATACCTACCTACTTTAAATTAAAATATACTTACAACAAAGTTTATAAAACCAAACTATACCATAGATAAGATAATTTATTTGCGTAAAACATGGTATACACAGGTGTTAATAAATCATACAAGTTTTGCTTAAAAATTAAAGCATGCAAACTTCACAAATAAACAAATTTGAATTTTTAAACATTATAATTTATGTTAAAAAAATCCTTAATATTATAGAAATTATTTTCATTCAGCCATTTACATAGTTTAATTTTAAATAACCTACAATTTAATATTTTTATTTATTTAATTAGGTAATTTATAATAAACATGCTTCATACATAAAAGTTCCTGTAATCTATTACGTCAATAAAGAATTATTATTATTATTTTTAAAATGCCTAACACATCTCGGGGACCTTTGGAAGGCGTTATTATTATTTAGTATACCTATACTTAAATTAAAAACAAGTAGATAATATTTATGTTTTACAAACTTTTATTTTTATTTGTAACATTAATTATAAAGTTACATCCACCAATGCCTACCAAGCAAAATCAAATGCGGTACCATTCTGCCGGGTCAGCGGGATTGCCCGAAAGGGTTACCGCTGGCCCGGAACATAAAGGGCTAAGGAAGGAACACGGGTGGGTTTTAGTCAGTAAGAGTCTGACACTCCCTTCCGCTCCACCCAGAGCGGGAGGGGTCATTTGATGATTTCCCATCCGCAAAACAAAAAAAAAAAATGCGGTAGCATTTGATTGCCAAGTAAAAATAAGCTTTTACCCAGATTCGTATAATTTGACTGGGCTGTGGTCTGGCACCCACTGTCCACTGGTGGCACGGCACGACAAGGGATTTTTGTAATACTTACAGATGATCTCGAATCTAATTAAACACTGTTAACAAAAACATTTCATTAATACGTCACAGCCTGCTTTGGTTTCCTTCGGCACGTTCTGGCATGCCGCATTGTGAACGCTAATCACGATAAAATAAGATTTCAAATCATTTGCGCTTCCTAAAATTCCTTGTCGTGTCATGCCGCCACGACAGTGGGTGACGGCCCAAACTTAAATTATCACTAACAATAGTAAAGGACAAATTCTCAAGAATTTAACAATGATGCGAAAAGAAGTATACAATTTCAATATTATAGCTACGTCTGTGACCTGCGCCTGGGTCATTTGAATTTTCTTAGCAGGGCGGCGGTATTTCTTTCCGACGTCCTTCAGGCGCCTCCTGACTGTGTCCATTGATATCTAAAACAAAGAACATTTTGTCAATTTCAATACTTACATGGGATTCTTTGTTATGAGAAATTATACGGGCTAACTTAACTAATTTGCATTCGCGATTTATTTGCCAAAAATCGTTAACAAAAATGACTTTATGGAAAAATAACTTTAAATCCTACACAATAAAGTTCAGTTTACGCTACAACTTTAACTTTTTCAATAGTGCTAGTCACTCTGAAATCAACTTAATTACCATTAAAATAAAGTTGATATTTCTTTAACTTGAAATAATATTAGCTGAGTCTGGCCGCGCGGTATGCATAAAACCGGAAACATTATTTTGTCTATCAGTGTGGGTCCTGAGTGACAGCGCACCGCGTATGACGGATTGCGGAGCGGATTTACTCGTCGATAACTGTCCTTAGTGCATGCGGGAAATTGATGCGTGCGCGCATGTTTAGTTACGCGTCCATTTAACTTAGGCCATAATAATGTCGATATCAAAACTCAAACGTTTACAATATTTAGAAAGAAGCAAGAAGAAGAAGAAAAAAAGCAAAAAAAAAGAAGAGTAAGAAGTTTAGATTTAGATTTTTTCTTTACCGATGATATATAAGAACGTATGCGCTTAGAGACGATTTTGTATGAAATGCGTGCATTCAGGGTCTCCGAATCTGAATTCCTGATCAGGAAACCGGACGTGTGCGACCGGCCTAATGCGCCGTTCATTCCGCCTGCGCGGTGCGCCGCCTTCACTCAGGCAAGACGCACACTTAGGGAGTAGGTATTATTTTAATCAATTTTGTTATTATTTTTAAGGAAACCATGTTTTATGTTAGTGATGAATAAGCTAAGGTGATAGGTAAGTGTGATTACAAGCTACACATGGACTCACGCTGTAAGAAGTTGAGGTTACTCGTGTGCTCAGAAAAGGATCGGCAGAGTTTGCAGCGACCATAGCCGCATCGTCTGCCGCCCCGTAGTGGCTTTCGCGTAAAGTTGGCGGTGGTGGGCTTCAATGCTTCCACTTTCTTCCCACCGCCGAAGCCCGAAGTAAACTGTTCTTTTCTGGAACGAAACAAATAGCTTAGTTTATTTGCCCACGATTACTCAATTACTATAAGGCAAAGAGGCCCTTGATTTTAAGCCACTTTTACCTACATCTAATTTTCTCTTGGCTCTGACACTATAAAGCCCTGTTTTATAGGGTTCCGTACCCAAAGGATAAAAACGGGACCCTATTACTAAGACTTCGCTGTCTGTCCGTCTGTCTGTCACCAGGCTGTATCTCCAGAACCGCGATAGTTGTCGCAGTTGAAATTTTCACAAATTATGTATTTCTGTTGCCGCTATAACAACAAATATTAAAAACAAAATAAAATAAATATTTAAGGGGGGCCCATACAACAAACGCGATTTTATTGCCCTTTTTTGATCGATATCAATAGGTAGTGGTAACAGGTAGGCACATGAAATATTCACAAAATACTCAGTTGTATTTTTACTTTAATAATAAGTAATAAAATTAAAATAAAATAAATATTTAAGGGGGTCTCCATACAACAAACGTGTTTTTTTCGGCGTTTTTGCCTTGTGGTACGGAACCCTTCGTGTGCGAGTCCGACTCGCACTTGGCCAGTTTTTTATGTTCTGTATGCCTAGGCGATCGTTACAATTTCATTATATTGTGTAGCCTATGTAATCTTCTTTCGTATTAAGTAACAACATTTATCCTATCTATAATAAAAAAAACTTTCTAGAACATTAATTTACTAAAATCGAACTTTGGTATGTTTTCATTACTTATACAAAATTCTTTCTATCTCTAAACCCGTTGACCGATTTACATCATAATTCAAACGGGAATATCAGTTTTAAACATAATCCTCTCATTTGACACTAAAATCACGCAAATATTCCTATAAACAAAAAATCACGTTTTCAATTTAAGTAGATACAAGTTACGTAACTATTCTGCCTATAATTTATTTTTCTTCACATTAACCCTGCGTTCCGAGTTAGGAAATAATCGATGTGAGCGTGCTTAAACCCGTACCGAATTAGCGTGAGCGCGATAACGATGTCCCGTGAATCGTCATAGATGACGTCATGACATGCGCCATCTTGCGATAACGCCGACCCTAGAATAATATCACCGTGAGCGCTGTCAAAAATGACAGTGTGTGTGTGAGGATGTGTCAGTGTGTGTTTTGTTTAGATTTGCATCTTAACATAAAATTAAACTAACGTGGCATTTTCGAAATTGTGCTTCTGGCTGATAGTCGCCACCTAACCAAAGAAGAAGAAATGTGGTGTTTAGGAAATAGGTACTGTGTAATAATATCGTTTTTACATTGAGTAAGCACTGTGAGCGCGTTCACGGGGGCGCGGGCGTTCCGAATTGTGGACAGCTCTCAGCTGTCATAATCGTAATACCTAAATCGGAACGCATGTGAGATGATGTGAGCGCTGTGAGCGATTATAGCTAATTCGGAAAGCGGCCTAAAATTCTCAAAAATTGCTGTCAGATACCTACTACGAATACTATTAAAAACGATATTCCTATTCTATCACTTTTAATAACATTCACTATTCGCACGCCCGGCGTTCGTTGCATAATTGCGTAGGTACCGGTAAACGCGGGTTACTTTAGCTCTGGGGGGGAACTTTGGGTCAATACAAAAAAGGGTTTTCTATTTTCTATTGTTGTATAGGGCTACATTGGCTCAATGCATAAATATTGTTTTTGTGTCGACAAAATCTGCAGGTCAAGTCAAACTAACCCTCTTCAAAGAACAACATTGGCTCAAAAGTAAAAAAAAAAAGAAAATATACCTACACATACCTATATTTTGTAAAACAAATATATTAAAATGCTAAGAAATCCACCATAATCCCTACTATCAAAGGGTTTCTAAAAAAAAGTAATTAAACCAAATTCAAAAACTCAAAATTGTGAAATAACTTTAATTTCGGAAGTCGGTGTCTTGGGATCTTTATTTTAGTTGTAGTTTTTTGCCACAGACTTCTGAAATTAAAGTTATTTCACAATTTTGAGTTTTTGAAGTCGGTTTAATTTTTTTTTAAATTACTTTTTTATTTTGATATTTTTAGTTTTAAGTAAAAACTGGAATATTTGTTTGTAATAAGTAGGCAATAGTTTTGTTTTAAATATTGCACTAGAATTTGACCAAGGTTTTGAGATGTTTTCCCTTTGACACTACACCCGTAGCTCGTATCAATAAGCCAGGTCGTCACACTTACACGTATTAGTCCATATCTTGAAAATGACTGACTCGATTTAGATGAAACTTCCACTATTCCCTAAGTTGAAGTAAATGTAAGCCAATACAAAAAAAATGGTCACGATCCGATTAATAGTTGCGGAAAAATGCATGGACAAACATACTATTACATTATACGTCTACAAAATTTTGTATATTTGTTTGGAAGCCCTAATAGATTGTCATATGTGAATATAATGCAATTCCAATAATATTACATACATACGTGTCGAATTGATAACCTCCTTTTTTTTGAAGTCAGTAAAAGATGAAAAAATTAGCTAAAGTAACCTGCGTTTACGGTATTTACTTTAAAATCCAATCACTACTACTGCCGGACGATTCTGTAAAAATCTCACCGTGAAAACTTAGGTGATGTGAGTTTGTTTTTGCTAGGGATTGACACTATTGACAGCTCACTCCACGCTCACTTCACCTAAGTTTTCACGGTGAGATTTTTACAGAATAGCACCGCTGGAATAACTTTTGTTTAGAATGTTCCATGACCAAGGGTTGATTTTTCAATCGACAGATAATTTTTGTTTTAGAATATCATTGGTTATTGTAATAAAATTGACATCTGACAGTTTTTGTAAGTATTGAAGAATTGTCAAAAATTCAATATTATTCCTCCAATAGTAAAAAATTGGCTGGCTAAAAAATTAACTGGCGTTGGAAAAATCAGCCCTAAATGGAATCAAAAACAATAAGTTCATCGAATTATGCTCACGTAGGTATAACTCTGAATTTAAGCTTTCACGGTTACCTACCCTACAGCGCGCACCCATCATTAGGAAAGAACCGCCCCTAAGACGACCTACTGACCCAAAGAAGATACGGGTGAATTTCAACAAGAGATTTTTATGTATCATTTCGGTGGGATTTTTTTATTTCAATGCAATCTATATATTTTTAGTGACAAATAATACTTTAGTCTATTTTATAACATTGTGCGTGAGTGGACATCAAATATTATCAAAACTTACATAAATATTTAAGGATAAAGTTTTAAGAGTCCACTGAAATTAAAAGTGTCCACCGAAATGATAAAAATTACCACCGAAATGATAAATCCACCGAAATGATACAGCTAAGAACAACCGTGCCCCCAGCCAGGGTTCCGTACTTTGTTAGGTTTGATTTCCACAAATTTTAGATAAACACTGAGACAGGACAGTACACAGTTTTTTTAATATCATCATTAATATACAGATATTACAGTTAGTATTATTACATATATCATTCTTTGAGGTTACAATAACCTCAAAGAATGATATTAATGTAATGTAATGTTTATTATGATATGAATGAATAGTTTCTTTACTTTTATAACCTTTGGTAATTTTTGTGGTTGTTGTTGTGTGAAAATGTTGGAAAACTTTATCGTAAATGCTGGTAACCTTAAATAAATATTTTTGCTTGTTTATGTACTAATACTAATTTACTTGATATATTTTCAAAAGAATCAACGTATCGCGATTAGAAAGCTTAAAGTTTCTGATTAATATGATGGTTGCATTTGTAAGTTATGCCATTAATAGTAATACCTAATGTCTACCTATTGCACTAAGAGAAAAATGCTAGGTATAATTTAGTTAAATTGGTAACGAGAGGAGAATAGTGTTTCTACAGGTATATCAGTAAAACTTCTAAAATTAAATCAACTCTTATATTTTTAAAATACAATAAATGAATAAAAAAAAACTCTAGGTAAAAGTAGGTACATTACAAAACTATGACTTTGTATTTGACACCAGGATCTCTAAAACTTTATGTTTTTATCATTTCGGAGATACTTTTAATTCCGGTGGACTGTAATTGGTATAACAGTCCACCGAATCCACTGAAATGATAACACTGAGATGATAAAATAGAGGTTAGTTCTACATTTAACTCCGAAAAAAAATTATTTAAAAAATATGAACACTACTCAAACAAAACAGTACTTACTGCGAATTTAATACACAATTTTGAAACAAATTAAACAAATCTAGAACGAGTTATAACAGCCACCGAAATGAAACTATTTTTGTCCCCATATTACTGAAATGATAAACTTACTTTTTTGGCGGGAAACCGCAAGACGTTGGGACCGGTGCGTTCGCGCCGAGAGCTTAAGCCGGACTGATCCGGAGTGAGAAAAGGTGAAAGGGGCGTAACAACGCAATGTTGATGTGGCTATTCTACTAAAACTTACTGTCCTCTGAAATGATAACTTTTTTCCAGACAAAAGTTGACTGCCTGTCAAATCCATGAGAAAGAAGATAAACAAACAAAAATTGTTTTATTTGATCGAATATATTATAATTTAATGATAACAAAATCAATTTACATCCATATTACGAATGTATTTGCAGGAGAAGGTATGTTATGAGCGGAATTGGGTTCAGGACAGGTCACCGTGATGATAAAATAACACTTTGTAATTTTTTTTTTGGGTATATTAGAGGGTAGATACCAATGATTTTTTTTGCCAAGGTAGAGAAATACTTACGTTGTTGAGAAAAAATATATAAAATTAATAATCAGCACATTGCACTACCGTTCTCAGGTTTGCCGTGTATTTTTTTGCTTGGGCAATTCACCCATACCTACCTACCTATCCCTTCTATTAATTCGAAAATTCTATAGAAAAACACCACTGACACATTTTTTCAATACTAACCTTTGTTTATTTTATTTCACTTTAAAAATTATAAATACAAAAAATATTACTCACCGTTATCGTCGTCTACCGACAAATATCAATCACCCGGCATGATCCACTCAAAAACTTTGGTAAAAATAATTAAAAAACGCACAGTCAAAAATGTCTGGGGACAGAAGACATCCCGCCAGGCGCTCAACGCACAGTACCACACAACACGACTCCAAGTGACGTACTGAATAAACGTCAAACGATCTCGGGAGCGGTGGGTGTGGCTTATTCCTAGTGAGACATGATAATTGGCTGCCAATTCTTAGTATGTGCAACCATTGGGCAATTTTAGAAACGTTGAAAACTCCACCAATCATACCAAGGATACTTTCTTTCTAACACTATACGACGCGTCGTAGTTATAGATATGTATAGAGTTTACATTGATGTGCTGCCGTCTGTACTTTTAATATGAGTTTTAAATTTTCTTTCATTTAATTGCAATATGTCACAAGGTATTTTGTTGTAGCATTTAACACAGTACCTACCCCATAAAAGATGTATGTACTTTAGATAATCTAAAAAAAGGTTGATCTAATTTATCTTTATTTCTAGTATTAAAATTATGCCTATCACTTATTTTATTAAAAAGATGTTGATTTTTTCTTACATACATAATATTTTCATAAATGAATTGGCAAGGTACCGTCATGATATTAACCTTTTTAAATAGTTCCCTAAGAGATTCGCGACGACGTAGATTGTAAATGGCTCTGACAGCTCTCTTTTGTAAAATAAAAATGGATTCAATGTCAGCAGCCCGACCCCATAGTAAAATGCCATATGACATAATACTGTGGAAGTAACTAAAATAGACCAAACGCGCGGTTTCTACATCTGTTAACTGTCTTATCTTTCTAACAGCATAAGCGGCGGAGCTTAGCCGCCCCGCAATAGATGTTATATGAGGTCCCCATTGTAATTTCTCGTCTAGCGTGATTCCTAGGAAAACTGTCTGATCAATAAATTCTAGTTTTTGGCCATTCAATATGATTTCACATTCGCTACTTCTAACATTCGGTAATTTAAATCTAATGCATTTGGTTTTTTTTTCATTAAGTACTAAATTATTTACCGTAAACCAATCTTGGACCTGAAGAATAGAGTTATTCACGTCGTCAAGATTTTGTGACCGTCGGTCTATTTTAAAGATTAACGATGTGTCATCTGCAAATAACACCATCTTCGGTTGATTTTGAAGTAATTGGGGTAAATCATTAATGTAAACTAAAAAGAGGAATGGACCCAATATCGAACCTTGAGGAACACCCATTGTCATTTCAGACCCTAATGAGTTTACGCCGTTTACTTGAACTTTAACCTTTCTATCTTTCAGGTATGATCTTAGCAAGTCAAGTGCTGCTTTTCTAATTCCATAGTGCTCCAGTTTCATCAGAAGTGTCTCGTGGTTTACGCAATCGAACGCCTTAGAGAGGTCGCAAAAGATTCCAATGGCATCTTGTGCTTCTTCCCAGGTGTTAAAAATGTTCTTTATTAGGGTAACACCGGCGTCAGTAGTGCAACGCCCTTTGGTGAAACCGTACTGGTGTTCATGAAAGATGGAATTTTTATTAAAGTGACGTAACATTTGATTGAGCATCAACTTTTCAAACACCTTACTGAGAACTGGTAGAATTGACACAGGTCTATAATTGTTAGGATCTTTACTATCACCGGATTTGAACAATGGTACTACTTTACTATGTTTCATAAGATCCGGAAAGACTCCTTGGTCAACACTGGTGTTAAATATGAAAGCTAAATAGGGCGCAATAGTTTCGATAAAAGATCTACATACTTTTACAGACATTCCCCAGAGATCTTCTGTTGATTTAATGTTAAGATCTCTAAAAGCTTTTATAACAGCCTGGGGGCTTGTATGCTGAAACCTAAACTCCAAAGGGCATGCCTTTACATTCTTTTTAAGTAAGGCAGCAGAAAGCGTGGGGGATGAATTTAAAGCTTCAGTAGTTTTAAGGGGAATATTAGAAAAAAAGTTTTCAAATTCCTGAGCTATTTCTACATCTGAGTTGATGGGGCCATGTGCAGTCTCTAAATTAAATTCAGTGTTAGGCTGTTTTTTCCTACCTGTTTCATTATTTATTATTTGCCATGTAGTTTTTATTTTATCATCAGCTGATTTTATTTTATTGCTAATATAAAGAGCTTTAGCTTTTTGGCGCACACTTTTAAAAGTTTTTGAATATTTTGCAACATACTGATGAAAGTTTGTATTATTCATATGTTGCTTTAAGCCATAGAGTTCAAAAAGTACAAAAATCAGTAAGTATAGTCAAAGTTAAAAACTGCAGCACAGCACCGCACACACACCGGACACTGCTCCACCAACGCTGCAACAACACTGCCACTCCATACCACCACCACTGCACTGCATACTCCTTTCGCTTCGTTTACATTCATACTGTTTTTTCACTTACGTTCGATTGCCAGCGCGTTAGAATTTTATATGGGAAAAAGTTATAGCGCCACCTGGTGGTCAATAGGAGAAACCTAATTTCCCATACAAAATTCTAACGCGCGTTGGTCCCATAGATAAGTTTGTTCATATTCATGGGTAGAACACCCTGTAAAAATTTTGATGGTGATAAAAAAATCTTCCTGTAAGTATAAGCAAAGTATCCATTGCCTGGTTTCATAAAACGATGATATAACAATAATGACAGAGGCTACAAGAAAACTAATAACAACTTCATGAGAATTAAATTAATAAATTAAAACTAATAACTGTAATCATCTTCAATTAAGATTATATCTATCTTATAAACTGCCAAGAAAATGATGATAAGGAATAATTAATTCTGTCTAACAATCTGCCGTCAATAATGAGGCTCCCGTGGTAAGTAGAATTCAATTTAATATGACATTTGAGACGCCATCATCGAATTTTACGTCACATTTAAACCGTTAGTCTAGTGGTCACAAGCACTACTTTGGAGCATGAGCTCCTGAGTTTGATTACCAGGTCTCACCAGCGTCCATCAGTTCCTGTAACGTGCAGCTGACAGGACACGCAGGACACGATATTAAGTGTCCCATCGTTTGTGGAACAGCACCACATTAACACTCCAAGGCGGAGTCGTCTATGAATCTCCACCTGAACAGGTATTCCTTGCTTCGGCCAACCTGCGTCCGGAGTCCGTTTAAAGACTTCCAGGTTACCCAAGGTTGCTATTACATGGGATTTAAGAGCGTTTACGACGTACAGCATTTCATACAAACTTTCAAGCCCTTGTTTTCGAAATAAATAAACCGATTTTAATTAAACTTCATACGCATAAGCAGGATATAAACGTCTAAAAAGGTACATAAGAACATTTTCGAAATATCCTATTTAAAAAAAAATTACTGGAAATTTCCGTTTCCATTGAAAATTTAATATCGGTCGAATTTGGCTGTAACACTATTTTTCTAAAATGTTTTTAGTAACTTTTTAGACTTTTGTATCTTGCTTATGCGTATGAAGTTTCATTAAAATCGGTTAATTCATTTAGAAAAACAAGGGCTTGAAAGTTTGTATGAAATGCCGTGCGCCCTGGCGTGATGTTAAGTTATTTCAATAATAATCACACTAGGAGTCTTCTCCTAAACCAATTATTTTGAAATATAATTGAATTTACATAGAAGTACCTACAGCCTTTGTTGTACACAGCAGACTGGGACTCAAGGACTTGTAATGTGGAACGACTACGCAAAATTCGCGCCTCTCTAGTCTCTATACGGCATTGGATAAATTAATATTTTAATACAAAGACTTCTCATCTAATTGTATCCCCGAATAGGCAAAAACAATATTGTTCTGTTGAATATGACAATAATACGAAATCAGATCAAGGAAAGATTTAAAAACTACTATTTTACTATAATTTTTTTTTCCGTGAACAAATCCTCATGGATACCCTTCGTCTGGGGAGAACGGAGGGTTATGTTGGAATCCTACTGACTAAGACCCTAAGACCCCACTCTTCCTTCGCGTTCTACTTGAGTCGCGTCGCGTCTGTCTATGGAGAATCATGTCATTCACCGCATCCTCAACTATGAAAATCTTACCCGTCTTTGTTCTTGCTTTTTAACTTCACCTTATTGATTGTCTTACCAAGAGGTATCGTATTACCCAGTAACTGGGTTGTGGAGGTGAGGTAGGTATTTGACTTCAGTAGTTCAGTGACATTTCAAACACCAAATAATAATACTCATAGTTCTTCCATCGTTCTTGGTAACCAGTCTACTTTAGCCACCCAAACCAATAGTCCAACTTTTTATTTTTCCATATCCTGCAATAGTCCTACACCAACCGGGGGTTATCCTTGGGTGCACTTGCATAGTGCATACAGGGATAATCGCCGGTTGGTGCCGCATTTCATTTAAATTTCCTAAGGGGCCTCTGCGAGTTGGCTTCGGCCCCTCGTACGCCTTCCAAAGGACCAGTACCCTATGTGCGTAACACACTATTACTCTCAATTTGAATAATTTTCTAACATATTGCTAATCCATTGCTCCATAAGTTCGAAAAATGTGTCTGCTCAACAACGTAAATAACGCAATGAATGTTGTTGAACTGTCAAAATGAAACCCATTGCTACTGATAGTGTGTTACGCAATTACCCTGCGGGACCGCATGGTGCCGAGATATATAAAATAAAAAGTACTCTTACGTTTATTTTTATTCAAAACAACAAACAATGACAGTAATGATGAGGCAAACGATGCAATCACGTCTAACAGAACAATAAAACAAACCAATCAATTGTTAACACGATATTTTCCTGCAACAGCTAAACCTGTTGACCTCAACGTAATGGAGGCAGTAACCATCGCTCATAACAATATAAAATTAATCATTAAGTCTTATATAACACTAGCTTCTGCCCGCGATTTCGTTCTCGTGAATTCTTGTTTTAACATAATATACAATACTAATAATACAATAAATTATACCACATTTCTGACGATATACAAAAAAATTACGAAAACGGTCGCGAAAAAAAATCAGCTGTTCCCTAAATTTATGTTCGCATAACTCGTCAAAATGTAGGGAACAGCAGATTGTTTTTCGCGAACCTTTTCGTTCATTTTTTGTATATCGTCAGAAAAGGCGATAACAACACGTGTGTGGTATAATTTATTGCATATATGTGTGGTTTCCATACTGTTTACACAAAGACACTCGGTAATCCTGTATCTTCCCATTAGGGAAAGAATTTTTGGAATCGGATCAGTAGTAAATTATTTCATCACCACTGCTCTCAAAACGGTGAAGGAAAACATCGTGAGGAAACCGGCATGACTTGAACCAAAAATTCGAAGACATGTGACATCTACCAACCCGCACTGGGTCCGCGTGGTGGATTACGGCCCACTCCCTCTCACAGAGAGGAGGCCTGTGTCCCAGCAGTGGGAACGTTATAGGCTGATTATGATGATGGATCAGTAGTTCCGAAGATTACCCCCTTTTTTTTACATACCAACTCACAAATACCTCTTTATAATATTAGTATAAAAGTATAGACTACATAGCGATCCGGCCCCTGCTTAGCACGGTTTTACTTGACAAAACATCAAGATTTTGTTATTATATTTAAGTTCAATAAGAATGTATATTACCTATATAAATAAAGCCATGCCTTATAGCCATAGATCCGAAAGGTTCTGGAGTGGCGACCGCGTACCAGAAGTCGTAGCGTTGGAACGCCTCCCACAAGATGGACCGATTACATTGTAAAGACCGCAGGACTCCGGCAAGGGAAGGAATGCGGGAAGCACAGAACCGGTCGAAATGGCAGTGCTTGGGGGATGCCTATGTCCCACAGTGGACGTCTTTCGGCTGCAATAATTAATGATGATGATACCAATGAACCTTCCAAAATGAATTCTCTAAATAATGGTAAAAACCACGTCACAATCCGTTGTGTAATTTAGAAGAACAACGCAGCCATACAGACAGTGACGTTTACATATACATATGTATAGATATTGATACATTAAGTCTTATGTAATATTACAATAACGTGATTAGCCTTGACTGACGACACGTTAAGATAATAAAGAACAATGTCAGCTGGTATAAGGCGTTAGAGACCGATTAAGTTTGCCAATTCCAGATAGCAATTCTGTGTCCTAATGTCTTTACAGAAGTTTCCTTGAGGAAGAATGTATGTGTATATATATTTAGTACTAGCTTCCGCCCGCAGCTTCGCCCGTGAGGTATGTCGATAAAAACTCTCCTATGTCCTTCCCCGGTATGCAATCTGTCTCTCTGCCAAATTTTATCGAAATCCGTTTGGTAGTTTAGGCGTGAAAAGGTAACATACAGACAGACAGATTCACTTTCGAATTTATAATATTAGTATGGATGTATTAATTTATGTATCTATTATACAGCATATTGTATATATATATCTATGTAACTATTATAGTACCTATATTATTTTGCACTAATGACAACCCCATTTTTTATATCCACGCAATCACTGTCCGTTCCAAGGTTGCCTGGAAGAGATCGCAGGAAGCGTTTTGTAGTGGTAATCATATTTCTTGTTATGTATTTTCTGGTGTACAATAAAGTATATATAAATAAATAAGAATCATTACGAAATACGCTTAATTGCTTATCCTTGTTCTTAATTATCATTAATCAAATTTATGTGCTTCGTCTATTGTCATGGTATTATGAAAATTTACTGATCGTCCGCCAAATTAATCTACAATTCGAAATGGGACGAATTTCTTGACGATTATTAAATGAACTAATTGAAATGGTATATTCAATTTACATTTCTTAATTATTACTCAAAAGACATACCATTTCAATGTATAATTTTGTGACATCATTATTCAAAGACGATTTACGTTTTAAAATTAATTTCATCGAAAAGACAAATATAAATCAATATACTACTGATACAATTCTCTCTATTCTATTCTATTCTCTTCTACAAAACAACCAATTGTGCCCAAACCATTTTAAGGTGTTAAAAAACGATTCGTCCAAAGCTGTAACCACTCATCATCATTTAGATCTAGCCTTTTCCCAACTATGTTGTGGTCAGCTTCCAGTCTATCCCGACGCAGCAACAGGATACCCCTTCGTCAGGCTTCTAACTACCCGTAACCACTGACAAAGATCTACGAATGATAGCTGTAACCAACGGATTAACGTGCTTTCCGAGGCTAGAAGGGTTCTCGATATGTAATGGATGGTCATCCATCCACGGACCGACCGCGGCAAGCGGAGTTTTTTTTTTTGTCTGGGGTAAACCTTTACCTCATTAAAACCACCCCGGTGATCACCTTCAGCACATAGGGGTGGCCCCGTTCTTCCGGAACCCCCCGTGCTACGCCTGTGAGCCACATCCCTGATGAGACTGTAAAGGGGCCTCCCCTGAGCCTCGCTAGGCACGGCAGCAAGTGATCACTGTGCCACAGTCTTCCCAAGCATAGCTTAATTAGCTACCTTCGATCAACTTTTTAAATAAGGTCAGGTACACACGCAGTCCATCCTACAAGACCACAGTTCATTAGATTTTTCGCTCACACAGTTGTGGCGGCAGTAAAATAACAATTAACTAATTAATTCTTAGATAACTAAGTACTTAGTGATGTGGTTAGCCTTGATTCTTGTAGGCTGCTGCATACAGATCAGTAGGGCCGGAGGAACGCGCGTGCGCATTGTTTAGGGCTGCCATAAGAATGTTCGATTGGAATTTGATTTGTTGATGCACTTGGTTCTACTGATTTTGTTTTTGTTGACTCGGGTACATATATTTTGCTTCATACCCATTTCAATGAGTAGATATCCAACAAGGTGGAATGACCATTACTGTGTATTAATATTAGAGAATTATGCCTATTTACTACTACAAAGTGAAAAATAACTTTAACTTCGGAAGTCGGTGTCAAAAAACGGAAATGCGGAACTAACGACACCGAGTTCCCACTGCTGGGACACAGGCCTCCTCCCGGTGAGATGAAGTGGGCCGTAATGCCGTGGTCCCCACGCGGGACCAGTGCGGGTTGATATTGGTAGATGTCACATGTCATGTGTCCGATAATTTTATTCTAGAGCATGCCGGTTTCCTTACGATGTTTTCCTTCACCATTTTGAGAGCAGTGGTGATGAAATAAACGAAGTAAAGCCCCTGTCTGGGTTCGAACCTACGACCTACAACTCGTAAGTCGCGGCCGTTACCACTGGACCTCAGGGCCAATAGATTGCTTTGCCAACCCTATAACCACCGTCGCACACGCACCGACAGACTCCCTATATGGAAGCAAGGACTCGACACATTATATGGACAGAACAATTTGTCTGACTTTTTGTCTGTTATTACATTTTGACATTACAAATCGATACCCCGTACTGGGCCCGCGTGGTGGATTACGGCCCACTCCCTCCCACACAGAGGAGACCCGTGTCCCAGCAGTGGGAACATTATAGGCTTATTATGTATGTTATGTAATTTGTAATTGGATCACAAAGGCAAAGGACAGACAAACGTGGAGTAAAATGGGGGAGGCTTCCACCCGTTGAGGGGTCCATATTGAAATTGAAATATAATATAATGAAATTGTAAATCGTATTTTAAAAAATTAAATTTATTTAATATTTGTTTTAGAAAATTATTTTATTAATTTAGAAACTAATTGTTATGCGTGTAACTTTATAATTATGAATTGTATTTTAATTTTATTATTTTCTGCATGCACATTTATGTAATATTTATTCATTATGGAAATAAAGAGGCTATAATAATAATGTAATTTGTAAAAGGTCAAAAAACGTTATTGTTTATTTGAAATGGAGACACAAATTTTTAGAGGAACTAATTAGAACCGATGAAGCAAGTAATTAGAGGTTCTGTTTGATCTTGGTTCAAAGAAAAGTCTTGCGAGGTCGTCGCGTCGCCTTATGGTTTATTTACAATTTGTTGGATTTTTTTTATTATTTCTATAATTGTATTTTATGAAAATTATTTTATTGTTGTTTGTTATATTCATATTAATTTATATCTATAGATATGGAAATACAGCCGCACAGGTCGATCGATCAGAATAAGCTACGCTTGCTGCGGTTGATCTATGGATGGGTGACCATCTTTACATACCGTGACCCCCCGTGCCTCGGAAAGCACGTTATGCCGTTGGTCCCAGCTGTCATTCGTGGATCTTTGACAGTTGTTACGGGTAGTCAGAAGCCCGAAAGTCTGACAACAGTGACAACCAGTCTTACCAAGGGGTATCGTATTACCCGGTAACTGGGTTGTGGAGGTCAGATAGGCAGTCGCTCCATGTAAAATACTGGTATTCAGCTGCATCCGGTTAGACTGGAAGCCGACCCCAACATAGTTGGGGAAAGGCTCGACAGATGATGATGATAGATTTATAGATAGATTAACACTACAACAAACTCTTGCTTCTTAGTTTTCTAAGTTTTAATTAAGACCTTCGTGCTCCGATAACAATATCGCGACACACTGGGCCATGCTCTAATTGAAACATTAGAGACAATGACACTATAAACGAACACTTAACAACATTTATGCAAGCTGCCCTTGCGCAGTTTTCACAACTGTCCGCTTGGGAGCGCACGCGCCGCTGCGCAAATATCAGTCGCGAAGGTTCGTTGGGTAACATCCGACTTTGTGTGTGTCTTTGACAAATATTTAATATTTCGATGACGGCCAGTGCTAAATTGCGTCAAAAAGATGACATTTGTAAAGAACTTTTTTACGTTTGTATAACCACTGTCCACTGTGTGACATTGTTTGTACAGACGCGTGCCATAGACGCGTGCCAGCTGCACATCAAGCTACTACTGCTACTACAATCTGTAAAATTTCTTTAAAGCGGCCCGGTACAACTCTGTGTAAATTTCAAGGGTCTACTTATTACTGTTCAAAAGATACAGCCCTGTGATAGGCGGACGGATGGACAGCAAAGCCTTAGTAATCGGCTCTCGTTGGCAGCCTTTAGGTACGGAACCCGAAAAGCGAACCGCAGACGTTTTCACCTCAAGTCTACGTCAATGCGAAAAAAATCTTTATTGTTTCCACGATACCTCTGATTTCTGAAATCTCTTTTCAGTCGGCGGCCATTGTTGGCGCCTTTTTATAGATACGACCATTCACATCCCAGCAAGGATTCCTCCAATCCTTTTGTTTTCCGATTCAATGGCGATGTTTTTTTTTCACCGTCACGTTTTTTTTTCTCTTTTCTATCGGACATGATTCGATGTTCCATTCGGAATTTCAAATTTCGAGTGCAGCGTTCCGATAGATTTGAATTTTACTTATTTAGCATTAGGCTTACGTACCTACGTAAACTAGGTAGTACGTGAACTTTTATCCGAAGTCGCTGTTTGTTATAAGTTATGCTGGTGAGCGGTGAGTTGTAGATCCAGCCTGTACCATATTTAGTTAATAATCTCTCTGGTGTCACGTAGCTAATTTGCATTTTTTACTTGCATTTGTAATTTGTTAATTAGCATTTGCATTTTTTCATTTGCTCGTGAATTCTCAGTATTTAATTTGTCAAATTTCTCTAATAGATATTCTGCTTTATCGCTACAGCATAAGGTTCAAGGTTGATTGGGAAAATTTGACAGTTTCGGGTAGCTTGATGTGTTGGCGTCTGTACCTACTATAGAGCTATCATTTACCAGGGAATATGTCTTTCATTGATTTGAATTTGCCCTGGCGGCTGATAGTACGTCATGCTCACTCAAATGTCTCGCTGACACGCGGTGGCGTGTGTGTTGGATCATTTAGCTTCCTTCAAAATGGTTGACCTGAATGATGAATGGTTGCAGGTTGAGCTATACCTAAACTAATATTACCTATCTTATCTAATATTAAAAATGCGAAAGTAAGTTTGTTTATTACCTTTTCACGCCTAAACCACTGAACCGATCATCATGAAATTTTACATATACTCGTACGTTGTCATGTCATGTACAGAAACGGACAATAGGGTACCTTTCATCCCAAAAAAAAAGTGCTATTATCGAGGAAAACAACTATAGATGGCGCCACGTTTCGAACGGGATCGAAACTTATGCGGGTGAAACCGCGAGGCGCTGCTAGTAAAGAATAAAGATTAGATTTTTTTATGTTCGTTTGTTACGCTTTCACACTAAATCGGCTGAATGGATTTGGATGAAATTTAGCACATGGATAGACCATGACCTGGAGAAAGCAATAGACTTTTCATCCTGGATCGCAGACGAAGTCGCGAGCAACAGCTAGTTCTATAGTATTCTGGAATGGGTGGCATAAGGAATTAATGTTTTTACCTACCTGTATAATTAAACAGTGAATTATTAAATGCTTCTATAACAGAAAAAAATACATTTTTCAAATGTAAACATACCCGTTCACATATACTTTTAAACGTTTGTGCGAAATATTTTAGACCACGAAATTCGTTACCGCAATTTAAAATTCATATTTACACCCCCGACTAACCATATAACAATTGACGTTGCAAATTGCTCGTGAAATTTCAATTTTATGAATTCAGCCGAGCTTTGGCAAACGGCCAACCGCCATTGTTTTCTTTTAAAATTAAAACTAATTCACGCTCCACCTCGCGCGGGAAAAATTAAAGCATGGCGGCACTAATTCAACGTTAAATATGGAACCTAAAAAGACCGCGAAAACTAGGACGGTAGATGTATTCCAGTAAAACGGGGCTGCTCTTAAAAATTGCATCAGTTACTGAATTTCAGCGAACGCAGCGCGGCGTTGACAAGGAAACTTTTAAATTTGAAATTCCATTCGCGTCGTGGTGCAACTGAAAATAACTCATCAAAGAAGAGTTGCAGAATGGAAAAACTTAATCACACTAGCTCGCGAGCTTTATTTTTGATACTGGCAACGTTGAAATTAAAAAGTGTGGGCTGGTGACGTATCTGAATTTAGAACGAGCATTCTCGATTGCAGTTTTATTTGAAAATCGTTCCGAAATGGGGTTTCCAACATTGTAATCTTTTTTGTTTCAAAGCCTCTTATGTCTAGTGGTCGCAACCGTTTCTTCTGAGCATGAGAGCCTGGGTTCGAATTCCAGGTCGGGCAAAGTGTTGTTGGGTTTTTCTATCTGGAATTTATCAGTAACAGCCCGGAGTCTGGGGTTATGTCCGGTTGATGGCAATCGGCTCGCCTCCTATTACATGGGACTTAAACAAAACTGCTAAAACGTAGGTGTGCTCTGCATAACCCTTTGGAAATTACGGGATGATGTTATGTTATGTGTTTTTAAAGCTACGAAAAGCTTTATTATTAGCTGCGCCCCACGGTTTCACGCGCATAAGTTTCGATCCCGTAAGAATATCGGGATAAAAAGTAGTCTATATGTTAATCTAGGGTGTCAGCTACCTTCGTACCAAATTTTATCAAAATTGGTCCAGCCGTTTGAGCGTGAAGAAGTAACAAATATATAAACATACACACACTCACAAACTTTCGCCTTTATAATATTAGTGTGATTCTAACTGAAGGAATGGAGATATAATACAAAGAGGCAGAGAGAGAGAGAAAGCTGCATGAAGAGATGGGGAGGGGGGGGGTTGTTGATGATTTCCTATCCGAAAAAAAAAGGGGACATTACGCTTTTTCGTTACCTACATGACGATTTCAACCAGTCCACCCACACCTTCCGCAACCCGCAATAAAGAGCTTCGTTCCAAAACAATCTATAAAACCAATAACAAAACTGAATTAAAATCCACAGCATTTTCCAATCCCGATAGTCTTGCGTTTAAGCACAGCCTCGTCCGCAGAGATGTCGCTAAAGATAGAGCTCGCTAGCCTAGAAAAGAAATAGTACTTTGATTTCAAACTGCGATTCCTTATTCGTGTTAACGTTTTAAAACACTGGAAAGAAATAAAGCTTATTTACAGGAATATTTGTAATTTATTAAAATTTAAATGCTAAGAACTCCCAAAAAAATTAATATTTAAAAAAAAACTACGCTACGTATATTATAAAATTTAAAGTCGGTTTTCGTGTCGCTCTGTGATTGAGTTTTTTTTTTTTTAGTTATTGATTGATTGTTCTTCACATTTTACTAAACATAAACCGACATGGGCACTTAAACGTCAGAAAGCTAGGTGCACGTCCCAATTGGTCGTTTCCTATGGAGAAGAGCTGGCAAGAAACTCCACGGTTACTCTTTTTCTAAACTGCGCAACCGATTCTGATACGGTTTTCACGATAATTTTGAGAATTTATTCCGAAAAGTTTTACATTTATATTAAACTTACATAAAACAACGAAATCTTGTTGTTTTGCAAAGTTGTCAAAACCGTGCGAATCAGGGTGCGCGTCACTAGCCTAACTACCCAAAAAAAAAAACAGAAACTATTCCAATTCTAAAAATAAACACGTCATTTTATAATTTCCCGGCAAAATAGCGTGTTGCCGTGTCGCGCGGCCAGTTCCATTTGAATACGTTCAAATTAAGGATTTTATAACTTTCATACACAACACTAGAACGGTCATGCGATATTTCTATTTTCATATTGGTGCAACGTTGCGAGAAATGGAACTGTAAATAAAATATATTGTACATTTTCTTTATGTTTTGCTGTTAAAGTTTATACTTACGAGTGACAATTTTATACTGTTGCATTGTCGAAATGTTTTATTTTCTAAACGAAGCTTTTAACGGGTTATTTCCCGAGTGCCATAATATTTTAGGTTTTTCGTTGTTTGTTATTTTATATTTTCCATGATTCTATGTTTCTACGTTTATATTCGCGTTACCTCTGTGCTTTCCAAGTTAATCGATCCCGTGAGAATATCGGGATTAAAAGTAGCCAATAATATGTTAATCTACCTCCATGTAACATTTTATCAAAATTGGTCCAGCCGTTTGAGCGTGAAGAAGTAACAAACATATAAACACAAACTCTCGCCTTTTTATTATTAGTTTGATTAGTAGGATAATAATATTAGTAGGATTCTGAAATCGCCATCGCCAACCCATCTTGAGCAAGCGTGGGTGATCAATGCTCGTGGCTTCTCTGTATGTGAAGAGGTATTTGCCCAGCAGTGGGACAATAACAACCTGGTTTTGGTTTGGTTTTATTATTTATCTACTAGGTACAGACGCCAGCACATACATAAAGCTACCCGAAACTGTCAAATTTTCCCAATCAACTTTGAACCTTAAACGCTTTAGCGATAAAGTTGAAAATCTATAAAAGAAATTTGACAGATTGTAGTTGCTTGATGTGCTGGCGTCTGTACCTCTGTTTTTCTCAAATAAGACACGTCTAGGAGAAGTGGCTGGCTAATAAAATTAGTAGCTCTCATTTACAACTACAACAAAGTACTCAAACAATTAAGAACACACTAATTTGTTACAGAATAATTGTTCAAAGATACAATTCTAGACGCTCCGAAAATAAACAACAGCTCCATCAAAATAGAAAGAAAGAAAAAAAGTTTATTTGGACACAGTTCGTGGAACACAAAATTAATGTAATAAAAAAAAATAATGTTTCAACAACAATAGTATGTGCCTCACGGCTGCGCCAAAAAGGTTCATTTCAGCATTAATGCCAGACAGATGCTGTCTGATGCTGGTTTTCTAATGAACCTTTAGGGAAAAGTGACGGGGAGTACACACAGTTTCAACAATACGTACTTTTTATACTTATAAATAAATATAAATTAGTAATCAAGAACGTATAATTACAAAAACAAAAAAAAAAATAGATGATTTGACTGTCTTTTTATTTCTTAGCTGGCGTCCAGCCGTAAAGCGCCACTATCTGACTCTCATAATTCTCGTGCATTGTCCTGCAGATCGAAAGGCCACTAACCCGTAATTAAATACCTTCAAAATCTAGTCGCAATCTCACATCTCAGCGACAATCAATATCCAAAACTTGTCAAAATGTAGGGAAATTCTAATGATAATTATTCTGTAAATACATATATCTAATAAAGTCACAAATCATATTTTGATCAAGATACAACCTGACCCGACTGAAGAATATTTGAATTTCGCCGTCTACCACTGCGCATTCACCCTAAATGCTTGCGGTCCACCTCATCTAAATATTAATCATAAAAATTCCCACTGTAATGTTGGCACAACTTATTACCAACATTTATTAGTTAAATAACCGTGCATGACATAAAACAAACCCAACATGGGTTGTATCCACCAGGTTGGCAACACTTGAGATCTGCGTGTAACTGACAACACCCTTGTCACGGCTAACTCCAACTGCAAATAAAGTTATGAACGCAGATTTGGATGCGATTTGAACAAAACACAAACATACAGCTCTGAAATTCAATTACAATGTTTGTCGTTGCTATGGTAACAGTTTAGAGCGATTTATTGTGTTCTCTCGCGTTTTTCAAATTAATCTGTAGTGTAAAATGGTGGAATAGATAAATTCTAGGATAATTGGAACTGGGATTTCGAGCTTTCTAGATTTTTTGCCCCTTGTAGGTAGGTATTGTTGTTTGTATAGGGTTTTTCGCATTGCTTTGTTTTATATGCGCACGTTTTTGAACAGCCACAGTTAAAAGTAAACTTCTAAGTAGGTACCTACTTCTATTATAATATTATACGTTATTAATATTAATTCCCGCGTGGTGGATTACGGCCCACTACCTCTCACCGAGAGGAGGCCCGTGTCCCAGCAGTGGGAACATTATAGGCTGATTATGTTATTATTATTAATAATATTTATTTAGAATTACAATAATATTATGCAAGTAAATAACAATAAAATTAATATCTAATTAATTAGTAAAAATAACAAAATTATATCTTAAATTAACTAAAACTATTCACAAACTAACATACTCGTTTATCGTCGAAAAATTCATCCACAAATGTAAGTATAATTGAATGTTATTGAAATCGTGTCGCCCAATGTGTACCTATAATATCAACATTCATATCTGTAATTTCCATGACGTACGTAATAAAAAGAAAAAAAAATTTTTATTAAAAATAACGGGGCAATACTGGGCACGTTTCCGGATGGCAGCGATGCGGACGAGTAGGTAACTACTTCGACGCCTAAGGGCCGAAACACTTAACCACGTTGCGACGACGCCGCAACGCTAAAATCGGCAGTTTGCGTTGCGGCGTTGCGGCGGCGTCGCGAAAAAGAGCGTTTTATTGTTGTATGGTAGGGTAACCAGTTCCTCGTGATTTTTGATTGTGGACAGATGTGTCTCTGCCATGGATCCAAACATATAAATAAATCAATGTCAACGTCAGATATTTTAATTTTAAAACTGCTTCCGGGTTGACGCGTGTTGTTTGCAAGACTGATAAAAACAAACTGAATCATTGTCATCAAATATGACGTCATAACGCTGGAAATTGCGCCGCGGTGCGTTGCCGCGCCGATAAAATAGGCGCTGACGCCACTGCCAATTTTAGGGGCGCGCGGCGCGGCGTCGCAACGCGGTGTTTCGGCCCTAAGTGTCCTTTGTTTTTGTATTTATTTGTATAGTAAGTTAGTTAGTCATTTAATTTAGCATCTAGTGTAAATAGTTTGTTATAGATACTTATTAAAATAAAATATTAAAAATTCTATTGAAAAGTTCTTGAGTTACATAATAATATTTATATTATATTTATATTTTTTTCTTTAAAAAAAACGTTGCCCCACACACTAGGAATTTCTCCTGTATTGTGGGTGCGTTTACAAACATTTAAACTCACATACACAAACAGCCAGACCCGGAACAACTACTTGTAGGTCATACAAATATTTGTTCCGTGCGGGAATCGAACCCGCGACACGCAGCGCAGCAGTCAATCGCTTAACCACTGCGCCAACCGTGCAATAATAGATTTGAGATGGGAAATGCGGCAGATACGACGGACGTAAAGAACTCTTCCGATTCACCCTCTCTAGATCAGCACGAATTCTGAAACATTTTGCTACTTTAACTCATTATTGCCCACTGTTTCCTTGATAGAAAACTTCGAAAAACGAAACAATTCCAAATAAAACGTGTGGGGGACCCCCGTCAATAACGAAGATTCCTACCCGATACCCATACACACTCACACTCGCTCGTATATAACAGACAGAGAGAGATATAGAAAGTCGCTTAACGTTTTTTCTACCAGCCAACTCCTAGCGCAAAAATTTGTTCCAAAAGTACCGTTTCAAATTCAATAAAAAGAATCCTGTTCAAATTCAAAATCCGAATCCAAACAGAATCCTCCTTCTTTATTAGGCCAGGGATAGACATGCGACAGAACAATTATTGTCAGCGCCGCACTATTATATCCTATCTACCCCACCGCCCCACGTCAACCCTTACACCCCAAGAGAGCCAAGTGCCTGAAATTTAATCCGGGAAAAACCCAATCGGTACATCTTGACCCGCAAGTTATTCTCTGTGAAGGGTTGAGAATGTAATACACTGGGACTGGGGTGCTTCTTTTGTTGTCTCTGGAAAATTTTCGGGAAACTGTAAAAGAAAAGTCGGGATTTGCTACTAAAGTTGGGCTTAGTACCTCTTGAAAACTGACTAAAGTTGGTACTTATGTTGCTGTGCCGAAAATAGGTTTTCAATAAAATTCAGCACTCTTTCCTTCGGAGAATAAGAATATAAGCCATATCCAGTGGACGCCTGATCTTTTAAGTAGTACTTATAAAAAAAAAACTGCGGGTAGCAGACATTAATATTAAAGCTATCGGCTCAGCACTAAGCATAGGATCAGCTTTGTATAAATGGTCGCTAACAATCGCTTGGTCAAACGTTAGGATGAAATAATCATGCTCTCAGTACGCCGACCGCACACCCGCCCGCGGTCGGATGGTAATAGAAATAAATAGGTACCGTATCTGACCCTTTGCCGCCGCGGGTCACTTCGCCCCCCGGGACGTTCCCACCGAAATTGTTACACTTTCCCGCTGCCCTCAATTGAATGTTCATAGGGTTAAAATTGACTTTAAAAAGTTCTTGTATTCTTTTTGGGCAAAGATATAAAATGTTGAGTGCCTTCTCACGTATTATCGTTGTTTTTTTTTGGTATTATGATTATAGACACAGGATTTCGGCACAATTTCGGTGAGCTTTTGAATTTTGGAATTAGAACGCTTATTTGTAGACCTTTTTTATTAATTTTCAGAGACACGAGAAGACTGTTCATTGTATTTTAGAAAGGATGTAGTTAGCTATTTTTAGGTATAACCCAAAGAGAGCCAGATTTGGGTTAATAAAGGTCGTGAGTTCTAACTGCGCCTTCTAACCTTTTGTGGTCAGGCCACTTAGAACAAAATGTTAGGTTCGCTTTGAAACTAACTTGTGAGTCACCCGTGTTGAGGCTTAAGTACTCTCGTCTTGCGTCATAGCTATGTGGGTATAATTTTATTAACAGGAAGTTTTTTAGTAGGTCGAATTTCATAAAATAAGTAAGTACCTAGTACCTTTGTTTCTAATATAACCTTTGTTTTGTCTTATATAAATAATAGCAACTGCCCTTTTACATACCGAGACCCCTCCGTGCCTCGGAAAGCACGTTAAGCCGTTGGTCCCGGCTGTCATTTGTGGATCTTTGACAGACGTTACGGGTAGTCAGAAACCTGAAAGTCTGACAACCAGTCTTACCAAGGAGTATAGTATTACCCCATCTGACCATATTGCTCCATGTAAAATACTGGTATTCAGCTGCATCCGGTTAGACTAGAAGCCCACCCCAACATAGTTGGGACAAGGCAGGCAGATGAGATGATTGTTTGTTACATTTGGTTCTTTATTTTCAGTTGCTTCCTGTAATTTCTGCAGTGTCTAATGCTACGTTCACACGCGCGCGTTCAACTCGACATTCAACGTGCACATTCACATTCCCGAGCGTGTAAACGGTACGCCCGAGCTCGTAAACGCGCCTGTGAACATGAATGCCGCGAACCGGGCGAGTGTCGGTTTTTTGGCAAAGTTCAAAGGATGAATGTGCGGGCCCGCCTGGTGACTGTTTTCACGCGCGCGGGCAGTCAGTCTCTCTCGCGCTTTCATGACGAGTGGATCTTCTTTGCAGTCTTTTTCTCCGTCGTTCATCATTTTGTTTCTTTTTCCAATAAAAATAAGTTAAGCCAAAGGATATGGCAGCAACAACACCGAGATCCTCGCTGCCCGCACCTGGCAGGTCCCTGGCACTGACTGACACTACGGCGTGCGTGTGAACAGCTTGAATTTTCGCCGACCTGGGGCGGGCTGCATGCCGCGCAGCCCGCCAGGCAGCCCGCCGGGCTGCACGGCGTGCATGTGAACATAGCATTAGACATTGACATATACATTACGGCGCGACTAAATGGCACCAACGCGCTGGCCCTAAAATGACGGTTTTAGGGCCAACGCGACTCAATTGACGGTGGTGCGCGCGAACTTCGAACTTCGAACGAAGAACTTCTATGCAAAATGTTCAGACGGGCGTATCCTTACTTTTGAAATCATTGGTCTAAGAACGTTAGTTAATCTAAATAAATAAAAATAATAACAGTACCTAGGTGAATACCCACATGACTAACTAGAGAAGACATCATCATCTGCCTAGCCTTTTCCCAGTTCTATGTTGGGGTCGGCTTCCAGTCTACCGGACGCAGCTGAATACCAGTATTTTACATGGAGCGACTGCCTATCTGACCTCCACAACCCAGTTACTGGGTAATACTATACCCCTTGGTAAGACTGGTTGTCAGACTTTCGGGAATAGAGAAGACGACTAATAGAGAAGTATGGAAGAAAAAGACATGTTGCGGCGACCCCTTAACATGTATTTTTCTTCCATCCCATCTGTATAAATTGGGATAAGGCATGATAATCAATGGGTATATAAGCATATCTTACAAAGGAATTTGTCCAACGAATCGTTACGGTAAAATAAGGATATTATACATAGGTATTACTTCGTAGGTACTGTATATAGAAAGAAAGAAAATACATTTATTACTTATACTTACATAACATAATCACAATCGATACGCTATGAAACAAAGTTAAGTAGAGCGCAAAATAATTCATAACAACTCCAATTCGACGCTACGTTATCGCACACAAATATAAAACCAAAATGGATACCTACAAGTGCCCATTTTCTAACATTATTCTAACAACTGTAGTGTAAACTATTTTCTTTTATAACCTCAACTGTGTCGTGAAAATTGATGGCGCGTGAAAAGCGTCGAATAAGATATTTCAAGTTGTAGTAGCTGGTAGCGACATCTACATAAATATGTTTTATGTAATATTCACTGCTCTGAAGTCTGAACAAAAGAATAAAAGTGGCATTATAACATTTCCTGAACTCCTATTTATTTGTGGTTTCGGTTCGAAATTTAAATGAGTCGGAATTTGGAATGGTTTTGGAACAGGGACTTTTGATTGGATTCGTATTTCGAAACTAAATTTGAGGCCAGTGTCCTGTCATGGATATCGTTTTAAAACTAAGGTTTTAGTCGAGAAGTACCTACTTATCAGCAGGGCTAGCATGGCCGGAGACATTTTATCCACGGGGAGAGGACAAAATACTATTCCCCTCTGTCAATTTTGTCCACCCTCCGAGCATGGCGACATGGGTGGATAAACTATCACGGTGGACAAACCAGGGGAAACGTTTGTCCCCGAAATTATTGCCATTATAAGAAAACTTTTATTCAATTACAAAATAGTCGAGAATATCGTCGTATACGAAAGTACTTTATTTGTTTCCTTTATTGTTTAAATTGTATAAATTATTGTTATTAATTATTATTATTATTTTATTGTATAAATTTATTTTGTTCAAATTGAACGCCGGTGTATTTTTCGCTCGATTTTCTCCCTTTCCGACGACAACACTAAGCTCCAGTAAGCACGAAACATTTTTATATTACAATTAATTATATTTTCTCCAAGAGATATACTTAAACCCACCATCTAAAGACGAGGACAAGTTTCTCCCTTTGTTATGTCAAAATATCTGTAATTTTTCTCTTCCACTAGTCGCCATGCTATAGGCGGGGGGTGAGTATCCACGTCTAATGTCAAAAAGTGATATAATTCTCTTTCCCCCTGTTGCCGTGCTTTGGCAGGTGGATAAAATAATTTTATCCCTTGTCAGTGGAAATAACCGGTGGACAAAAGTTTTATCCCCAGCCCATGCTAGCCCTGCAGAGGGGCAATTTTATTCTCGTAATTTTAAGAAGGTTCACAGTCTGATTTCACTCTTAATCTGTCAAAAATACCTCTAAAATCCCTAAATTCTTGACATTGATTGTCGCTGAGATGACATTGCCAATAGAATGTTTAAACCTCCCAGTATTATCTAAATAAACGGCGAATTAGGGATTAATATTTATACCTGCAATTTCGCGTATCTTTCAAAGTTTCGAACAAAACTTTTCTCAAAACGCGTGTCTCATGCATAGACCCCCATTATTAATGTCTTTGCCGGCGCGAAAAGGCAAGAAATAAAATATTTTCAAGTAGCAGGCGAAGTTCGCAGACAAGGGCCTCAACTTTGTGACGGGAACATACTCGGTGACGACGGTTCCTCGTCAAACTTGGTCGGGTATTATGTTGCTAATTTTATGCCTAAGTTCTATTGAGAATAAAAATAAATTAGTAAAGTACCTTTATTAATAGATATTAAGGTACTTTGTTAAAATGCCGATGAAAGGTGAAAGTATCGAACATTGTTGATAAAAGTAATTAGAATTACTTGTAGCCACGTGTAGATAATATGTTTTTTTCAATGACATCGACGCGCAAACGGTTAGCACTTGTTTTTTTTAACATTAATTCAGCACATGATTCTAGACAGAGCGTAGAAATTTTTCGTAGGTTGTCAAAAAAAATTGAACAGCAAATTTTTTTTAATAACTGTCTAAAAATTCCAACCGCTTCAGAAAAAAATATGCTGAATCTATGGTAACACCATCCTGTATAAACAAAATGTACAGGTAAGTCAAAATATACATAGATAAACAGCAGTTATGTGCGTTGTGCTATCTATGATTTTTAAATTTTACTGTCAAAGTTTAATGCCAACACAATTAATACACTCATTTCAATATTCATTGACTTCACAAGAAAATAGTTCTCTCACTGAGGCTGATTTACATTTAAAAACAAACCATGGCACTCGAGGGGTATGCAAAGTAGCGCCGCGCCGGGTTAACACCGTCACTATTTATTAAAGTTGCCTCATAAAATGCAAGCGACTACAGCACCGCATTATAGGGTTAACTCCGAAGAAAAATATCTTACAAAGACGGCGTCATAATACTAATAAAAGATTTATGAAAGAACTTAAAAAGATAAAGAATATAAAAATTCTCACCTATTTCGTTTTAATATAACACGTACCTAAGGAAGTTTATGAAAGGAGTTTCTTTTATATAAGGTGTGTAAAATTAGCTCATTAAATACTACTTTCATTTTAAAAGAAGAACGTACTTACGAAAAAGTCTACACCCAAGCCACAGATAAAAAATAAAGTTGTCACTTTTCCCGCGCAAAATCCCAGTAAGAACACATAATTATACAATATCTTAAAAAAACAGGCAATAAACCGTGGCGGAATCACCGCACGTCCGCTAACATGTCGGAACAGCTCCGGGGAGGTGTAAACAGGCTGAACAGGCAACCGGGGCACAATGTCGTGTTAAATATTGTACCCGCCGTACGGGACGGCCCGTTTATTGTACACGGAAAATGGCGGGAGAATGAAAATGGATGTGATAAGTTATGGATTCCTTTGCGTAATTTTGTGCATAATTTTATTTCGTGTGCAAGATAGATACTGGTGTGGTAATAAGGCAATAGGCTTCAGGATTTTATTTCAGAATGTTTTAGATGAAGGTAGTTAGGTATGTACTGAATAATATAGTTTAGAGATCTCATAGAGATCTGTTGCGTCAAAGTATGGGTTTTTCTGTTTTATTTTAATTATTATTGACGACTACGTCGCACAGTTTTTACGACTTGTCAAAACATAAAGATTTCTATAACATGATTGTTAGTATAATATTAATTTATTATACACATAGACCTTCCGGAATACATTAATTTCTAAATGATGGTGAAAACTGCCGTAAAATTCGTTACGTAATTTTATTTAAAAGAAGTGATTTCAATTCATAATTTCATTACATTTTAGACAGACGCGGATTGGTTCCGAATAATAGTTTAGATAATCTGATGCCACGATTAATAGTATTTTCTAGTTTATTACATTAATACACTTCTACATTAAACCTTCCGTAGCTTCCTGAAATCCTGATATACGTCCTACGTTAAAAAATATAAACATAAATCATCTAACGATAAAAGCCTTGACTGTAAGCCAATATTTTCCGCAAAATAACCGGAATATCTACCTAAAAATAAAAATAGGTGTTGCGTAACACACGCCAAGTATTTTAGAAGACACCATGTGGGCAAAATAGGGTTCAAACGATATAAATAAACTGACTATAATCAGCCTATAATGTTCCCACTGCTGGGCTACAGGCCTCCTCTCGGTGAGAGGGCCTTATTTCACCACGTCGACCCAGGGCGGGTTTATAGATGTCACATGTCTTCGACTTTTTGGTTCTAGCAAATGCCGGTTTCCTCACGATGTTTTCCTTCACCGTTTTAAAAGCAGCGGTGATGAAATAATTTACACAAAGTAAAGCGCCTGTCTGGGTTCGAATCTACGACCTACGACTCGTAAGTCGCGGCCGTCGTAAATAACCTTCACTTCTACTATTAGATTCTTTTTACATGACGTCATAACAGTAACTAATGGGAAAAAGAAAAAATACTACGCATAGAAGATAAATTTGACGTAACATACTTAGGCTGACAGCGCGGCGATTTTGAACGCATGATTATCAGCCACCGTCACGAACCGAGCACGTCAGCTTGTTTTGCTGACAAGGAAGCGATTAGCTATCGACTATTTTCTCGCTCAAGAAAGGTGCAATAAATGTAGAACCTGTGTTGGTAAAAAATATACATATTTATTAATAGTTAACTCTCAAAAGTGCATGTAGGTAAATGATTTAATTGAAATAAATGCTTTCAGTTTGAGTTTGAGTTTCTATTATACATTTTTGAGGGAGAAAATAGTCGATAGCTAGTCGCTTCCACAGACCATGTAACCTTTTAGTCGCTTCCTCGTCGGCGGAAGGACAGGAGCTTAACTCAAATAAAAATCACGTTCCACAACGTTCAAATTTCGAACTTTATATACGTTCCAAACATCTGACAGTGGCCTGACATCACATCCTTCGTTCGGAAACGCTTAAATGTTATTCACCACAACCAATCAATATTTCACGCTACATCAATATTTTAAGTCCCCAACTAAGTCGGACTCCTTAGTATTCTGCCCTGGGCACAAAGTTTGGCGGCCGGCCGTTGACAGGCTACTCCCAAAGGCTAAATATTTGACGGGCGATCGCTCACGCCCTTACAAGTTACAACCTCGGGAAGTTCGGCCAATTTTTTTCTTTTAGTTCTGAAGTTGCAGTGTAAAAAACGTGATGAAAATTTTTGTTCCTTATAATTTATTTTTTGGTTCCTCGCTTGCGTAGGTAGGTTTGTTTACAGAGTGTGTTTTTTCTAATTAAGGTTGTGTTTATTTTAGGTCATATTTGGAATATGAACCAGCTTTGCGAGTCTGTATAATATTTCCTTACACGTGTAGACACCTACGCTAAAATATTACAATTTTCTTTTTTATTTGCGATTCTAAGTAATGGTTAGGACACTGCCGACTCGGCATAAGGTTACATGCTCTGTGGACTCGGCTTTAAATCAAGAATTTGCAAAAGAGCTTATGCTTATAGAGATAAGACGACCAGGGTGTAAAGCTCACTCAACCTCCACAGAAAAGTGATAAAAAAAAAAAAAAGGAGGATCCTCTGACCAGAGAGGTGTGGTGTGTGTGTTTGTTTAAACTAAACGGGACGTGGTATATACAGGGTTATTGGTAAAACATAAACCACCTCTGTACTCGTATGAACAACTTTTACTATGGGACCAAACCTGAAATCGCGACAAAAAAATCAGCTGTTCCCTAGATTTATGTTCGTATAACTTGTCAAAATGTAGGAAACAGCTGATGTTTTTTTCGCGATTTCATGTTTGGTCCCATAGTAAAAGTTGTTCATAATGATGAGTACAATGACCTCTTAAGAGGTTATTAATGTTTTACCAATAACCCTGTATAATAGGCTAGTCGCGCGGTATACTGCTTGCGCGATGCAGGATTTTTGCGTGACGTCAGCGTGATGTGTAGTTCTTTTGTGGCGATGTGGAGCCCGCCACATGCTCAAAGATATAGTGTTAAAAAAATGTTGTGGATGATAGTTTTTTCGTTGTAAAATAACTGTTGTCGTTAAATGTAGTAAAACTAATGAAGTCTGTCTTTGTTCCAGGTTTCGCATGCGACTAGTAACTAGCTAGCTGATAAGAATCCAAAGGGTTCCCCAAACCAAAGGTGAGATACTTATATTACATACATAGACACAATCTATGATATTATAAGTGTAAAAAGGTGCATAGACACGCCTTTTTTCCATAGGAGCAAAAACTACAGAACTATGTATGGGGTTAGTTTTCCGTCTAGCCAAATGCAGCTGAATACCAGTATTTTACATAGAGCGACTACCTTTCTGACCTCCACAACCCAGTTACTGGATAATACGATAAGCATCTCTTGGTAAAACTGGTTGTCAGACTTTTGGGCATGTGACAACCCGAAACGACTGTCAAAGATCCACGAATGACAGCTGGGACCAACGGCTTAACGTGCTTTCCGAGGCACGGAAGGGTCACAGTATGTAAAGTTGGTCACCCATCCACAGACCAACCGCGGCAAGCGTAGCTTAACCTGATCGATCGACCTGTGCGGCTGTTATCATTTGGCCACGAGTTTATGTATGTACCTATATGTATCACCCAAATATTCATACAGAGCAATGCCCTTCAATCAATTTCTTTCCCAACCTCAACCAATCGCAGCTAAAAGGTTCACCAATAAATCTACAACCGAACCAAATAAAGATATTACATTCACACGTAAACAAATAAATATCATCTGGATCTATCCAAAGAGCCGACCATAAACATAGAAGTCTAACCATAAATCTATTATCACTTGACGAAGGAATCAAGCAAAGTAAAAAAAAAAGCGGAAAAATCGGTGAATCTTTGAGATCAATTTCTATTTATTCACCCCCAAGTCTACCATATTTCACGGCGATCTCAGCTCGTGAATTATTTATGGTATCGTGATAGAAATATATTATTTATTTACCCAGTTATCTTATACGCTCGAAACGTGCAACATTAATTTTATAAAAACGTTTGGATTTTCCTGATACATGTGAAATTAATACACGTTTTCCAGTATAAACATGTCTGTATTTATATTCATGCACACATACAAACTTGGTACCTTTTTTTTTTGTTGTGGGGGATACCTTCAAAATTCACCGACATCCGGGGAGGGAGGTTGGGGAGTGTTGGATTTTTACCTCACTAAAACCACCCCTGTGAGCACCATCAGCACATAGGGGTGGTCCCGGTTCCTCTTAAAAGACCAATTCCGGAACCCCCCCGTGCAACGCCTGAAAGGCACATCCCTGGGACAAACTTGGTACTTTTAACAATATTTAACAAACTATTTAATAGGTACTCAAATATCAATGTAATAGACATCTTGAAACAACTTTTTGGTTTAGAAACTTGATGAGAATTAACGGTGATACTCCAAATACCATCTCTCTTACTAATAAACGTTGTATAGCGGCTGTATAGTTACACAACGCTTTGTCTTCTTCTTTCGAAAGTCAAATTACTGACGACTGAAAGAGAGAAATCGGTGTGTAACTTTCATCTGATATAATACGTTTATTAGTAAGGGGGTAAGTTTCCATTAAAAACCAGTGCTTTTGAGGTAGGTAACTGTCAAATGAGATACTTTTAAACTTCATGACTACACTCACTGACACAAAAATCATTTGAGGCAAATCACATACTTTCAATTTTATATTCAGTAAGTATTTAAAATCACTACCTTTCTTATTAATATTAAAAATTATGACATCGATTTTCCTGAAACGTAGGTAATTAATTTTAATTTATTCTATGAAAAAATAGGCGTATGATGGTGTTTTATTTTGTGAAGCTCACGTGTTAGATAGCCATGCTGTGTGTCGTGTCTTACCGTAGTTTGACAGAAAAACTGATACGGGGTGAATTTTCCGAATCAATCCATGAACAATTGGAAAAATCTCCCTGTCTACATCTTTAATCCCGGAGTGGCAAAAATTATTTGACCTGCTTTAAATATAAAATCAGTTTTTTTTGCGTTTCCTGTAAAGATTGTCACCCATCCACGGACCAACCTCGGCAAGCGGAGCTTAACCTTATCGATCGAACCGTGCCGCTGTTATTACTTAGCCACGAGCCCCTCAACGAACGTCGTTAGTTATATGAAGTTTGAATTATTGTCGTATTTACATCTCCACCTTGTAAAATAATGGCTATTATGGTTTTCTAAATAATTGTAGGTACCTACAAAGGTAAGGATTAATTACAAAATCCGGTCACTGAAACAAAATAGCTGCAATTTATCTTACAAATTCCTTATTTAATTTGTAATTAGATTATCAGATTACAGTCCCCAACTAAATTATAATTTATAGGGGTCGTTTAGTTTCGCTTGATTTATTGTTAAAACTGTGTAACAAATTGTGTACCAAATATACAACAAATAATATGCTTTAAATTCAATGTTTTAATACTGATAACTACATAGAAAAAAATAGAAGTGTTTTCATCTTTGGAATTGACGTTTTAGGTTCATATTTTTATTATATACTACTAGCTCGCCCCGCGGTTTCACCCGCATAAGTTTTGATCCCGCGGGAATATCGGGATAAAAAGTGGCCTATATGTGAATACAGGGTGTAAGCTACTTCTATACAAAATTTTATCAAAATTGCTCCAGCCGTTTGAGTGTGAAGAAGTAACAAACATATAAACACACACACATATTCGCAAACTTTTGCCTTTATAATATTAGTGTGATTAATGTAAGTACCTTTTCTTGTCAGTATGACTGCGTTGTGTTTGTTGACTCTAAACTAAGATGAGATTCTTATCCCGATATTCCTACGGGATCGCCATTTACGCGGGTGAAACCGCGGGGCGCAGCTAGTTTATAATAATGTACAAATGAGTCGATATTCGGATATCTATGGTCGATATACATAGATTATTACTTAATTACTTATTTTCCACGGAAAACCCGGAAAAAAAGAAACATTTAACTCATTCAATTGAAGTTTTATAATAAAACAACCACACAACCGCCATTTAATTTCTCTTCATTTCCAAATCTATTTCCTCATCGATAAACAAAACCCAAAAACCAATGAAGCACGTCCTCGTCTAAAAGTAAAAAGCCTACTTATCAGTGGGGACCGATTTCGTGTCGCCTAAGTACGAGTACAGTCACGAGCACCAATATGTCAACACTTGGTAACTTTAAATTGCGATGTTTTCACGAAATTACGAATGCAATGTTGAAATACGAATCTTTACATATACCTATGGGTTCGAAAATACTATGTTCCTACTAATATAAAATTTCATTCAAAAATGAAGGAGAAAATCGCCTTTGAATAAAGCCAAGTGTATACATACTTTTGCTTGTGACTGTACCTGCCACACATCCCTACTTCGTTAGTTCAGCCAGACGCCATCTGAATAGGTAATTGGGACCATTTTTGTTGGCTATCGATCGACCGGTTGAACTTGACCTTTTGAATGCATGGTATGGTTCTGGATTGAGGGGTCAAGCTAAAGTGTTCGGTTTTGGGATGGTGAAATGATTTGCTACTTCTTTCGGTGATTGGATTACGAACTATTTGGATTTGGTACAGCAGAACTAATACCTACCCTATGTAAGTTACATATTTTTGAAGAGAAAAAGGTTTTAGGCGCGTTGAGCGATTTTTGGTAGGGGAAATATTGCGGGTTTACGTCACCGACTTGTTGTAATAGCAGCGCAGTATATCTATAGAGCAGTGGTGGCCAAGTGGTTACGAGTTGTAGGTCGTAGGTTCGAACCCAGACAGGCGCTTTACTTTGTGTAAATTATTTCATCACCACTGCTCTCAAAACGGTGAAGGACAACATCGTGAGGAAACCGGCATGTCCTAGAACCAAAAATTCGAAGACATGTGACATCTGCCAATCCGCACTGGGCCCGCGTGGTGGATTACGGCCCACTCCCTCTCACCGAGAGGAGGCCTGTGTCCCAGCAGTGGGAACATTATAGGCTGATTATGGATATCTATAGACAGAGCCATAAAGGGTCAGGTTGTGCAACTTATAGTTTTAAGTTTTCCCGTCTCTCGGCAGTTTTTTTATGATATTGAAATGCCATCTTCTCCTGTATTGGCATTACCTACATAAGAATAGCTAGGTCATACTGTGGTAAGAATATTAGCCAGTCAATAAGGTACATTTTGGTATAGCAACTCGATAAGCCATGCACTTAATTGCCCCTCAAATAATACCGATTTTGCTTTTCGTAAAAATATTTAACACAACGTTTTCTTTTTGTGAACTTCAAATTCCTATTTTAGTGTCCAGTCTTAAAAGTAAAAAAGAGGCTCATCCATTTAAAAAAGCGTACATCATTAGAAAATCAATAAGTTATTCATATCAATGAACCACGAATAGAAAAATGTAGTTGTCCTAACTCAAATCAGCTAAAAAATTCGATAGAACTTTTACCTAGTACCTAACGCGAGGGACGATACCGTTTTCACTAGGTACATCAAGTTAAACAACGCGTAGGTAGTTAATGCCAAACATAAGTAAATCAAAAAGCAACTCCCGCTCTCGTTTCTCCATTCGGCATTATTTTGGCTGGAGACAGCTCGGATTAAAATCTACATTTTGACACTGTCTGTCTGTGGTTCTAAGGCTCCTATAAACAGGCGCGACACGCGATATAATCACGCGCGTCACAAAGGCACCGCCAGTTGCGCGACTTGCGGGGCCATTGTGTCGCGCGCGATTTTATCACGTGTCGCGCCTGTTTGAAGGAGCCTTTAAGGTAAGTTCGGTGTCAGTTAATGTTGCTAGGCAACCCACTAGAATTGTGTACCTAAGTATTAATTTATGCGTAAACGATATTGTATTTTTTTGTTTTTGTATAGCCTATACAGTATTAGTGAAAACGGCCATTACTTTCTAAACAGATAAGAAAATTATTACCTATTCCACAAATGAACCCAAGATCATAATATTAAACACACAACGACAATCGAATCAAATTATCAATCAAGGCATATCAATGCTTATCAATCAACATTGCTCATTGCTCGCAACGAAAGACGCAATGTAATTGAAAACGTAGCCATCTTGCTATATTTACTGGTACCGATATATTTACCGGTACTGATTGAGTTTGCGTTAGATATCCGATAGCTTTACCGGTTCCAATAACAACGAATATTTTTGGTTTTTTGTTTATATTGATTCTCAATTTATGGGCTTTTACGGTAAATATTTACCCACCAAAAACATTTTCATGTAAAATGTTGCTAAGATGCGACCACATAATGGCACTGTGAAAAAGTTATCAGATCTCATGTAGAGCCAAGCTTCTAACTCTACACGCCCTAACTCTACAAGCCCTAACTTCACAAACTCTACGACGGCGCCGAAGTAGCTATAAATATATTTACTATGCCGCGTCCGCGTGGCCAGCGCACGTCTGTCGACGGGACGTCACGATCAGATTGACTTGGAGAAATCCTGTAAGAAACTAGTAATGTGTATTTTTGAGTCAGTGAGTAACCGTACAGTTAAAATACGTCAATATAGGTACCTACCTAAAGCTTTGGTATCTTGAAAACCGCGAACGGACACACAATACCGTCTGTCCAGAGACAAAATGAAGAATTTTCATGACGGCCGTTACAAGATGACGGAACCGTTTTTCTAGGAATCCGCAGCGTAAAAGAGATCATCTGGCATCAATTCGGTCAGTAGGGCAACTTCGCTTGACATTCCATTGCATAAAACATTGCCTGTTAACATATCGATTGGTAACAAAAATATTTTTTCACTTCTCATGCTCTAAATGTTCCTCTTTATGTTGTGCGTAGGCGACTTAAAGACGCCTTTTATGCACTAGGGCATAAAGTATTTTTTTTTCTAAGACTAAGATAATCAGGCCCGACAGCCACACGCACAATAAAACGTCGCAGGTTATAGTCATTATTTCATTAAAACCTGATAAAATTGTTGTCATTTATTATTTAAAAACGCAAAGAAACGTTTTTTTGACTTGGCAGTATGAAGTACCCAAGTCGAATGACACGTTAAAAAAACTTTTTAAAAGTTTCGTGGCCGGAATTATAGCTATTCTCTTCTTCAATTTTGCAACATTTTTGAACAGTGAAAATACTTTTATATACGGCTGACGTGACCTGTCCAATCCCATTTCAGCTTGGCAGCCTTTTTTCCTACATCTAGGATCCCCGTTTTGAAGCGCAGCGTGGTGTTTCGTATTCTGTCAGTTTGTTTAACGCCTAAAATGCTGCGCTCCATTGCTCTTTGGCAAAAAAATAATGCAATTACAAAGCATTATAAACTAATTAATACATTTTCCGAATGATTTTAAAAGTAAGTACCTATCGCAACTTTCAATCCACACTACGTTAATTATGTATTAATTAATTTTGCTTTATATAAGAGTAACTATGTGCAACACAGCCAAATTAATTTAAATTAAATTAATATAATCACATTGAGAGGGACTTTTGTATCCGAATTTAATTCCTGAAACCAAATTTAACCAATTATCGGCATTTCGTAATCCGAAATGCGTTTTTGATGTACGGTTATGCGGTTTTACGGTTTTGTGGGTTCACGAAGCAAAACCTCAGAAAGTTGTTCACACGGAGAAAGTGGTTCAGTTTTAACGGTCTTTACCACATTCTTAAATATGGCCATATTCCTGATCCACGCTGTACGAACGGAGGTAAAATTAAAATTTAATTAAGTTGATACGTATTAAGCTAGCGTCGTGTTTCAGTTGCAATTAATTAAAAAAGTAACTAACATAAAGGTGTATTCAGATCGCAGCGACGGCTCGGTGCGACGTAGTTAGCTAACCGCAGAAACGGAGATGTGGCACACGAAGGGTTCCGTACCACAAGGCAAAAACGCCGAAAACAACACATTTTTTGTATGGGAGCCCCCCTTAAATATTTTTATTATTCTGTTTTTAGTATTTGTTGTTATAGCGGCAACAGAGATACATCATCTGTGAAAATTTCAACAGTCTAGTTATCACGGTTCATGAGATACAGCCTGGTGACCGACAGACAGACGGACAGTGGAATTTTAGTAATAGGGTCCCGTTTTTACCCTTTGGGTACGGAACCCTAAAAATACAAATAAATCTTTTTATTTCTTACGAATTAGTACAGCTGTACAGTCACGAGCATATGTACCTATGTCTACACTTGGCTTTATTCAAAGGCATTTTCTCCTTTATTTTTGGATGAAATTTTATTATTAGGAACATAGTATTTTCGAACCCATCGGTTTATGTAAAGTGTCGTATTTCAACGTTGCATTCGTTATTTTGTGAAAAAATCGCAATTGAAAGTTGCCAAGTGTTGACATATTAGTGCTCGTGACTGTATGTATCACGAAGTGAAGGTTTCCATTTTAAATGAGACTAAACTATTTTAAATGAGACTAAACTATCTCTCTCTTGATGAGAAAAACGCAAGACGAAGACTCACTAGGAGAAAGATTATGCTGGATACTGCTTGAAAGTTTGTCAATCAGTCTTGCTAAAAGGTATCGTGTTCACTAGCAATTGTACACTTTGGTTACGGAACCCTAAAAACTACGTTTTTTTCTCTATTGTCGTGATCCTTTTAACTTTCTGCTGATGTATGTTTACGTATGATAATGGTGCTGGTCTGATTGTAGTTAAATATACTTAATGAGGGGACTTTTAAATGACTGTATACTAATTATGCAACTTCTTAATTAATGACTCCGTGTAATTAAACTGTCATTTATGTTGAAAACTAGATTTTGTTAACCAGCCTTGAAAAACATGCTAAGCTGTTGGTCCCGGCCAAAGAGAAGTGGTTATATAGTCTTTGGTCCCGGCAGTTATTCGTAAATCTTTGACAGTCGTTACGGGTCGTCAGAAGTCAGAAGCTCAGAAGACTGACAACCAGTCTTACCAAGGGTATCTTGTTACCCGGTAACTGGGTGGTGGAGATCAGGGGGCCTAAAAAGGCCACTTTGATAGAATCATAAAATAAGGATAACAATATGGATAACAATAAGGATAACAATATGAATCATAATATGAAACACTTAAGGGTGGATTTTACATTTCAATTAAATCAAATAATCCTTTCCAATAAAAAGAGAAATATCAAAATCAAACTAACAAAAAAATATCCGTGCTCATACATATAAATATATATTTATACGCGTCGACTTGAAAACCTCTTTTTTTTTCGTCTATTAAAAAATCTTGTTACTTATTTTGTCACCTGTACACACAATGAAGGTAAACAAGGAACAATACAGACAATTCAAATGCCAGTGAAGCGCCTAAAGCAATAGACGTCTACGTTACTCGACGTTAGGTAATCTCGAATATCATTATGTAACTGAAATGGGTAAGATATTCGCACTCCAATAGCGTAAACTGGCCATTACACAGCTCTAAACAATACCTGTGTGGACTAGCACAATTGTTTACAACTCTCTTACAACCGTATCTAACAGTACCTATACATGTGACTATACTACGTTCTGCCAAGAACAATAGGTAGAGTGAGACTTTATAGTCTGTGGTTACTACGCATGGACTGCCCCTTGCAATTACAGGCACAACTGGATTGAACGCATAAATCCGTGGAGATTACCTACGCTTATAAGTCAATGGTGGAGATAATTTCTGTATGCCAAGATTATTGTTGTAAATTCGTATGTGTATTCTGTTACTAGATTTGGTATGTCAATGTAAGGTGTAGATACACTGTTTCTACAAGCTTAGTTTTTAGGCTTCAGTACCCAAAGGGTGCCAATGTGACCCTATTACTAAGCCTCCGCTGTCCGTCCGTCTGTCTGTCAGCGGACTGTATCTCATGAAACGTAATAGGTAGACAGTTGAAATTTTCACAGTGTGTATTTCTATAGACGCTATAACAACATATAAAAATACAATTAGAAATTAAAGGGACCTCCATACGAGCTTTTTTCCTGCGTTTTTTTGCCTTGTGGTACGGAACCATACGTGTGCGAATCCGACTTGCACTTGGCCGGTTTTTTGTTTACTCTAAACCTCTTTAATGGGGTCATTGAACCTCATAATTATTAACTATGTTTGCTATGGGTCTAACCCTGAAACCGTAAACAAAACATCAGCTTTTTAGTACACTTGTGTTCACATAAATCGATAAAATGTATGGGAAAAGAGTTTTTTTTTTTTCGCAATTTTAAGTTTGGTCTCATAGTAAGTAGAATATTTTCGTAACAAAGCTTACAATAACCTCTCTCAGAGGTTTAGGGTAACCCAAAACTATAGTTGTATTTACTTTTTGGAACATCCGAGTATTCGACTGCTTTTCTGCTGCTTCTGGGAAAGTCGAATAGTACGAATATCCCTCTCCTATTTACGAAAGACACTCCGGGGTCGTTTTCAGCAAATAAAACGGGTTTTCTGGGACTTTTGATGGCCCGGCATCGCACCGGTCGGCCCCTCTCGTGCCTTCGATATATCCCAAGGGATACAAAGTTTGTTTACCCAACTCCTATCTGCATTGGACCACGAAAATAATACACCACAACTTCGTCTGTATATGTTATAAGACAATGATAGCTTGTACAAAACCTTAATTTTATGAAACTGAATGGTGCTTTTTAGAGTTCCCACCATGCAAACAGCGAATTCAATAGTCCAATCAAGGTTTTTACAAATATTCGCTGGGTTTATATTACATTTTAAATTCTAGTATAATTCCAACCGAGATGAATAGGTATTGGCTTCCATTGATTTGGTTTTGTTTATTTAGATTTTTATTTTTCGTAAAGCGACTTGCTAATGCATTTTGCGTCGTTGAACCACCATTGAAATACTATTTTTGTGAAATGCAAGATGCATTTGTGATTTGAGTATGTAACACATTACTTTTGAGTAGCTTTAGTCTTCCATGTTCTTAAGAGCGTTTACGCCGTACGGTATTTCATACAAACTTTCAAGCCCTTGTTTTTCGAAATGAATGAACCGATTTTAATGAAACTTCATACGCATAAGCTTCAACATTCAATTCATAACTCTTCAATTCATAACTGTCGGCAAATCAACCCCACCTTATAAAACCGTCTTAGTGGTACGCGAACCCTCGTTTGATACGAATTCACGGCTATTGTCTTAAGTACTTCTGGTTATTGTCTTTCCTTTGATTTTATTTTGTTTATTTAGATATTTAATGCGCACGATTTTCGCGAATATTGATTTGATTTTTCCAAAGTAGAGTAGGTTTCGACTTTTGTCGTGCAGTGACAGGTAGCATGCGGCAGTGACTAAAATCGACCGTGCAAATGCTCAGTCGCAGGTGATTGCCCACCCGCAGGAGACGCCGGGCGTCGGTAATCGATAGCCGATTCCCGGCCACCGTGACTTGCGGACGGTAAGGACCAGGCCCGGGTCGACGGCGCGTTGTTTCACGCGCTCCTCAAAGAGATGTCAGCACTAACTGACGGGGTCCGCTAGGGCCAATGTCTGCCAGGGTCGCGGGTTATTCGAAAGAGTTACCGTGGCCCCTGGCACAGGCAACTGAAGGAACACGAGTGGGTTTTAGTCAGTAGAAGTCTGAAACGCCCTCCCGCTCCGCCCAGAGCGGGAGAAGTTATTTGATAATTTCCCACACAAAAAAAGGTGATTGCCCGCCGCATTAAGGTCGATATTTTGGTGCAAAATTGACTAGTCATCTGCGATTTTTATCGACTTGTGTAAATGAGGGTGGCTATTCGGCTTGTGACTTTGTGAGGCGATTTGGTAAACGACCAGCCGCACGGGGAAAATCGACCTACTGTAGATCCCCCATTAAGCTGTTAGTCTTCCATGTTCTAAATAAATTGCCTATACTTATATGAGCAGTGGTGGCCAAGTGGTAACGGCCGCGACTTACGCGTTGTAGGTCGTAGGTTCGAACCCAGACAGGCGCTTTACTTTGTGTAAATTATTTCATCACCACTGCTCTCAAAACGGTGAAGGAAAACATCGTGAGGAAACCGGCATGTCCTAGAACCAAAAATTCGAAGACATGTGACATCTGCCAACCCGCACTGGGCCTGCGTGGTGGATTACGGCCCACTCCCACTTACCGAGAGGAGGCCTGTGTCCCAGCAGTGGGAACATTATAGGCTGATTATGTTATATGAACCACTTGTTTCTACCACTCTCCAAAACTACTCCCGTCATGTTTCCCCCAATTCGTCACTATCATCAAATCAACCCCACCGTCTAAAACCCTCTTAGTAACACACGAAGCCTCGTTTGCTACGAACTCGCGGCCATTGTGATACGCTCGCTTTAATTATTCATGTATAAACAGCGAGTTTGGGTTGTGTAATCAAGCCGCTTATACACCGGTCCCTACGTATTGTGCGCCAGCGGGCCGGGGATAAGGTGAGGACACACCTGGGGAAAGTTATGAAGACTTCATTGATGTACTGGTGGAGATGCGGCCTATTTTGTGGGAAAAACTGTTAGATTACCTAACAAATTGCACCTCCGATAAAACAGGGTTACAACTCGAAAGTCATTTGCAGGAATTTTCAGGAAAATGGAAAAATATCGTGTGCCATTAAAACATATTTTTTGTAAGCATGTATAATTATGATCACATAATAATAATAATAGTGTATGAATAAAGACTGAATAACAAATCCGTGAGTTTATTTTCGCTTTTAAAAAAAATCCAGGTTTTTCGAGTTGTAACCCTATTTTATCGGAGGTGCGATATGGCCATAATATATATTAAACTACTCCCACAAGCACAGCATATGCACTGACCTAGTTATGTTCTTAGTATTTTTTATTGTCTTTTTATTTTTTCTCCTGTAGGTACGTAGGCACTTTTGCTCGCATCTGGGGTCTACTCTCTATGTCCGTTAACCAAGATACGCGACCGTTTGAAAGTAGTTCGATACTTCGGAATGCACGGGTTACACCCGACTAATTAACTTTTTTTTCTAAATCCACATTGGGGACTAAGGACAACTGTCAAATTGTGTTGTCATTCATTCTTAGTGCGGGCACCGAACTAAACCTATGTCCAAAGACGGACGAAGCTACGGATGTCGTGCCTATATTGTAGACGGGTGTAACGCTGTCGTCTTCTTCTTCTTGAGCGTTAGGTGCGACACGATGTAGTTATTTTCGTACGCAAATCATATAAAAAAATGTGTTTTTGTTCCAAAAAAATAGTACCGCTCTGGCCTTGACACTACTTTACACAAAGTGTCGTGTCAAGGCCAGAACTGAATCGATAGTTTACAGCTAACTTGGTTAATACCTTGCTTCGTAACTACTTTTGTTACGGTTTTACTAGCCGAGGCAAAATAACAATAAAAGTGCCTGAAGATGGATGGCGGAATGAGATGCCGAGATGAAATGAACGCGTACCACGGGGGTCTGCTACGAGGTGGCGCGGGAAAGAGTTCCTGGAATGATTGGGGGAGACCTTTGCCCAGCAGTGGGACAGTATAGGCTAACATGTGCAATAAGCTTTATAGATAAAGATCCATATTAAGATTGACGTCAGATAATTATATTTTTTTTGCAAAATCATAGTTATCATTAGGTACAGACTGTCAAAGTTTCCCAATCAACTTTGAACCTTATGCTTTAGCGATAAAGTTGAAAATCTTTGACAGATTGTAGTAGCTTGCTGTCTGTACCTATTTAAAAAATCTGCGAATAAACGACGACACGGCACGGCACGGCACGGTTGGCGCAGTGGTTAAGCGATTGACTGCTGCGCTGCGTGTCGCGGGTTCGATTCCCGCTCGGAACAAATATTTGTATGACCTACAAGTAGTTGTTCCGGGTCTGGCTGTTTGTGTATGTGAGTTTAAATGTTTGTAAACGCACCCACAATACAGGAGAAATTCCTAGTGTGGGGCAACGTTTTTAAAAAAAGAAAAAAAAAAAAGAAAAGAAAAGAAAAAGAATATAAGTAGTTTTTCGAAAAGCTTTATTTTTTTTAAATAAGTAATTGAAAGGCTAGCCTATTACCACTACCTCACCTGATAGTAGGTAAGGTCGCGTATTATTCGTATATATTGTAAGTAGGTAATGTTTTAATTGGTTTATTCCGGTGTGATCCCCTGACCCCCATCCACCCCTCTCCTCGATGAATTGCTGATGAGACGAACTTGCAGGGGGCAGGTTCGTCTTCTGTTTAAATCTCTGTCTTATCCACATTATGTTAGGGATATATAATATACATATTTTTTTAATTGTAGTTGAAACTACTATATTTTTATTTCAACACAACTGGCGAGATGTATGTTACGAGATATTTATAATATAAAATGAAAACCCGTTAATAAAGGCCCAAAGTAATAAATATACTTTTTTTTTCGCCGTAGATATACTATATTTTTATAGGCAATAACTTCGGAAATACAATATTATTTTGATATAAATACAAAAACAGAGTTGGCAACCCTAGTAGGTATACACACACAATGGCATGCAAGATTACATTTTTACAAATACACATAGAGTCACATTATAGTCATAAAGATTATAAATAGGATACTATTTAAACATCAATCCGCTCAACCTTTGAAAAATCAAAAATTGATTTATAACAATAGAAATCGAATTGTGTCTCATTAGCCACAGTTGAGCTAATTAAAAATTGATCCTATATTCAAAGCAATTACATAACATAATACATAATCAGCCTATACTGTTCTCACTGCTGGGACACAGGCCTCCTCTCTGTGAGAGGGAGTGGGCCGTAATCCACCACGCGGGCCCAGTGGGGTTGGTACATGTCACATGACTTGAATTTTTGGTTCTAGGACATGCCGGTTTTCTCACGATGATGTTTTCCTTCACCGTTTTGAGAGCAGTGGTGATGAAATAATTTACACAAAGTAAAGCACCTGTCTGGGTACGAATCTACGACCTACAACTCGTAAGTCGCGGCCGTTACCACTTGGACACCATCCAAATTAGAACTTAATGTGTTTGTGTGTAACGTCACGTCAGAAAGAGACCATAACCTTAGCACTTCTGTGTTACAATCAGACTCAACAGATACCATAAAATCCACCCAGTGTGTATCAGCACCGCACAGCCCAGAATAACGGGTCACCGCACATAAAACGTTGCGGCCGGTCTGTAAGCCTGTAACGGCTGTGATGCAAGCAATATGCGGCCCTCTGTACGAAGACACCTTGCGTACTGTTCCCCGTGGTTTATTAATGCGTATTTGTGTATTAAAACAGCAATGAACGTTGTCAAGAAGTTTTCATGTCCTATGATTATTTGCCGTTCTTTTTATATGTATACTTGTACATTATTATTATTATTTTACCCAGTAACTGGGTTGTGGAGGCCAGATAGGCAGTCGCTTTATGTAAAATACTGGTATTCGGCTGCATCCGGTTAGACTGTAAGCCGACCCTAACATATTTGGGAAAAAGCTAGGCAGATGATGATGATTATTGTTATTATTTTAAAAAGAAAGAAGAAAAAAGATTGTAAATATTATCTTGTAAATTGAAATCATACTAATAATAATTATAAAGGCGAAAAGTTTGTGGGGGTGTGTGTGTGTTACTTCTTACATACAATTTTGATAAAATTTGGTATGGAGGTAGCTGGATTAATATATAGGCTACTTTTTATCCCGATATTCCCACGGGATAAAAATTTATGCGGGGGAAACCGCGGAGCGCAGCTAGTAAACTATAATAATATTAAAAAAAAAGAAATTAATGCTATGTCATTCTTGCCTTTCAGTTTACAGTATGTATTTTAATAAAAATGTTTCCAAACTATTAATTTTGATATTCTCACTCGCGTCTTTAAAGCTCGAGACATTTTCGTTCTTAAAAGATTCATCAATCGCACAAAGGACTTAACTTAATGTCTATAATTAATATGAATCTTCTACGACCATTTAATCCGCGCTTCATAGCATTTGAAGCGGAATTTAATGTTCATACTTACCCACAATAATTACAGTCTTTACCAATCGTCCGTTCCGCTGGAAACTTTTTAATTGCATCAGTGAAACCACAGATTGAAACGTGTCATCAAAATTAACCGACCACATTCAGAAGTTAGTGTTCCTGGTGAAATAAAACAAAGAAGTCAATTAATATGAAACCGTAGGTTTACCGCTGAACGCGGTCCGACGCGCAATCATGGCGTAGCCCGTAGCCGCGTCGCCTCGTAGCAATTACGCTCTCGTAGCGGCCTCGTAGCGCTCTCTACGACTGCTCGAATAAAATGCTTGTAGAAAATTCAGAGTTGAAAACTTGAAAAGCGAGTCTGTGGGCCAAAGAAAATTTCTCCTTGATACTATGAAAAGGGTTGCGGAGTTATTGGCTTATTACGTTTCTTGGCGAATTCTTTGGGAGCCGAATGCTATGTAAGTAAGATTTATCGAATCATTTGGTAGCGAAGTATTGTTATAATACGAAAAATGGCCAACAAATACACGTATGAAATGCTAAAATTGATTCTGTTTACGTGAGCTTTTCTTACGAACCTAAGCGTGTTTCAGAAAATATAATTTGTAGAAATAAGTAATAATAGCCGCACGGGTCGATCGATCAGGTTAAGCTTGCCGCGGTCGGTCCATGGATGGGTGACCATCTGTACAAACCGAGACCACTCCATGCATCGGAAAGCACATTAAGCCGTTGGTCCCGGCTGTTATTCATGGATCTTTGACAGTCGTTACGGGTAGTCAGAAGCCCGAAAGTCTGACGACAACCGGTCTTACCAAGGGGTATTGTATTACCCAGTAACTGGGTTGTGGAGGTCAGATAGGCAGTCGTTCCATGTAAAATACTGGTATTCAGCTGCATCCGGTTAGACTGGAAGCCGACCCCAACGTAGTTGGGGATAGCTAGGTAGATTGAATTTTTTTGCAGGTATTAAGTTATTGGTTGGTAGTTATTGGTTATTCATTATTGGTTGTAGTTTTTGGTTGGATGCGAGAAGCACAGAACCGGTCGAAGTGGAAGTGCTTGGGGGAGGCCTATGTCCAGCAGTGGACGTCTTTTGGCTGAAATGATGATTAAGTTATTGGGTACATAACAATAAATGTTAAACTAATATAAAACATAAAATTAACCTTGCCTTCATCAAACATTGAATAAAGGTTAATCCTCGTCGGTAAATACGACTAATTGGGGGTGAACCGGGGGGAAGAGTAACTCTATATTATATAAATTTTAAATTCGATAAAATTGGAGAAGACGTTTGATTAAGCAGGCTTGTTTACTTCAGTTGTTTGTTGTTAGCCTTTTTATTTCATATTTAGGTAAACGTCTCAAGGGTTGAAAAAAAAAGGAGTTTTCTTTGAACAGCTATCATATTGACAAGGATAAATCAAGAATCTATAAGATGATACCTCCCTAAAATAACCCGGTTTAAATTACACTAATATTGTATAGGTGAAAGTTTGTGAGTGTGTGTGTGTGTTTATATGTTCGTTTCTTCTTCACGCTCAAACGGCTGGACCAATTTTGATAAAATTTGGTATGGAGATAGCTGACACCTAGGCTACTTTTTATCCCGATATTCTCACGGGATCGAAATTTATTCGGATGAAACCGCGGGGCGCAGCTAGTGATAAATGATTTTATTTCTGCAAGTAGGTTTGTCCAAACATTATTAATATTTAAAAAAATTAATGAGTTACTCTGAGAAGAAAGGCTGAAACAAACTCCGAGGTCATAGTCTCTTTTACAGTCCAGACATAATCTTGGTCAGGTCACGGCAGGACTATCTAGATTACGGGGGGACATGCGGGGCCCGCCAGCTAGGCGGGCATGCGCCGGGGGGGTTGTGGATGCAAAGGCTGAGCCGGATTCCCATGACCTCCCCATCAAGGCGATGAGGGAACACAGCTGAGTTTTAGTGGGTATACTGCCACCCTGGCAGGGAGTCCCACATACTCCGTCTCTTCCCCCGACGAGCGGAGATGCGTAACGTCATTTCTCAGCGAAAAAAAAAAAAAAAAAAAGGACTATCTAGATTAATATCTGATAAGGTCTTTAAAGAAAAGAACGACACCGCATAAAAAAGAAAGAAAGAAAAAGTATTTATTGCGACTCGTACAAAAAAAAATTAAAGAAAAAAAAAGGTTCGAGAAAAAAAAAACAAGGCTCGTGAAAAGAAAGATTTTTTATCCATTGCGTCTTGATTTGTAATTAATGGCTTAGATTGTGCCCTTTTCTAGAATTCCATTTGATTCCGTATATTGGAACAAACATTCTCAATGCCAACAAATATTTGTCCAAGTCTGAATGTCACGCCATTTTGTGTGTCGCTGTAATGGCATTCGAGATACACAGAAACCGAGTGCGGGACGAAGTGGAAAGGCTTTATTTGTTTATTTTGTTGACTTTCCTTTAATGGTGCAGGTAGTGATTTTACCACAGTAAAAGGTTATACAGAGAAGGAACTAGTACCACGCTAGCTCACTACATATTTACGCCATCGCGTCAACGCTGGCTATCGCTGAAAACCATAGCTCTATCTTGCTTATGGTCGTAGCATTATGCTGAGCGATGACCGTTTTGCGCGGGCGTGACGTATATTTTCCCCCAACTTGTTCTTTTTACCCGACTGCGTCAGAAGGAGGGTTATATTTTTCGAATGTATGTATGTATGTATATTTCTTTGGCACGCTCTGTAGCCTAAACGGCTTGATCGATTTCAGCTGGAGAGGTGCCGTTAGTTTCGTCTTAATTGTGAGAGTGACATTGGGTATATCAAAATTGAAAAAAAAATAAAATGGCCTATTTTTGGCGAAATTAGGTTATTAAGTTATTCTGCTATTCGGGCCGGAGAAAAATCCAACAAATCAAAAATCATCAAAATCGGTCCAGCCGTTCTTGAGTTATAAATGGTGTAACTAACCCAACTTTGTTTTATTCATATTACATAGAAGATTATTTGTCCTAATAAATGTATGTTTTGTTTCAGATGAGACGGGTGTCGTGGGGAGTGGCGCTTTTTGCGCTCTTCGTCGCCACTTTAGGAGAAACCACTGAAGGTACGTAAAAACAGTGACCATTAGGATAACCATAAGTCCATTAGTCCATAAGGATAACCCTAAGGACTGTAATTAATCCAACAAATACGGAAAAGTGTAAATAATCGTTGCGAAAATTCCAGAAAAATATCTATCGGAAAAAAGGAAAGTAGCTTTTGACACTTTTATTCTCTGCGTAAATTTTAAAACCCATATAAATATTATAAATACCTAGCTTCTGCCCTTGACTTCGTCCGCGTGAAATTTCTGGTTCCCCCGACCCGCACCGTCGCATCGCATCGCATACCACGCTATTACTTCGTTTTCGCTTAGAGTTCCATCTCACTTTTTTTCGTTTTGCTCGGCTCCTAAGAGCCCAAGCGTGGTGTAGCATGGTGCGTGGTCCTAAGAGCCCTAGCGTGGTGTAGCGTGGTGCGTGGTCCTAAGAGCCCTAGCGTGGTGTAGCGTGGTGCGTGGTCCTAAGAGCCCTAGCGTGGTGCGTGGTCCTAAGAGCCCTAGCGTGGTGTAGCGTGGTGCGTGGTCCTAAGAGCCCTAGCGTGGTGCGTGGTCCTAAGAGCCCTAGCGTGGTGTAGCGTGGTGCGTGGTCCTAAGAGCCCTAGCGTGGTGTAGCGTGGTGCGTGGTCCTAAGGCTCAACAAACACCAAAAGAGCGTCGAAGCGCGGCGAAGCAGAACGCAGTTTCAGTGTCATATGAACTTTAACTTTATTTTCATTACTATAATACTTATTATCGCATGAGAAACTCGAACGAGTCGCGCGGATGCCAGCGGCGCCGCTGGAATTCCAGCGAATTAGCCGTGCGACTGCGCGAGAAGTCGCGGGAAGTCCCGAGAATGCTCGAGCAGTCGCGAGCGGCCGCTGGCAAAATCCCGCCCCTCGCGCCCGCTCCCCGCGCGCGTATTTTGCGCGCGAGCATTCGCATTCATTCCTTGCAGTGCAACGAATACAGAAGTGATGGAAATGGATGAAGAAAAACTTATTTATTTGGTGCAAATGTACGACTGCCTATACAATATCAAATCAAGGCATTACAGCGATAAACACATGAAAGAAGAAGAGAATGCGCGCGGAGTCCCGCGACTTCTCGAGCATTCCAGCGACTTCTCGGGCAGTCGCTGGAATCCGCGCGCCTTCTCTACCGAGCGGGTCGCGGCGCTTCGTTGCCCTTCGCCGCTCTTTTGGTGTGAGTTGCCTAATAGCCTTCCTCAAGAATTAGGCTATCAAATGCAAAAATATTTATTTCAATCGGACAGGTAGTTCCAGAGATTAACGCGTTCAAACAAACAAACTCTTCAGCTTTATTATTAGTATAGATAATCTTTATAGAAATACAGATAGGTCTACGTAATAAGCTTGCTAATAATTAAATTTAGTGATCAATACTCCATAAACATCTTCAGCAACGGGGTTTAATTTCCTCTTTCTCATTAGGTATTAATTCAAAACAAATGAACAGACGATTCCAATGGATTCAGTCAACTCGAATCACACGATTATAGTACAACCCTTTTGCGACCGAATAAAGACGCAGTTCCATTGCTGCCCAATGCTAAGCTACGCACGGGTATTTAGGTTTGCTTTCTATGAAAACCAGCTTTGGTTTCGCCCACGTGGAGATCGGAAATTATCCACGGGAATGTACCACTGGGACAAAAAAGTATCCTATGTCTTAACCCAGATCGTAGTCTATCCGTTTGCAGAACAGACAGGATGACGGATAAAGTTACTTTCGCATATGTATATAATATTAGTTCTACTCTACGGCCACGCTACTAGGGTTACGGATGCGTGGCTGACAAATAAATAATCCGCGCAGCTAACGTTCGTGCTCTTCGTGCAAGTCCACAGTTCGAATTTTTGGTTCTACGACATGCCTGTTTCTTCACGGTGTTTTCCTTCACCGTTTTGAGAGCAGTGGTGATTAAATAGTTTACACAAAGTAAAGTGTTTGTTTAAGATTGAGCCCACAGCCTACAATTCGTAAGTCGCGGCCGTCACCACTGGGCCACCAATTCTTCGCAAGTCCTACGCAGCAGTGGGATCGCGCCTTTAATTTGATTCGTTCCGAATTTCTGTTATGACGCCAATATCATAACAGATACGGATATCGATATTTCGGAGTTTTCATTTTATCTAGCGTGTGAAGTGATTCGGAAACAGGCTTCCAACCGATACATTATTAAACAGGACGGCGTGCCACCAAAAATAACTTTCGCTGAATTCTAATGTCGATGTTGTTTATAAATATTATACGCATTGTTTTGATTTGGATTTTTATTGAGTTTTAGATGCGATACACACACACACACACACAAACACTACACTTACTACATTATTTATATTATTTTGTCGATTTTTTGTGGAGCCAAAGCACTAGGAAGTGGTGAAGGGCGGGCGTTTTGTCTTATGTAATTTTTTGTGGAGCCAAAGCACTAGGAAGTGGTGAAGCGCGGGCGTTTTGTCTTATGTAATTTTTTGTGGAGCCAAAGCACTAGGAAGTGTTGAAGCGCGGGCGTTTTGTCTTATGTAATTTTTTGTGGAGCCAAAGCACTAGGAAGTGGTGAAGGGCGGGCGTTTTGTCTTATGTAATTTTTTGTGGAGCCAAAGCACTAGGAAGTGGTGAAGCTCGGGCGTTTTGTCTTATGTAATTTTTTGTGGAGCCAAAGCACTAGGAAGTGGTGAAGCGCGGGCGTTTTGTCTTATGTAATTTTTTGTGGAGCCAAAGCACTAGGAAGTGGTGAAGCGCGGGCGTTTTGTCTTATGTAATTTTTTGTGGAGCCAAAGCACTAGGAAGTGGTGAAGCGCGGGCGTTTTGTCTTATGTAATTTTTTGTGGAGCCAAAGCACTAGGAAGTGGTGAAGGGCGGGCGTTTTGTCTTATGTAATTTTTTGTGGAGCCAAAGCACTAGGAAGTGGTGAAGCGCGGGCGTTTTGTCTTATGTAATTTTTTGTGGAGCCAAAGCACTAGGAAGTGGTGAAGCGCGGGCGTTTTGTCTTATGTAATTTTTTGTGGAGCCAAAGCACTAGGAAGTGGTGAAGCGCGGGCGTTTTGTCTTATGTAATTTTTTGTGGAGCCAAAGCACTAGGAAGTGGTGAAGCGCGGGCGTTTTGTCTTATGTAATTTTTTGTGGAGCCAAAGCACTAGGAAGTGGTGAAGGGCGGGCGTTTTGTCTTATGTAATTTTTTGTGGAGCCAAAGCACTAGGAAGTGGTGAAGCGCGGGCGTTTTGTCTTATGTAATTTTTTGTGGAGCCAAAGCACTAGGAAGTGGTGAAGCGCGGGCGTTTTGTCTTATGTAATTTTTTGTGGAGCCAAAGCACTAGGAAGTGGTGAAGCGCGGGCGTTTTGTCTTATGTAATTTTTTGTGGAGCCAAAGCACTAGGAAGTGGTGAAGGGCGGGCGTTTTGTCTTATGTAATTTTTTGTGGAGCCAAAGCACTAGGAAGTGGTGAAGCGCGGGCGTTTTGTCTTATGTAATTTTTTGTGGAGCCAAAGCACTAGGAAGTGGTGAAGCGCGGGCGTTTTGTCTTATGTAATTTTTTGTGGAGCCAAAGCACTAGGAAGTGGTGAAGCGCGGGCGTTTTGTCTTATGTAATTTTGAAATGTGCTGATTCTTAGCCTAATTTGAATAAATGACTTTTGATTTAGATTTTCCAAGACAGATTGTGTGAGGACTGAGGACATACAAATAATGGGAATACACGATCTTCTGTTGACATATTTATTTTGTAAGCTCATCATAAGCTTTCAGGCGCCATTTTAGATTGTTTCTCATAGTGAGGCTAAAGATGGCGCTGATTCTGCCTATTTTATTTTAGTAACACAAACTTTGACGTTGTCAAAACTAAATTTTTCGGTACAAACCTAAATAAACGGTCCAACATAAAATAACATCATGCCTCTAACCCCAAATGGTTAGGGAAATAAATGGTCTACCTATTGGAATTATTTCGAATGGCCGAAAACTAGGTATTAACATTTTTGGACAAATTATACTTCTAAGGGCTGATTTTACCAAAGTCAGTTATAATTTATCCGTGGAATAAAATTGACGTGTGACAGTTCCAGTATGGAAAATCTGTCAACAATTCAACATTTATTCTCAAGATAAGACTTATCCTAGGTATAAAAGTTTGGTGAAATGCACCCCTATCCAGGTAAACTTAAATCTAATATCTGTAACAACCGACCCATGTTCTAACCGACCCGCGTTCACTCTCTGCTGACTATAAATCGCGTTGTAAGGGAAGCCATACTTTTTGGTGACTTGCCAACGTAACAGCAATATTATTTGATTAACAGCTGCTTACTAGAATAAATAACGTGTATGAATCAAGACATCGGAAAATGACGGGGAGCGAGGCTTCGACTTCAATTAATGGTGAAATTAAGCTTGATTTGTGATCATAATATTTTGACGTGGAGATATTGACAACCGCTACGAAAGATACTACGCTACTGGCTGGGATGGACTGACTGCGGAAGGTGGAGGACAGGGTGTTGTAGCACAACCTGGGAGAGGCCTATGTCCAGCAGTGGACTGCGCTAGGCTGAGTTGATTGACGAAAGAATACCAGCGGTGCGACACTTATTTTTTTAATGTCGCTGCATCATGCTGCGATAGGAGCCTTTTGGCCTCGTATAGGACTTTCTGTTTCATTTTTCTTTTGTTACTTTTTTTTTAATATAATTTTGGATTTTTATTTTTGACTGTGGTTAGTTTGTGATCTTCCTGTACGAGTCGCAATAAATAGTTTTTCTTTCTTACTTTCAAAAATAATGACAAATAATTTCAATATTATACTATTTAAAGAATTGTCGTTTATTTGTTTGTCTGATAGCTGCAAGAGCTAAGATAACTAAAGATTGGGTTTCCTAGTTGTTCCGTCATATTATATCGCCCGTCATGAAAATCTGTAATTTTTCCAGTATTTGAAGCAGAGATTTGACATTAAAGTGTCAAAGAAATGCTCTGTATTGTGTGACCACTCTTCGCTTTCTTACGAAACGAAAATGTGAAAATCTGCAATAAATCTGTAGTTTTAATACGAGGGTATCTACTGCTTACAGGGATAAATAACGAATAACATCATCTGCCTAGCCTTCTCCCAACTATGTTGGGGTCAGTTTCCAGTCTAACCGGATGCAACTGAATACCAGTATTTTACATGGAGCGACTGCCTATCTGACCTCCACAACCCAATTATTGGGTAATACAATACCCCTTGATAAGACTGGTTGTCAGACTTTCGGGCTTCTGACTACCCGTAACGACTGTCAAAGATCCACGAAAGACAGCCGGGACCAACGGCTTAACGTGCTTTCCGAGGCACGGAGGGGTCACGGTATGTAAAGATCGTCACCCATCCACAGACCAACCGCGGCAAGCGTAGCTTAACCTGATCTATCGACCTGTGCGGCTGTTATTATTTAGCCACGGGCCCCTCGAATAACGATAACGTACCTACCTCTATAAATCAAGACATCGGAAATTAACGGTGTTGTTTATTAAGGGGGGAAGGGGGGGGGGGCTTCGACTTCAATTAATATGGTAAAGTTGAGCCTGATTTGTGATCACAATAATTATCTTTGTGTAGAGAAATTTACAACCTTCATTAAGAGAGACATTTTTTTTCATAGCGAAGGTCAATCAATGCTGTTATGGTTTTTGGGGTTCCGTGCCCAAAGGGTAAAAACGGAACCCTATTACTAAGACTTCGCTGTCCGTCCGTCCGTCCGTCCGTCCGTCCGTCCGTCTGTCTGTCGCCAGGCTGTATCTCAAGAACCGCGGTAGCTAGACAGTTGAAATTTTCACAGATGATGTATTTCTGTTGCCGCTATAACAACAAATACTAAAAACAAAATAACATAAGTATTTAAGGGGGGCTCCCATACAACAAACGTGTTTTTTTCGGCGTTTTTGCCTTATGGTACGGAACTCTTCGTGTGCGAGTCCGACTCGCACTTGGCCAGTTTTTTTTATCTTTTTTGTCTGATAGCTGAGAGCGGCAAGAACATTAAAGCTAGGCTTTCTTGAGACTGCAGCGGCTGCCACATAGCGTCCGCAATTTACCGTCGAATGACCTCACTAAAACATCGTTTATGTAATTAAGTTGTATGTTTTTTTTATTGTTGAATGGGTTCGCTCTTGACCTTTATCACGCCTGATGAAAAGCGATGGATGAGGTCCATGATGGAACGAGCATGCGCAGAAAATACCTAAGGCACTGGAACTCCCACGCATCGACGAGACTCAGCAGGCTGCTTGACTCCGGGGGAGGGTGCTTTCGAACCAGGCGGGCGTTAGCCCTACCACCGCAAGGGAAGATTTGGCCCGTCAAATAAAGTGTTCGGTGTGACTGTCCAGGATGCGCCGAGCTATTTGTATACTTATGTTTGTTATTGCATCTGTTTGTTTCCCAAATAAAATAAAATAAAATAAAATAAATAATAATCCCAAAATATGTTGTACATTTGTTTGTTGTATATGTATGTTTTCCTACAGATTGTTTATTGACACCGTAAAGGCAAACCCCGGTGCCGTCATTTTCGTGACAGGCGTCACTGCGGCCGTTATATGGCGGCCACCGCTCTTCTAGGAAACGGTAGCTTTAGGGCTGATTTACAATCGTCAGATAACTATTATCCTAATAATAAATATGGATGGCGGTTTGACATAAGTAATATAACGCTATGAAACCGTCATATTTATTCCCCAGAAAAAAGTTAGACCCTAAATCTGTCGTTTACAATTTAATAAGTACGAACCTATCTCTCGCAACAAACTTACAAAGATAATTAAAACATTAATTTATTGATGCTAAAGAGCTAAAATTTAGTATTAAAGTTGTATTCTAAAATCCAGGAACGAGCATGATTTTCAAAATAACTAGGAGGGCAAGTCTAATAATATCAGAAAAAAAAAATAGAAAAACCATGCACGAACGTTCTGCCTCAGAATGATAAAAATCCAGCATCAACTTTCAGTAACCAGTGCCAAAAAGTCAACACGCTGTACAACTCATCAAAGGAATATTAAAAACTCTCGCTCGTCGAAAAATCCATTAATTTTTTAGCAATTCTTATTTTGGAGCCGTTTTTCTGTTAAGTGTAAATATTGTTTATTGCAGAGTAGTAATTGAATTGGAATCTATCAAACTTATCTTATCTGTATCACGTAGGACTCGCTTACTGGTTTGTTTGTATCTGTATACCTTTGCCTCGGAAAGCACGTTAAGGCGTTGTTGATTCGGGCAGCCATTCGGATGTCTTTGACAGTCGTTACGGGTAGTCAGAAGCACAAAAATTCTGACAACTAGTCATACCAAGGGGTATCGTGTCGCCCATTGTGTCACCCTTTGTACAGTTTCTATAATTATGTCTGTAATTTATATGTCTACATAATAAAGGGTATTCTATTCTATCGTGTTACCCTTTAACTGGACAACCCAGTTTATTTTAGGAAAGACACTATCACGGCCTACGGTAAATTTTGAATCAATATCTCCCTTTCCCAACTATGTTGGGGTTGGTTTTCGGTCTAACCAGATGCAGCTGAATACCAGTATTTTACATGGCGATTGCGTGTCTGTCCTCCAAAACCCAGTTACTGGTAACACGGTACTCCTTGGTAAGACTGGTTGTCAGATTTTTGGGCTTTGACCTGAGGAGTAAATCTGCCAAATTACATGTTATATGTTGGGATTACTTACGCAAAATAACATCATCCAATCTTGTTAAGTGAAATTAGATTTGACAACATATATAAAATCGTGTAAAATTGAAGGAAATTCTCGTAGGTAGGCACTTTATAACGTTAAATTCAAGTCGTAAACTCATCTCAGCGACGTTGGTAAATTATATGTTATTTGACAGATTGAAACTGATATAAAGGCGGAGACCGACTTGCAACATTTGTAATGTATCATTCGAGGCGAGCTTGGTTACAAAACGGTGATACACTAAACATGGTAAACACTCGCTTCGAGCATGTTCTGGTCGACTTGTTTGTATAAACATGCGCTCGCAATGCTTGAATCGAGCAGCTCGGCTGACTACTGTAACGCGTTTCAAAGGCATTGACGAAAAAGCCGACAGTTATGTGGAGGATCCGGCGCTCACATCGAGCGGCTCGGCTCGCTGCACTGAATATGTAACGCGTTACAAAAACTCGATACATTACAAACAAACGTTTGCAATCTTTATGGCGGGTACGCACCGGCGTTACGGGGCGTAATGTAACATGTAACACAGCGAGCGTTCGTACATTCAGTACGGGGAGACAAGGTTGCGAGTGCCTTGTTTCCCCGTACTGACTGCACGAACGCTCACTCGTTACATTACGCCCCGTAACGCGGTCGGTACCCGCCGTTCGGATCCTTCCTCTCCTATAACAGAGACACTAAAGAAGCAACAGTTTGCCAAACAGCCTTTCCACGTAACCTGTTTGGCAAACTATTATCACACACGTGTCTATAATAACATTTCAACAACCCCACCCAGAAACAGTCCCGAACATCTAGTTACAAAGCCAAACAACTCGACAAAACTTACTCGAACTCGATATCCAGAATTATCCAGCCTTGTTGATGTGCAAACAGTCTGACCGCCAGAGGGCGTGCTGACGACAGATAAAGGCTTTAGCTAGTGAACTACTCTTTAGTTCATTATTCTCTGAAGGGAGGGGAGAGTGGACTGATTGTTTGTTTATGGTTTAGTTTAAGACGGGTATAATTGGGACGACTTGGGGAAAGTTTTTGTCTATGGTATGGGTTGTTAGTGTATACGACAAAACATGGTAATTAACGTCTTACAAGGGTTAATAAGCCTGGTCTTCTTCTTAACAGAGGACTATTAAGTTATTCTCTGCTTAAAAGAAACTCACTTTTAAGTAACTTAAAGTATTTTTAGTACTCGTCTATCAATGTTTGTTCGAAATTTTGGAGAACTGCAGCGTGGCGGGATTTACTGGTATTCAGGTACATCCGGTTAGACTGGAAGCCGACCCCAACATAGTTGGGAAAAGGCAGGCAGATGATGACAAGGTGGCGGGAAATCGACGCACAACCTGTTGTTCATCACACTAACATTATAAAGGCGAAAGTTTGTGCGTGTGTGTTTATATGTTTGTTACTTCTTCACGCTCAAACGGCTGGACCAATTTTGATAAAATTTTGTATGGAGGTAGCTGACACCCTGGATTAACATATAGGATAGATTTCCTCCCGATATTCACACGGGATCGAAACTTATGCGGGTGAAACCACGGGGCGCAGCTAATTTGACATAGAAATCTTCAGACTATGTTACCTAGAAAAGTGGTGACCCCCATGCGGCCACAATGTAGTTTTTTGACACCTTAATGTCAAATACTGGTGAAAATGACAGATTTTCATGACGTCCATTATAAATATGACGGAAACGCTTTCTAGGAAGTGTCAAAAATAATCATACCAAGAACTGAAGCTTTCCCGTTCCCAATACCTACTTATTAATACAACAATAACATTTAGAAATCTCGTTAAAGCTAACAGTTGATTTGTTAAGCTGCCACCAACAGGGCACAACATAACAAAACAAATCCATTACAGAGAGAGCAGCATTTAATATTTAATAGAAATTATTCACTACATACATATACACAAATAAATAAAATTGAAGCGTCTGTTTGTAATGTCAAAATAAAAGAAAGAAAGTACGGAAAGTATAACAAAAAAACATATTTATTAAAATTCTGTCTGTTTGTTGCGGCTAATTACCGAAACGGCTGGACCGATTTTGACAGGGCATTCACTGGCAAATAGCTGATGTTTGGTATTTAAACAGTTGGTTTATGTCAAATTTCCTTAGGAAATATTAAATACTAGCTGCGCCCCGCGGTTTCACCCGCGTAAATGTCGATCCCGTGGGAATATCGGAATAAAAAGTAGCCTATAAGCTAATCCAGGGTGTCAGCTACCTCCATACAAAATTTTATCAAAATTGGTCCAGCCGTTTGAGCGTGAAGAAGTCACAAACATATAAACACACACAAACTTTCGCCTTTATAATATTGTGGTAGAAGTGATTAAATACTGAATCAGTTCATTTATATGTTGGTTAACAGAAATAATGATACCAAGAACTGAAGCTTTCGTGCTCCCAATTAATAATAATAATACAACAATAACATTTAGAAATCTCGTTATAATAGCTAAGAGTGCACTTGTCAAGCTGTCACCAACATTACCAGGGCTCAACATCACAAAACCAATCCAATAAACTGAGGGTAGCATTTAATTATAGTCACTATTCATACGCCCAACTCAATCAGAGGCTACGACGAAAATTGGTGCACCCACCACAATGCTAGTGGTTGTTTTAATTAATCTCTTTTGATCGCGTTATTGGTACTTTTACCCTGTTCCTGATCTGGAGTGATTAGAGTTCAATTCAGTTCGTTTATTTGTGAACATAGGTTACAATAGGTGTTACAGTCGATCTCTATGTCCTACCACTTGGTGGTGAACAATTAATAATACACAGTAAATAATATTGCTGAACTGAAAGAAGAAGTGTCCAGAATCTTGAGGCTGGAAAAAGTTTACGTAGTAGGTAGCCATTGTTTTCTCCACGACGGGTGTTATACCCAATCACCTCGATCACAGTTTACAAATAGCCGCAATTTTAAATACCTGCAGAATAGTTAGAAAGTTCATGCAAATTGAAGAAAATGAAATACTCAATACTCAATTCTTTATGGCTGCATTCCTTGTTAAAAAAAAATCACAAAAAAAAGTGAGAAAAAAAAATAATAATTCTTCGTAAAAAGAAAAAAACTGGCCAAGTGCGAGTCGGACTCGCACACGAAGGGTTCCGTACCACAAGGCAAAAACGCCGAAAAACCACGTTTGTTGTATGGGAGCCCCCCTTAAATAATTATTTTATTCTGTTTTTAGTATTTGTTGTTATAGCGGCAACAGAAATACATCATCTGTAAAAATTTCAACTGTCTAGCTATCACGGTTCTTGAGATACAGCCTGGTGACAGACAGACGGACGGACGGACAGCGAAGTCTTAGTAATAGGGTTCCGTTTTTACCCTTTGGGTACGGAATCCTAAAAATACCACCACACACACACGCTACATTGACTTGGCTTGGGCCCGTCAGTGTAGCTTAACTAGCCAAAGAGCTAAGAAACAAAATTCGTTTATCAATCATTTAATCATGATTACAGTATAGTCCCATTATTTTAGCAAGCAATACTTCACAACCAATTACACATAATTATATTCGGTCATCAAGGAATTCCTCAATAGAGTAATATGTCTTCTCGAATAGAAATAACTTCTTTTTAAATTAATTAATATTGACTGCTAATTTGATACACTTTGGTTGTTTATTATAAACCTTTTGAGCCATTGCGAATATGCTTTTCCGAAACAATGCAGTTTTTGGAACCAAATGGCATACCGGCTCTGCGCAGGCTATTTACTTGTGAAAACTTAGACAGCACATAAAGCTACCCGAAACTGTCAAATTTTCCCAATCCACTTTGAACCTTAAGCTTTAGCGATAAAGTTAAAAATCTATTGAAGAAATTTGACAGACTGTAGTAGCTTGATGTGCTGGCGTCTGAACATGGACGGTAAAGTAAATATTTTTATGTTTTTAAAATGAGGTTTACAACTGTCAGTCTTTTGTAGATTACAGATGGCTCGGATCGACATCGTGTTTGTGCGATAAATGCAGTTTCTTTTCCAGTTGCATTACCCCAAAACATTATGCCAATGATGCAACTAGTCCATGATATGCGGTTACTTCTGTGTCAGATATACGAAATCCTTACTAAGTAGTTTGTTTCGTCTCTGTTTTTCCTTATATGGAACCTTTTACTTGAAAGTAGGTGTAAAGTGTCTCAATCCATACTAATATTATAAATTCGAAAGTAACTCTGTCTGTCTGTCTGTATGTTACCTTTTCACGTCTAAACCACTAAACGGATTTCGATAAAATTTGGCAGAGAGATAGATTGCATCCCGAGGAAGGACATAGGATAGTTTTTATCCCGATATTCCCACGGGATCGACACTTACGCGGGTGAAACCGCGGGGCGCGGCTAGTTACTCCATAAAACTAATCCAACATCTCAGCCTATTACATAAGGGATATTTATAACTCAGCAAACCAGGGTTCATAATTTACACAATGTATGTAGACATAACGTGTTTCCCATATTTACTTGGCAAAGGGTTGTTTATCTAAGCAATTAGTATACCTCTAACGTTGCTGAAAGTTAACAGTGTGTACTTTTAAAATACAAACATTAACAAAACTAGGTCAGTTCCATTAAAGATTGGGTAAAAATCAATGAAATTGTGAACACCTGCAAAGTTGCTGGTCATGCACTTTGTCGGAAATAGGGGTAAAAGCTATTGAAATTGTTTGCTGTATTTCTTTGTTGAATTTTAAAGGGGCTCGTGGCTAAATAAGATTGAAGGTTAAGCTACGCCTGCCGCGGTTGGCTTGTGGCTGGGTGACCATGCATTATCCGGAGCCTCGGAAAGCCAGAAAGTCACTCGTCGATCTTTGGCAGTCGATATGGATAGTTAGAAGCCCAAAAGTCTGGCAATTAGTCTAAGGGGCCGTCTCCACGAGCGAGAAAATCGCGGCGATATTATCGTCGTGCCACGTATTTCTATACACTCTCCTAGAACGTGTTAAAATTTGTTGGCACGGCGACATTATCGCCGCGATTCTCTCGCTCGTGGAGACGGCCCCTTACCATGGGTTATCACGTTACCCAGTAACTGGGTTGTGCAGGTCAGATAGGCAGTCGCTCCATGTGAAACACTGATATTCAGCTGCATCCGGTTAGACTAGAACCCGACCCCAACATAGTTGGGAAAAGGCTAGACAGATGATGACTGATATTGCTACTTTAATATTATTTGTGAACTCACTGACCTAAATCGACAATCAACAAACACTTCCATTAAATAATCGCTCTAAAAAACAAAAAAGCATCAAGTCACTCCCTTCCATTAAAATAAGAAAGCTGGAAATTCCGAGACACAATGGTCTGAAAATGATCGTTCTTTAGTCGAACATCAAAAAGACAAATCCGTGGTTGTGAAAAGGATTTCAGCAAATGAAATCTAGCAACAATACATCATTCCTATCTGCCGATATCTGACCTCTTTCAGTTTGGGAATGTCGGCAAATATACTTAATGGATCTACCGGTCCGGAGTGTCACACGGTCCGCAACAGTGAGAAACAAATCTCGAACTTAGCCAAAAATATAATTATTTCAACTTTACGTTACAAATAAATAAAATAATAAATTTTTATTTTTAATACAGGTTTTTTAGAACATGAGGTTTAATTGAAAGAAGGGGTACTTAATATACAGGATGGCTGGGACACCGACGCGCAAACTGTAACTAAAAAAGTAAAATTCTAGGCACAGAATAGGGTTAGAATAGGGCAGTACATGATTCTAAACCCTACCCGGTTTAGAATCATGTACTGCAGTACATGATTCTAAACCCCCTAGCCTAGAATCATGTACTGCAGTACATGATTCTAAACCCTACCCGGTTTAGAATCATGTACTGCAGTACATGATTCTAAACCCCCTAGCCTAGAATCATGTACTGCAGTACATGATTCTAAACCCCCTAGCCTAGAATTTTTTTCCAGTAGCTGGGACGTGGAGGTCAGATAGTCGCTTCATGTAAAATACTGGTATTCGTCTGCATCCGCCGCGGTTAAACTGTACCCCAATATACCTGGGAAAAAACTAGGCAGATTGAAGTAGGCACCGCATTATTCCGCAAGCATGTTTACGAACCATTTTCCACTACGACACTAAGCACCTGCCGGTCGATTCTGTAAAAATCTCACCGTGAAAACTTAGGTGAAGTGAGTTTGTTTTTGATGGGAATTGACACTATTGACAGCTCACTCTACGCTCACTTCAACTAAGTTTTCACGGTGAGATTTTTACAGAGTAGCACCGCTGCTTATCCAAGGGGACACTAAACCGCTTACCCACACATTAGGCAACGCACAGACAGGGCGACTCTCACGAGTTTCAACGCCACTAAATAATAAAATCAGATCACGTACAATAACATTTCACTTGGGCATTCAATGGAGCAGAATATTGCTGTAATTTTTGCTACGTGGCCATTTGTTTGTGTAGCTTATGGTTGTTTTTTTGAACTATTTTGCAGTGCTTTGTTGCATATAAATTTTATGTTTAGCAAAATAAAAAAAAACATGTTATGTTTTAAAAATAAAATCCAGCTTTATTTGGTCGGTCATTTTATTTATAAAATGTTGTGTGTATCATAAAAAAAATATTAAAATATAGAATCCATTCACACATACCTAATCATTAACATACATTCCAATAACATTTAACCTAGGTAGTCTGTGGAAACGTCGTGAATTTTACATTTACTTCCACCTCCAATTATTTTTTAATCTAAGATATAACATAAGTATAACGTACATTATTGTTTGTTTAAATAAATAAATTAACAAAAATCTCCTTTTTGAAGCAAATAATCCCTCGTGCTTGCCATTCTCCGCGTCCATGTGTCCTCAAAGAAAACATAGGAAGCTGCGCCGCGCCGCCGAGAGAAATCTTTCATTTCTTATCGCGCAGACGAACACTCACTAATATCAAAGCCATACAATATGAGCCACCCTTTGTAGTTCCTCTTATTTTGCTGTCTGCCGTCTTTTCCTGACTCTACTTAGCAGGTAATATGAACATTCAAGAGCAAAATATCACATACCTAGAACAACACTGTATTATGTCGAAAAATCTCAAAATCAAAAATGCTGATACGCATTGGATTCTTTACATGCAATGTGCAGGACATTCGCAATAACTGTCACAATCAATATGAGATAACGGTTTTTCGTCGATTCTGAATTTAGACTTAGTGCAGTGTTGTTATGGGTGTGCGATATAAACCGCTTTGTTACATAATAGCAAAGTCAGCCCATAATGTTCCCACTGCTGGGACACAGAAAAGGCCACTTTGGCAGGATCATAAAAGGATAACATTATGAATCATAATGGACAGTTAACTGTTAAGTTAATCGTATCAAATCCCATTGGTGAAGGATTTTTCAGTTTTTTTTTTGTCTGTGCTAAAACACCAATCAAACCAATCCAAATCCAACCCCAATCTCTTTCATTATACCTACGTAGTGCAGCGAAAAAAAGAAAAGCACGGACTGTCATCGCTATAATATTATGATTTATAATGTTATCCTTTTATGTTTCTGCCAAAGTGGCCTTTTTAGGCCCCCTGGTCCCGGTGAGTGGGCCGTAATCCACCACGCGGGCCCAGTCCAAGTTGGGAGCTGTCACATCGTCGCTAATCTGACTAACTGACGTATCTGACATTTTGGACTAAACCGACCTAAATAGAGTAATTTGATACATTTTCCAAGTCGAATCGATCTGTCTAATCGGCGTATCCGTATGCCTTACCGTTCCCATGATAATGCAAAAATCGAGACCGATGTATCTACAGTTTACAAAAAAAAAGATCATAATAAGGGACCTAAGTAACATAGGTCTTTTAGTGAGATTCATAAAAATTCAATATTGGGGTCATTTAAGTGACTTAAGTCGTTTAGTATCCCTCAGCTTTCTATTAAATCGTGATCAAAAGGGCCTGAAGGTCACTTATTTATTCGCTGATGGTTGCAGTGGTCAGAACCGCAATTCAATTGTGGCTTTAATGTTATTGTATGCGATTAACAATGCAAGCAATCTTATAGAGATCACATTACAATTCTCTGTGCCAAACCATAGTGCAACCGGCTATGCTTTAAAGAAAACTGGAGATGTTTTTGTGCCTTCTCAACTAATTTCAATATTTAAGTTGGCACGAAGAAGTAAACTTTATCATGTATCGGTTTTTCGACCTATCTACTGATTTACGTCTACTATCGGTACGAAGTGATGACCAAGGATTTACAGTGAACTGGACCGAAATGACAGCATTGTCTGTTCGTAAAAGTGACCCTACGACTCTGTTCTTTAAAACTAGTCATACCGAAGAATCGTACAGGTCTTTAAATCTGAAACGTCTTTTCTGCACACGGAAATTCGTATTTTAAATGAAACAACCGAAAATAGCCAAAGAAAATTATGAAGACTTAGTTTCTTTAACTACTAGTGCCTGTACCTACCTGTGATCTGGGGGCCTAAAAAGGCCACTTTGGTAGAATCATAAAAGGATAACATTCATCATCTGCCTAGCCTTAACCCAACTATGTTGGGGTCGGCTTCCAGTCTAACCGGAAAATAAATAAAATAAAAGGATAACATTATGAATCATAATATGGCGAAGACAGACAGTACTCTTACTAGTAGTAGTGTAGTAGACTTGTACTCTTTTATAAAGAGTACCTACGAGTACAAGTTCGAAGAATAAAAATAAATTTGTTCTAAGTCTGTTTTAATTTAATAAAAAGTATAATTGTGTGAGTAAAATTTATTGCTAATGTTGAGTAATTACAAGTTATATGTTTTATGTGATGATTAAAGCTGATTTTCGTATAATACTGAGTATTATTTTTCAATTTCTTATGAAAGTGTCCCGTCCTATCTGATCATGTATTCCGAACAAAATAAAAACAAAGATCTCACGAAGTGACGTATCTGTTTATAATATTAATTATTAAAACAATATTAACACGATAACAATAGTAGTAATACCAATATAAAGATCTTAATCAGAACTACACACGTACTCAATTTTGTATTAGTAGAATGTATATAGAGCAAGCTACCCTCAATCATAGGTACCCCTCAACTGCAAATAGCTTGCCCTGTAAAATATGCTTCGAGTCAGTTACGTCAGTTAGTCAGATTAGCGACGACATGTCTTCGAATTATTGTTCTTGGACATGCCGGTTACCTCACGATGTTATTCTTCACCGTTTTGAGAGTATTTACACAAAGTAATGCGCTTGTCTTGTTTTTGTTGAAGTTACTGAAAAGTTACGGTACACTTCTGAAAATAAAGGCTAACCTTTTTTCTAACCTTTCGGAAAATAAAGGCGTGAATTTATGTTTTTTAAAATCAATATAATAAATCTGAGACCACTGGTGGCCCACTGGAAACGGACGCGACTCCGAGTTGTAGGTAGTAGAGTAGACGAACAAGCAGGGGATCGAGGAGGGCGGTGGAGGGGGGTTCAGGGGATCAGACCGGACGGAATAAATTGGTTCGACACCCTGGTTCTCTCTGACAGGCGCTTTACTTTTTGTAAATTATTTCACCAGCACTGCTCTTAAAACGGTGAAGGAAAACATTGTTTGATAAGCAGCATGTCCTAGAACCAAACATTCATCTACCAACCCGTACTAGGCCCGATTACGGCCCACTCCCTCTCATATGAAGGAGGCCTGAGTCCTAGCATTGGCAAAGTTTATAGGCTGACTAGCAGCGCCCCGCGGTTTCACCCGCATAAGTGTCGATCCCGTGAGAATATCGGGATAAAAATATCCTATGTCCTTCCCCGGGATGCAATCCATCTCTCTGCCAAATTTTATCGACATCCGTTCAGTAGTTTAGGCTTGAAAAGGTAACATACAGACAGACAGGGTTACTTTCGAATTTATAATATTAGTATGGGTTAGTATGGACTAAGCCAAGCTTACTCAATAGTTCGTATACTAACTAATCTGGCTTGTTAAAAAGATTCTACTTAAACAAAACCTCACTAGATTACAGGAAAACTATACTTAAACTAGCCTTTACGAACAACAAATCCACCCAACAACAAACAAAGGAAAAAGTATTTAATAACGAAATGCTACAACCACCCACAATACAGACGAGAGGATTTAGAACCACTTTTCAAGCTAAATCGTATTCATACTTAATGCTCAAACAAGAATTTTTGAAACCTTTAATAATCCATTTCAGTGTTGCCAGGCTAAAAAAATATACGTGGCTGTGTTGCCAGTTAATTCACAAACGTTTTTAATCCCGCTAAAACATGGCCGCGGGCCCAAGTGTTTTATTAAAGCGTTTAATGAAACCGGAACTTACTCCATAATTTACATGCGGCGCTTGCGACGCACACTGCAGTATCTAATAGATGTGCCATGAATTTTTGAAGCTATTAATAAAATCTATAATTTCAAATTCAAAGTCCTGACTGACTGATATATCAACGCACAGCCTAAACCGCTGGTCCTAGAGACATGAAATTTGGAGGGTGTGTTCTTTGTGGATACCTACGTATCCACTAAGAAATGGTTTTTCAAAATTCCACCCCTTTTTTTTTATTTGAAATCATCAAATGACCCCCCCGCTCCGGGTGGAGCGGAAGGGAGTGTCAGACTCTTAGTGACTAAAACCCACCCGTGTTCCTTCCTTAGCCCTTTATGTTACGGGTTATGGGCCAGAGGTAACCCTTTCGGACAATCCCGCTGACCCGGCAGGGTTCGGCCCTAAGGGGCCCCTAGATCCTCGATGCTGACATCTCTTTGCGGCGCGCGTGGAACACGTACGCGCCGTAAATTCTACCCCTAAGAGGAATATGGGAGGGTGAAATCTCACGCGGACGAAGTCGCGGGCAGAAGCTAGTGGGAAAAAGTTATTTGCAATAAGTTTTCCAGACTTGCCCTTAAAAGAGCATCATCATCTGCCTAGCCTTTTCCAATTATGTATGCTATTAGATACGGTTGTGTCAGAGTAGTAAACAATTGTACTAATTCACAGAGACCAGTGAAGACTATTGGAGTGCGAATATCTGTACCAATTTCAGCTATATTCGAAATTACCTGACGTAGAGCTTCTATTGACTCAGGCGCTTCACTACCATTTGGATTCTCTGTATTGTTCCTTATGTACCTTCATTGTGTGTACACGTACAGGTGACAAAATGAGACACAAGATTGAGACTATATTTGTATACTTAACGAAATCTATACGAACGATCTGCGGTGATATTCTGTAAAAATTGCACCGTGAAAACTTAGGTGAAGTGAGCGTGGAGTGAGCTGTCAATACTGTCAATTCCTAGCAAAAACAAACTCATTTCAGCTAAGTTTTCACGGTGAGATTTTTACAGAATCGACCGGCTGTTTAGCATTTTTCCCAACTATAATTTGGGAGAGGTCGCATGCAAATGAATACCAGTATTTTACATAGTGCGACTGCCTATCTGACCACGCGTTCCTGAGAAAAAGGGTCTTGGCAGACGGACAGACAGACGGCCAACGATCTTATAAGGGTTCCGTTTTTCCTTTTGAGGTACGGAACCCTAAAAAAGCCTGCATACCAAGTAAAGTCAAATCACACCAATATTATAAAGGCAAAAGTTTGTGTGTGCGTGTGTGTTTATTTATATCTTTGTTACTTCTTCACGCTCAAACGACTGGACCAATTTCGATAAAATTTTGTATGGAGGTAGCTGACACCCTAGATTAACATATAGGCTACTTTTTATCCCGATATTCCTACGGGATCGGCATTTACGCGGGTGAAACCGCGTAGCGCAGCTAATAGACACATAAAAGGTACTTTTGAACGTCAACATACGAGTAGCTTGTTTGACTGTACTCGGGAGTCGTAGTGAAGACTTATTGATGGCAACACCGGAACTCGGGAGTTGCGTTTGTAACTATGTAACTGTCTGGCTTTGTGTTTATTAACTGCTTAATAATTTAGTTGCGTGGGTAGTGTATACGGTTATTTATATACTTTTTAATTACATCGTAATGAATTTCAACCGAATTGTTTTCTGTCATAGCGGTGTCATATGAGGTGGTGGTGTCTTTGGGATTTGTATTTTATAGTTTTTTGCCACCGACTTCCGAAATCAAAATTATTTCATAATTTTGAGATAATTTCTTTTTGAAGTCGGTTTAATTTTATTAAATTACTTTTTTATTTCGTAATCTTTAGTTTTTGCACTAGAATTTGACCAAGGTTTTGAGATGTTTTCCCTTTGACACTACACCCGTAGCTCGTATCAATAAGCCAGGCCATCACACTTACACGTATTAGTCCTTAACTTAAAAATTACTGAATCGATTTTGATGAAACTTGCACTGTTCCCTAAGTTGAAGTAAATGTAAGCCAATAAAAAAAATGGTCACGATCCGATTAATAGTTGCGGAGAAATGCGTGGACAAACATACATACATACATACATACGTCTATAAAATTTGGTATATTTGTTTGAAAGCCCAAATTGATTGTCATATGTGAATATAATGCAATTTCAATAATATTACATACATACGTGTCGAATTGATAACCTCCTTTTTTTTGAAGTCGGTAAAAATCAGCCCTTATTGACTTAAAAAATAATATTGTGGAAAGGAAAATTTGTCTGTACAGCAAATAGCTTGTTCGACTATACTTCCGAATACCCCCGTGTACTCCCGATTACTCCCGAGTAGACCCGAGTTAATAAGTGTGGAATGCGCTCTATCGCGGAAGAGTTACGAGCCGCCGGATTATCTCCGCCACCGTCACATAAACAGGTAGGCTTTAGTTTTATGGATACGGCGCCATTAGCTGAAATTGGGGGTAAATTACAAGGCTAATGACTTGTGATTATTGCAGGAGGGTAGGCTAGAATTGTGGAAGAGTTATGGAGAGTGATGTTAATTGGTACTGTGGTTTTAGAATTTTTAATTAAATCTTTCATGTGGGCGGACTTTCGTTTTTGAGAATGAGTAATTTTATTGTCTTTTATGTTTTCAATGTGTATGCGTGAAATTTGCACAAAAAAAATTGTAGAGATTTTTTTTATCCTACTAATCACACTAATATTATAAAGGCGAAAGTTTGTGAGTATGTGTGTGTGTGTGTTTATTGTTTGTTACTTATTCACGCTCAAGCGGCTGGACCATTTTTTTATAAAATTTGCACAAAAAAAATTGTAGAGATTTTTTTTATCCTACTAATCACACTAATATTATAAAGGCGAAAGTTTGTGAGTATGTGTGTGTGTGTGTTTATTGTTTGTTACTTATTCACGCTCAAGCGGCTGGACCATTTTTTTATAAAATTTGCACAAAAAAAATTGTAGAGATTTTTTTTATCCTACTAATCACACTAATATTATAAAGGCGAAAGTTTGTGAGTATGTGTGTGTGTGTGTTTATTGTTTGTTACTTATTCACGCTCAAGCGGCTGGACCAATTTTTTATAAAATTTGGTATGGAGGTAGCTGACACCCTGGATTAACATATAGGCTACTTTTTATCCCAATAGTCCCACGGGATTGAAGCTTATGCGGGTGAAACCGCGGGGCGCAGCTAGTATAATATATAATTTGGTTTTTTGTAATATTAATTATTTTCCTAGGGTCCTTTTGCCGTACTCTTACAGGGTTCATATTTTTGTTCCTATTTATTTTTAAAGCAATGTAAAGCATATAGAAAACACATTTTCCAGGGATCTCGTCGTCAAGCCCTTTTAAACATCTTTTTAGGGTTCCGTACCCAAAGGGTAAAAACGGTACCCTATTACTAAGACTCCACTGTCCGTCTGTCACCGGGTTGTATCTCATGAGCCGTAATAGCTAGACAGTTGAAATTTTCACAGATGATGTATTTCAGTTGCCGCTATAACATCAAATACTAAAAACAGAATAAAATAAATATTTCAGGGAGGCTTCCATATAACAAACTTGTTTTTTTTTCGGCGTTTTTGCCTTGCGGTACGGAACCCTTCTTGGCCAGTTTTTACAATATGGAATGCGTTAAATGAATATGAAATATGAAGATGCCTGCCTTTACAATCCATCATTGTCACATTTACCTCGCTGTTTTCAGCAGTGTGTTTACCGAAATAAAAATTCTCACCAGCCATTCGTTCGCTCTCCTCCGGTGGTTGTTTTAGCTCCAGCCTCGCCTGAAATGCGACAGTTGACATGTCCAGCCTAGTCCCCTAAGCTTACAAGCTTTTTGGGTAACGACTGCGACACCTAAAGCACTAGGAAGTGGTGAACGGAAGGCTGTTTTGGGAGTAATTTTAACGTTCAAAAATTGCTGATTCTCAGCCAAATTTGAATAAGTGACATTTGATTTTTTTTATTTTACCATTTATGTACTGTCAACAAAAGAGATAAGTATGCAGGATCGTCGGATATAGTTGAAGTTTAGTAAGAAACCGATGGATGTTGTCGACTAAAATAAAAAAATAAATTTATAAATGAGCTGTTTGTTTTCAAAAAACATATACCAAAATGTTAAATCCCTATTCCACATACCTAACCATATTTTTTTAGAAAACCACATTTTTTTCAATAACCTTAACCACGTACCTACCAGGTATAGCAAAGGCTCCAGGCTCCGCTCGTTCATATCTTATCATGGTACCTACACCACCGGTAGGTCCAACGAAATACTATCTATCAAGACTCAATTGTCAAGTGCCTAGGGGCCCTAGATCTTTAAGTCCGGGCCTGATTATATGAAATGCGCAGTCCACATAAGCTTATTAAAACTGCATCAACTTTATACAAGTAACACATTTCATGCATCACCAAAATATACTTCCACAAGCGGAATTTACATAAAATCTCAACTCCCCGCGCTTTCAAAAGCGAGCTACGTTCAAGACATTCAGTTTCAAACAAAGACGAACTAAAATTTTAATCCAGCGTCGCATTTGACGTAATAACGCTGACGGTATGCGCGCTTCATGTAATTCACTAAACATTATTTAACTTGGCAGCACGTAAAGTCGTTACGTCACTCTTAAGCACGGAGCTAGCGTCACTTTTATTATATTCATATTTTTATCTATACCCATGCTATAAATCCTCTAAAAAAGTTTCTGAAACTGTTAGCTTATTGCTAACATTAAAACAACCAGTGTAACCATAATATCCAAACGATTTTACTAAATTTCGTTATGCAACTCCTTTTATAAAAAAAGCACATTGTCATGCACGCGCGTTTCACTACCACAGCGCCGTAATTTAAATTTTTTTTTTCTTTGTTTGATTTTGGTTTCATGTTTTTGGTCTTTTGGGCTTCAGTGTCTTTCTATCAAATTATCATAAACCTTTCTTAATCTCATCAATAGGTACTGGTTAATAAAATGCACAATCTTAATTAAATAGAGAAAGGCGTCTGAGATAGGAAAGACCCGAGTTAAAGATCACACGACTCTCTCTTAATACTAATAATAAAGCCCTTTATTCCCAAAATATAACATACTTATAACATTTTTATAACATTCCATAAATATCTATTTCATGCAATAAGAAAGAAGAACATGCGAAGACGGAGCTTTAAAGGCGAAGTTGCTATCTTAAGTGTGCTCAGATTTATAACAAGATTCCTAACCAAATTAAAGAACTTCCTATGGTCCGCTTCAGAAGGGCATTACACAGTTGGTTAATTGAGAATCCCTTCTATACTTTAAAAGATTTCCTTCAGTTTAAATTTAATTGATCCGATTGTACCTACACCAAAAATTTGCATGTCATTATGTTATGATTGAATATGTTAAGCTACTATTATACTACCATTGTGAGATCTTTTGTAACCATATTTATCTGCAAATAAATATTTTACTTTGACTTTGCAACTGAATTTAACAAAAGTAAATTTACATAGTAGAGTTACTCAATTTGTTTTGCATTTCGAATTTCTGACCATAAATGTATAAATACCTTTATTTATTTTTTTGTTTTGGTACGACTCACTCTTATATAAGGACACCCAAATTAACCGGTTAATTCCGTAATTCCGTAATAAAATGTTGTAACTAAATGATAACACAACGTCCAGACCGTGCTCGCGAGAGTGGCGGGGGCCGGGGGGGGGGGTTCAAACTTGGTTTGAACCGGTTAATTTCCACTATCAAAACCAAAATTCATAGAAAACCCGGTTTCCCGCATAAACCGGTAAAGTGCAAACCTTAACCTAAATCGATTTCGGTTTGGGGTCAATGACCGTAACCGGTTAAGAATTTCAACCGGTTTCCGAGCCCTGCCTAACCGTAACTAATCTGGGGGTATTGAAACTAGACTCAACCCTGGCTTTTGGCTGGAGAGTGTCCCGTTGTTAAGTTGCTATTGTTGTAGATGGGTCAGCTCAAGAAATTTGCGGAATATTGTTTAACTTGGTAGCTCATAGGGCTTTGCCTTAAGCCCCAAGGTTTTGCGTCAATTTTATTTCATCAGCTTAAATTGGGGTTGTGAATTCGGGGAACAAATTGGCAAACCGTGATGTGGCGTGAAAGGAATTGTGTTCGCTTAAATAATCTTTAGAATTAAATTTTTGACGTGATCCTGTAAATGTAGGTTTATAAGTATTAACAATATCGTCATCTGCCTAGCCTTTTCCCAACTATGTCGGGGTCGGCTTTCAATCTAACCGGATGCAGCTGAATACCAGTATTTTACATAGAGCGCTTACCTATCTGCCACAACCCAGGTACAGGGTAATACGATACCCCTTGGTAAGACTGCAATTTGTCAGACTTTCGGAATTCTGACGACCCGCAACTACTGTCAAAGATCCACGAATGACAGCCGGGACCAACAGCCTAACGTGCTTTCGGAGGCACGGAAAGTTCTTGGTATGTAAATATGGTCACCCATCCACGGAGCAACCGTGGCAAGCGTAACTTAGCCTGATCGATAGACCCGTGCGATAGTTATTACTTAGCCACAAGCCCCTTATGTATTAACTATGTGTGCACCATTATTAAACACATAAAAAAATGAACAATCAAAGATCCCAACAGTTACAGTAAAGGCTCCTTCAGACAGGCGCGACACGCGACAAAATAGCGCGCGACACAAAGGCACCGCAAGTCGCGCATTTGTGTCGCGCGCGATTATATCGCGTGTCGCACCTGTTTTTAGGAGCCTTAACTAACAACAAACAGAAAATATAACAAGCAGGTAATTATGTACAGATGTACCTATTAATATAGAACCCAGAAAACACATTACAATAGGACTTATCAATCCTATTTATTTTTAAACCAATGTGAAGCATGTAGAAAACACATTTTTCAAGGATCTCGGCGTCAAACTTCATGTAAACATTCATTAACTTGAGCACGTACGTAAAGTCGGTCGATATGCATACATCACGGGAACCTGTAATAAGTCTGCGGCACCCCGAGACCACAGTAAATATATGAACAGTACGGAAACTACGTACTAACGTTCGAAACGGCACACTCACACAGACGCGCGCATCTACGGTACCCCTAAGCGGCACCCGTGACTGAGAGCACCGCGACTATCGCTAGGGGTACCGTAGACGCACGCGTCTGCGTGAGTGTGCCGTTTCGGACGTCAGTACGTAGTTTCCGTACTGTTTATATCTTTACTGTGTCGAGAGTTCGAGACCAAGTGTACCTACGTGGTCGTACTAAATTGAAAAACGTTTTACCTGTTGATAAGAGCTTGTTTTGAATAACTGATACGTTTAAATCGTGTTGCGCGTCTGAGTTTTTGAGGTGAATATTTATTTAGGCGCGTTGGACATTTTTTCAGATGGCAAAAAACCATTGAACTTGCGCCACTGTTATCGTAAACGACACCACGCGTGTTTTGTTTATAAGACGATTAAAAAAATACCCGCTTCGGATGTGTTCGGCTGTCCTCGGGATGTACTCTGTTTTAATGTATATCCGATATGTCAGTGAGTGATGGCAAAGTATTCTATTTGTGTTTTGTTTTCACTTCTGTCGGCACTCCCGGAGTGCCACTGTTTTTTTTTTTGAGGTTATTTTGAGCTTTGGATGGTTTCTTCCAAGTGGCTTTACAAAAGAGGTCGCTCGGATATTAAAACAGTGTCTGAGTAAGTAAGACTTGTATCCTCATCATCGTCCACAGTCCGTCTTCACTGCTGAGCTCATGGCTCTCTTTTCTTGTGCCTATACGCACCTATGCCACCCTCAAAAACTCAAACTCAAAGCATTTATTTCAATTAGGTAAACCAATTATAGGCACTTTTGAATTGTCAAGGCGTCGGTCAGTCAGAAAGATGAAGCTAGTTGCCCATTCCAAAGCGTAGTACCTATGGAGAAGAACGGGCAAGAAACTCCGTGGACACTCTTTTAAATCAAAATAATATCGTTACAAAGTCTTGTTTACATCATTCATGTTAAAAATTATGCATGTGAGAACGATGCAGACCGTTAAAAGACTCCGTAATGAAAAGACGAAAAAGAAACAATTCAAATATTAAATTAAAATAAGCCATGGCAGCAAAGAGATGACCATACATGTTCTACCCGCAATGGTAACGATGGTGTCCACCCATCTCACCGCCGCCGCCGGACGACCGATACTTTGTCTTCCAGTCCTTCGAAGACTGGTAGCCTATTGGGAATCCCTTGGTGAGGCGGCTGCTTATATCAACGTCAGACACCTTTTACCATTAAGTACCCCGCCTGGTACAGACGCCAGCACATAAAGCTACTACAATCTGTCAAATTTCTTTAATAGATGTTCAACTTTATTGCTAAAGCTTAAGGTTCAAAGTTGATTGGGAAAATTTTACATTTTCGGATAGCTTGATATGCTGGCGTCTGTACATACAATAAACAGTAACACTAAATAATTCTCAGAGCTATGTATTACTTATTTAATTAGACATTCATTAACAACTAGCAACGCTGACTTTATAGTAAGTACTTAAAACTTAATTACGAAAATAAGCACAGAATACATGTTCATCCAAAATGAAAACCCACCAGCTCCTCGTCTATTAATATCGTTGAACCCTGTATAAACAAACAGGTCTTAATTTACGATCAGTCTCGTGGCTTATATAACCTAGAATACATGCGATTTCATGTTAGCGAAGCTCTTGAGACTAGGCAAGGAGCTAGGAGTACGCCCGCAAATTCATTATCACCGTGATGCTGCGACGGGATGCGACGCGACGCCGACGGCGAATACTTATTTGTGAAAATCCCGCCATGCCTCAAGTTTTATATGGAAATACTTTGTCCTGCGCTGTCTCCTGGACTAATTTGTTTTGATACGGCTTATAACGACGCTGTGTTTTTTCGTATATTTTTTTGTGTTCTTTGAGCTCTGGCAATCTCTCATATTCTGGTATGTCGGGATTAAATATGAATTCTGCACAATTTTGGGTTTGGGAAAACTTGTGTGTTGCTCTTATGTTATTTATTCTGTGATTTGTGAATTGCCGGTCGATTCTGTAAAAATCTCACCGTGAAAACTCAGGTGAAGACTTCACCTGAGTTTTCACGGTGAGATTTTTTGCTAGCAAAAACAAACTCACTTCACCGTGAAGTGAGTTTGTTTTTGCTAGCAATTGACACTATTGACAGCTCACTCCACGCTCACTTCACCTAAGTTTTCACGGTGAGATGGTTACAGAATCGCACTGCAGGAAGGCTTTCTGTGACTGTTTTATTAACTACTTCCGAATGTAGTCAGTTTTTAATCGCATTTGCGGTAGGTAGGTACTAAAAATTCAAAACTGTCTCGAATTGGAAATAACTTTTGAAAACCTACTATGGATACAAAACACCACTGCAATATATTTCTGTGTTTTATCGTTTTTACGTCACTTCTTTAGGCCTTAAACAACTTTATGTGTCATAGAAACTTCCTCTCAATTTAACAACGAAATCTCCAGTACAATTTTCCTAGTAGGTACAGTCAACAGCAAAAGTAGATGATGAAAATCAGAAATTCAATACTAATGAACGGAGTTCGCGTCAGAACTGTGTGGCGTCGAAGTGATTCAAAAGTATTCTACGTAGTAAAGTATTCTAAGTAGTAGTACTTCGACGCCACACAGTTCTGACGCGAACTCCGTTCATTAGTATTGAATTTCTGATTTTGATCATCCACTTTTGCTGTTGACTGTACAGTCAACAAAAGAGTTAGGTATCCAGGATCGTCGGATATAGTTGAAGTTTAGTACGAAACCGATGGATGTTCTCGAATAAAATTTAATTTTAATAATAGAAAACAAACAGCTGATTTATCAAATTAAATTTCAGTCGACAACATCCATCGGTTTCTTACTAAACTTCAACTATATCCGACGATCCTGCATACCTAACTCTTTTGTTGACTGTACAGTGTACATACATATTTTAATCTTATTACAGTCCGTCCACCTTACAAGGGAAAAAAACCCCTATTATTCAATAACAAATTATAGAAACATTCCCATACATTACATAGGCGACAACTAAAGTAATTTTCAGCCCATACTGTATCCCAAACCCCCATTACTATTCATGAGGGACCAGGTTCAAATCCACCTCGCCCGGGATTCCATTAAACTGGAATCCAACCCTTGTACGTACCTACCAAAAAAAACCTCGTATAAATATTTACAAGGGATGAAAACTTTCTGCAAACAATATTATACTTTGCAATTTTAGTGATAAAGTAAATTTTCATTTGTACGTGTATCTATTTCTGGTTTGTCTTTTTTGCTCACATGAATTTCAGTTGGTATAATATTTTTGATTGAAAAAACAAGTTTCTAAAAGTTTGTTATTTTTATTTTATTTTACAAGAAGCTCTGACTTATCTTTTACTAGGTTTATAGTATGCAGATCATCATCTGCGTAGTCTTTTCTCAACTATGTTGGGGTTGGCTTCCTGAATACCATTATTTTACACTAGCTTCCGCCCGCGGCTTCGTCCGCGATGTATGTCGATAAAAACTATCCTATGTCCTTCCCCGGGCTGCAATCTATCTCTCTGCCAAATTTTATCGAAATCCGCTCAGTGGTTTAGGCGTGAAAAGGTAACATACAGACAGACAGACATAGTAGACATACTTTCGAATTTATAATAATATAGTATGGATGGAGCGACTTACTATCAGTGTGCCAGTGTGTGAGCAGTGGTGGCCAAGTGGTAACGGCCACGACTTACAAGTTATAGGTCGTAGGTTCGAACCCAGACAGGCGCTTTACTTTGTGTAAATTATTTCATCACCACTGCTCTCAAAACGGTGAAGGAAAACATCATGAGGAAACCGGCATGTCCTAGAACAAAAAAATCGAAGACGATGTGACATCTGCCAACCCGCACTGGGCCCGCGTGGTGGATTACGGCCCACTCCCTCTCACCGAGAGGACGCCTGTGTCCCAGCAGTGGGAACATTATAGGCTGACTATGATTTTTTGTATGAAGTGAAAAGATAATCCACAGAAAATCAATACAATTCTACATAAAAAAAGCAGATAGGTAGATGTCACATGTCTTCGAATTTTTGGTTCTAGAACATGCCGGTTTCCTCACGATGTTTTTTTTTCCTTCGCCGTTTTGAGAGCAGTGGTGATAACATCATTTACACAAAGTAAAGCGCCTGTCTAGGTTCGAACCTACGACCTACAACTCGTAAGTCGCGGCCATTACCACTGGGCCACCTCTGCTCCGCTGCTCACCTTTTCACATGCCATTAACATTTTCTTTTATAATATCTAGAAAAATTATCATAAAAAAAAATACAAAGCCATTAAAAATACATAACTTCCTCGTAACAAAAGTTAAAGCAGGCATGATATAAAGCAAGGACTCTTCATAGCCTGGAGGACTCGTGGGTACGAGTGTCACTGTGACATTACATATATACCTAGCTACCTACAGGTAGGCAGTGTGCTTGTGTCATACGGGTAAAAAGTTTGGAAAACCGACAGAAGTCGCAGTTTTTAAATGTCGGTTTTTGTTTTTTGAAGTGAAAACTTCTTTAGCGGCGTTGTACACTTTTTTTGTAATGGGTAAAAAATGTTAAACAGGACACGTGACCTGATCGAAAATTCGTAAGACGGATGGAGAGTGCTACGGCGTAGGTCAAACTGTGCTACGGCGTAGCTCACACTATGCTACGGCGTAGTACACCATACCAGCATACCAGCGAATATGGCTGTTTTTTGAATAAAATATTTCGTTTGACATTTTGAAGCTTTTTTTAGATTCTATAATTAGACTCAAACTATTTTAAATAGATATTTAGTTAAGAGCGTTTACGCCGTGCGGCATTTTATACAAACTTTCAAGCCCTTATTTTTCGAAATGAATGAACCGATTTTAATGAAACTTCATACGCATAAGCAAGATACAAAGGTCTAAAAATACTAACTTTTTAGACTTTTGTATCCTGCCTAACTCGCGCCACTGTTACCGTAAGCGACACCACGCGTGTTTTGTTTATAAGACGATTAAAAAAAATACCCGCTTCGGATGTGTACGGCTGTCCTCGGGATGTACTCGGTTTTAATGTATATCCGATATGTCAGTGAGTGATGGCAAAGTATTCTTTTTGTGTTTTGTTTTCACTTCTGTCGGCACTCCCGGAGTGCCACTGTTTTTTTTTTTTAAGGGATTGTTTACTATTGGTCGGCCTAGCACTGGTCTAACATAAAATGACTTGTAAATTATTTAGTGAACCGATATGTACTGTTATAAAATTTTATAAATCCACTATATCTGAGCCCCGCGGTTTCATCCGCGTAAATGTCGATCCCGTGGGATTATCAGGATAAAAAGTAGCCTATATGTTAACCCAGGGTGTCAGCTACCTCCATACAAAATTTTATGAAAATTAGTCCAGCCGTTTGAGCGTGATGAAGTAACAAACATATAAACACACGCACACACACCCCAACTTTTGCCTTTATAATATTAGTGTGATAGCATGAGACATTATACTGCCTTCCATTGTTATATCCCTCAAACTATTACGTCAAATGAAAAAATAAAAATTTCGCCAGTACATCTTGAAAGCTGTATCTGGAAAACTAAGCTATTTTCCATAATAAACACAATTTCCTATAGGTAAGTGTCTAAACACACTAAGCCGTAGTTACGCGACCAAAGTTCGGCATGATTACGCCTGCAATGCTATTTAGCGCAACATAGTTTCGGCATAATGTGTCGTCAGTAATTCAAATAGCATTGCAGGCGTAATCATGGTGAACTTCGGTCGCGTACCTTCGGCATATAGTTTAGACACTTAATCTCGATGCTAAACTACGTGAAAATCGCTTCAGTAGTTGAGGTGTCAAGAAATATCTGACAACCAGCTAAAACTTCCGATTTACTCGTATAATATTGCTTAGGACAGTAAGGATGACATATCCTCCAGAACCTTATTATAATCAACCGTCACACCTCTATGTCACCCGTCATACGCCTTAGCGCACTAGGAAAGTGCTTTCCGTGACGTCATTGTGCTACACTTCACTTTACGCCCTCATTGTACGTGCAATTTCTCAGCGCAATGCATATAATCACAGGTCACATATTACATAGTACTGTTAGTTAAATTGTAGCGGGGTGAACGAACCTTTATTACAAACCACTTTTAGACGGAAAGGAAAGAAAAATGGTTTATTCTGCACAAATAAGTACCTAAGCAAATAATAACTAATACCTAATTCATTAATAAAAAAAATCAAAATTAAATCCTAACTTAACTAAAACTATACACAAACTAAAACATAGCGTCGAAAAATATGGTCCTGTCAATATTTTTTCTTTTAAATCAAGGAATGATTCTTGTTGCTCCTTACACATAGTCAGCCTATAACGTTCCCACTGCTGGGACACAGGCCTCCTCTCAGTGAGAGGGAATGGGCTGTAATCCACCACGCGAGCCCAATATTGGTAGATGTCACATGTCTTCCAATTTTTGGTTCTGTTACATCATTACATGCCGGTTTCCTCACGATGTTTTCCGTCACCGTTTTGAGAGCAGTGCTGATGGAATAATTTACACAAAGTAAAGCGCCTGTCTGGGTTCGAACCTACGACCTACAACTCGTAAGCCGCGGCTGTTACCACTGGGCCACCACTGCTCTCCTGCCACCCTGCACCACTGCTCTGTTGCTCCTTATCAATTAATACAAAGGTCCTGTTTTAAAAATATAAATATGAGACGCACATTATAAAATACACACATTAATACAAGGTAGCCAAAAGCCTAGTAATCGACAAAAAATGAAATGAAAAACGGAAATTTAAAAAGTTATTTTTAGTATGGGAGCAACTCTAAATTCACGCAAAAATAAACATGGAAACCCACGCGTATTCAATCCGAATTGTTGGTTTTTCAGAGTTGTTGCAGTACCTACATTTGTGTGTGTTTTTTCTGTAATTTCATCTTTTGTACCTACATAATATGGTTGGTGCAGTTTTGTTTAGTCAGTTACGCATTCATACGTCATTGTAAACAGTCGCTGACCAAAACCTTCAGATACCACCCTTTGCCCTGCTGATACAGTAGGTAGATCTGGTTTATTACAAAAATATCTGAAGAAAATGTAAAAAAATCTGTGGATGCCAATTTGTTGTTCCACTTACTTATAAACCCGAAATTTTCTATTTTGAAATCAGCTTAAAGATGTTCTTATTTGACAATAAATTGAGTATATTTTTTAAGTAACATTCATTTTTAACCGACTTCAAAAAAGGAGGAGGTTTCTCAATTCGACCGTAGGTATATTTTTTTTTTGTTTTATGTTTGTTCGCGGATAACTTCGTCGTTTTCATTCCTACTTTTTACTACTGCTCAGAAAGTCGGGTCATATTTCAAACATGATTCGAAAGACACGTAGCGCCATCTAGCAGCCAACCGTGACCGTTAAAAGTTATGGTTCTTTTCTTCGGGAACATTATCTTTTTCTGGATGAAAAAAGGTATGTATGTCCTTTTCTATACCCTGAACACGGATTATGCAAAATTTCATGATGATAGGTTCACTATAGATTAAGCGAGAAAAGATTACAAACAAACTTACTTTCGCATTTATATCATTAGTTAGGATTTTGGTTATAGACCAGTATTTATGGCGGCATTAAAAATTGCATTGTGATTTTGCAAAGCACTGTACCTACAGTATACATATACGTATAGCCAGTGGCGGTATCTTCATAGAAGCAGAAAAGCCCGGCTTGCCCTAATAAAATCATAATTCACAACAACAAAATCAATAAAAAATATATTCAAAAAATTCCAGTCAATTAACTCGAACTCAAACATTCATGACATTTATTACAATTTCGAAATCCGAACTAGCGCTAACTTTGGGATAGGTTCGCGCCAAATTCGGAATTCGGCTCTAAACGCTATACAATGCGTTCAAATGCGCCATCTCGCTCACACTAGTCTGGCTTTTTACCTGGCTTGCCTTTCCTATCTCTGTCTCGCAGTTTTCGCATACAAATTGCTATAGAAACGTTTACATTTGTTGATATATTGGTAAGTACTTATACACAGAGTTCTATGAAATGAAAAGCCAGGCTTTTGAGAGGCATGAAGTTCGCGCAAATGCACTATCCGCGCGTTGCGTTGACCCGCGTAAAGTTAGTTGCGAAAGCACGTGTGGCGGGCGCGATGAGTCGATGACACGACGCGACTCAAACAAATTGTTATTGTTTTGAAGTTTTGAATACTTACTTTGAGAATTAGTTTTATTATTTGAAAAAAATATTGATTGTGGTGATTGGTGATGTCATTCCCTATGATTTTGTAAATGGTTAATGAATATAGTGTTCTTTTATCATTATGTGTTCGGAATCTGTCATCGAAAAGGTACGTAAATACATTGAGTTTTCTGCAATTTTCTGCCAATAAATAACTCTTTACTTCACCGTAGCCAATCTTAAATTACTGTCGGACTGTCGGTACTTCTCGGAAATAAAAACAAGTATTTTTGTCAGTCAAGAAGACAGAATAAATAAAATAGGTACCTACTCATTCGATCGTTTATTAGGTATGAATATGATATGACAAACCTATGTAGTGGTTCATGTTAAAATTATCAATTGACTTTAAAAATGTAAGTACCTAATTCATAAAATAATGCGTACGAGAAAATAACAATAAAGCGATAATATTTGGAAGCCATCTAGTGCATTTTGATTGAACAAATTTTGCAAGTGACAAGCAAAATGAAAAAAGGTCCGGCTAAGCGTTGTGGTTCATTTATTTTACGCATTCATTAGTATAGATGGCGCTTATGACAATTACGTACTGATGCTTGAAATAAGTTTTTCTTACCAAAATTATAATAATGATGTTAGTACTACTAACAACCATTAACAACAAGAAAATCAGCCAATCCCTCAGTTGGGCGTTTTTTTTATACCTTGAAAATCTGTGGGCTTGCCCTAATTTTGACCCCTAGGCACGCCACTGCGTATAGCAATGGTATATAGGCTGTTTGCATAATGTAATACTTAGCATAACATAGTCAAGTAAATGAAATGCCAGCTCAAACTTCAAAAAGCGCACGTTTCCATTCTTCTCTCATCCATTTGCATAAATTACAAACTGCAGCAGAACTGCTTTGTAGTGCAGTACTGCTGAGATTTTTAATTCTATTACTTTTTATTAATCATTAATGAAACCTCGTGGCATATTTTAAGATTCAGCTCCCTCCCTGGGCCTGTAGGTTTGCCGCCCCATAAATTAGCGGAAAAAAGCAAAAACTTGGAAAAAAAAATGGTTGCCTGTAAAGTCGGTTTTACGGGCGAAGATTTTACGTGACAACGTCTTTTTCTCGGTAGAATATTTATTGATATGAATATAATTAAATTGCACAATAGGAACAAGGAATTAAATGAAAATAAGAACGTAACGTTACCGAGCGTTACACTTTTTCATAAGTGACTCCCAGCCGCAACCTAATTTAAGACGTTGTCACGTCAAAAGCAAAAGCAATGTATCGATGTGGTCTGAGAATGATTATAATAAAAGAAAAAACTAAAAAATTCCATGCAAAGAAAGAAACACCATTTATCTCAATATTTAGATTTTTTTCCGATTGGTTAGCAAACTCATACCTAAATGACACTGTCATAAACAACGGAGTTTGTCAAGTCAGCTTCTATATTCAAAAATAGCTAAAATGTTTGCGTTCTTCGCTTAAACGGGAACATAGATAATGTTTTATTCTTCTAAGTACGGTTTTTTTTTTCTTCATGCCAAGTAAGTCAAAAAGAATGGCGCACAAAGCTGAGCGCGAGGTGCGGCTTGCACCGCCCCTCGCAGGCTGCCGCTCCGGGCCATGGCCTTTTTGGCCCTAGGGTAAATACGGCACTGACTATGCTTAGTGCTACTACACTGGTGTGTTGCTTTTTTGATGACCTCTCAAGCTCCGCTAATGAGACACAATTGATTATTTATCTATTCAGCGGGATTGTCCGAAAGGGTTACCGCTGGCCCGGAACATAAAGGGCTAAGGAAGGAACACGGGTGGGTTTTAGTCAGTAAGAGTCTGACACTCCCTTCCGCTCCACCCAGAGCGGGAGGGGTCATTTGATGATTTCCCATCCACAAAAAATAAATGATTATCTATTGCATCGTACTACATAGGGTACGCGCGGGGCTTGACCGGCTAAAAGTTTTCCTAATTTACCTTTTAAAACTGTACTCACTTTAGGTATTTCATGAATGTAACATCATCTCTTTGAGAAATTTAATGCATCGAATAAGATCCATTATAATTTCTTCGTCGGCAGGAATTTTACGTCAAAGGACTTTACGTAAAATTCCTGCTGACCTTTCAACTGCTTATTCGATCCATTATAATTTCTCAAAGAGATAATGGGTAGATAATGAAATCAGTGGTGGCCTAGAGCGCCCGCAAATTACGAGTTGTAAGTCGTAGGTACGAACCCAGATAGGCGCTTTACTTTGTGTAAATTATTTCATCACCACAAAATCTGCTCTCAAAATGGTGAAGGAAAACATTGTCAGAAAACAAAAAAAAACGAAAAATTATATGGTCACGTTGTATGGCAATTCTGACTATGACCAAAAAATAGGCCAGCCCTCTGGCCACGTGAAGAGTCGGCCAATCGCTTGGCGATATCTCGAAATTCTAAGTGGGCACTCGAACCGCATGTGTGCCTATTCCAATACTCGTATATACAAGCCCTAGTGTTTCAATCCCAAACGGCTCGAAGTATCAATGTAACTTTAACAAACCCGATAAAACCTACTCTCGGCAGCACAAACAAATCTGCAAAGCCACGTCAGCGCCGGCTGTCGCTGAAAACCAGTGCTGTCTCGCATAGGGTCGCAGCATAATGCTGAGCGGTAACCGTTTCGCGTGGATGTGACTCATGTTTCCCCCAACCTTTTCTTATTTTTTTTGTGTTTATGTTCTATATTGCGTCATATTTACCGCAAATAAACGTTACGCAATTTGCGTACTGGGTGAAGAGCACATAGCTTCTGAAAGTGTACCTTTTTCAAGTATTAACCTATGATGGTTACATTTCCTTGTTGCCATGCCATTATCGTTAACCTTGACAGGTACACAATACCTCGGTATTAACATAATACTCCATACATCCCCTCATCATCATAATCTACCCACTTCGTATACAAAAAATGATTTTATTCCGGCCTCATCCACCTGCAAATCTTCTAAACCCGTACTTTTCTCCCCAATTTCTGTGCCAAAGCCACTTCAGACTAGTTATCATACAGATTGTTTCGTTTCGGTAAAATATGTGGTAAATTGAAGCGTGTGTACGGCCAATTTGCGTTGATTTCTTTATCCGGGGCCCGGTCGGACGTGACTCGCCCGAGATGAATCTAAATGAGAAGACGGTAAGGCGAAGGACGTAGTGTTAGCGAGGTTATGTTAAGATTCTCAAAATCAAACCTTTACGCTGAGAAACCCGTGCACATAATGCGACATGTTATTATTAACTCTATTGTTGACGCAGTAGGATTCAATTTTGTGATTGGTAACCGCGAAGCTACCGACCAAAAGTTGAGAAATATCATCATAATCAGCCTATAATGTTCCCACTGCTGGGACACAGACCTCCTCTCGGTAAGAGGGAGTAGAGTGTAATCTACCACGCGGGCCCAGGAGCTTGCGCGGGCGGTTGGTGGATGTCACATGTCTCCAAATTTTTGGTTCTAGGACATGCCAGTTACCTCACGATGTTTTCCTTCACCGTTTTGAGAGCAGTGGTGATAAAATATTTTACACAAACTAAAGCATCTGACTGGGTTCGTACCTACGACTTACAACTTGGTAAGTCGTGGCCGTGACCGCTGGGCCAACCCCGCTCGCAAATTAAATGACATAGATACTTACTTGAAAAACAACATTCATTAATTCTGAAATTCAGGACCACAGTCGTAAAATAACTGGTTGGATTACACATTTTCTTCTAGCTTTGTTTACTCTTAAAACAAAGCTAAACAACGTTATTTTCAGTATATGCGAAACCAGAATACAGTTTGTTCAAAATAAGTAACTGAATGAATTCCAATAATTTTTACCCCATGTTATATTTTGTCCCAAAAATATTTAAAAGATGGACACCGAGCGACACTAAATAGGTTATCCAATCTACGCACCGAACGGCTAGGTACCTAGGTACTATTATCAATAAGCGCAAGACGGCGCGGCGCGAGTGAGCATGTTTTTTTCAGGTAACTTAACAAGCTTTTATAACTTTGTGATTTTTCATGATACAGTTTTGAAATTTTGTACATAGATTTTTTACATAAAAATACTAGACACGTGTTTCGGGTTTCGCATATACTAAAAAATATAATGTTGTATAAGGATCGTAGCAGGTGGCGTTCTGTAGTTTTTACCTAACCCCCCATGGGAGAAAGCGTGAGTATAAGTTTGTATGTTGTTTAGACGAAACTTATTTTCTAAATCACTTACAAAGGATCACCAAATAAGTTACCAAGAAGCGTGTTGTTGCCAGCATATCTTGAGTTCCTTTATTTGATGTAAAACTTGCGGCAACCCAACCGCTTATAGTCATTGTGACAAAACTTCTAAAGCCTTGAATCTCCTAGCAAGTTTAATCGACCAAGTTGTCTGAACCGTGTCACTGCCAACAAAATAACAGACTTACGACTTCGACGACTTTTACTAGTTTTTATGAATGCCAACTTGGATCATAGTTAGTAAACAGTTTATAGTTGACACACATCTTGTAACTTTCAGGTTTTATTAGTTTACAGTTTGTACAGGCGCCAGCACATCAAGCTACCCGAAACTGTCAAATTTTCCTAATCAACCTTTAACCTTTTGCTGTAGCGATAAAGTTGAAAATCTATTAAAGACATTTGACAGATTGCAGTAGCTTGATGTGCTGGTGTCTATACAAATATATAAAAAAGGGAAGAGCTCATTGAGCATCAAAAAATTCTACCGCCAATGAGAGAAGTCCCCAAAAGGGTGGCAGCATTGCCACGTTTGATGGCAATGCTGTATCTTTGGTAAGAAGTCGTCCAACCGCTTGGCGACGACGTCTTGAAATACTTGAGGAACTCATAGCATAGCCCTGGTGTTTCAAGCTTCAGTTCTTTTTGAAACGTTGACGAATGAAAATGCGGATCAAACCGGAATGAGAAAGTTTATAGTGGATAAGACAGAAATTAAAACAGAAGAAGAACTAGCAGGGGATCGAGGATCAGATCGGAATAACTCATACATTTTAGTGCTATGCGTGCTGTACGTATCGCAATACGGGTACCTAGTACTTACAGATCATCATCTGCCTAGCCTGGGGTCGGCTTCCAATCTAACCGGATGCAGCTGAATATCAGTATTTTACATGGAGCAACTGCCTATCTGACCTCCATAACCTAGTTACTGGGTAATACGATACCCCTTGGTAAGATTGGTTGTCAGACTTTCGGGCTACTGACGACCCATAACGACTGTCAAAGATCCACGAATGACAGCCGGGACCCGGGACCAACGGCTTAACTTTCCGAGACACGGAGGGGTCTTGGTATGTGAAGATGGTCACCCATCCACGGACTAACCGCGGCAAGCGTAGCCCTGATCGATCGACCCGTGTGGCTGTTATTACTTAGCCACATGCCCATCCGTACCTAGTACTTACAGATGCGTATTTATATAAGCAGGAAGCTATTATAAAAACATTCTGGGTAAAATTAATATAGAGCACGTGTTTCTTCATAACAATACCTATAAATCAATAGCATGAATGATTAATTTATTTGAATATTATAAAGCCATACAATCGGTTGTTATTTTAAATATCCGTAAAATGTTTGGTTTTATTATCGAGCTGTGTTACAATGGAATATTGGATTTTTTTTTCTTTGTCCCGGGCATAAAGTCACGATCTCATAAATGAAAGAAAGAAAGAATAAAGTATATTTAAACACAGTTCGTGAAACACAAAATTAACAAAATAATGTTTCAAACAACAATGGAGTATGTTTGTTATTTAACGTGCAAGCTAACCAAGGGAGAGACTCTAGATTGTTTGTGATTTGTTGAAATAATAATTATGGAGCCACTAGCTGCGCCCCGCGGTTTTACCCGCGTAAATGTCGATCCCGTGGGAGTATCGGGACAAAAAGTAGCCTATATGTTAATCCAGGATGTCAGCTACCTCCATACAAAATTTCATCAAAATTGGTCCAGCTGTTTGAGCGTGAAGAAGTAACAAACATATAAACACACTCACATACTCACAAACTTTCGCCTTTATAATATTAGTGTGATTGGGTGGAAATAACCATAGACTTATACACTATTATAGGAAGAAATAACGAAAAAACGTTGATGATTTTTGGTATATTGTGAAAATGAATTAATTTGTAATAAACTACCTACATTCGCTCAGAAAGCCAATTCCAGTGACAATCAATGTCAAAAATGTAGGGAAACTGGAGGTATTTTTGACAGATTGAGACAAATTAGAATGCGAACGTTCTTAAGAATACGGGAATTGCCTCTCAGCCTTCATCCAAATTAATATCCATACTAATATTATAAATGCGAAAGTGTGTCTGTCTGTACCTCTTCACGCTTAAACCGCTGAACCGATTTAGATGTAATTTGGTATAGAGATAGTTTGAGTCCCGAGAAAGGACATGGGATAGTTTTTATTTTTTTATGCAGGTGAAACCGCAGGGCGCTGCTTAATAAATAAATTTTGAGCAGAGAATTATGTCAAGATCAAACGTCTTATGGCCAGACTTTGCAAACCACTTATGTCTTTGAGGTTGACAGAGATCACATGGGAATTAATGGGACTCCCTTTACCAACCACATAACTCCCTTCAAAAACATCCTAAATTATAACCACTCCTGTCAAAACTAAGAATTAGCTTACCGCCAACACTGGGACCCGACCACAAACCTCTCTTTTGACATTTATATTCGCATAGACTCCAAACTGAAGTATAGATGACCTTTTTATAGAAGGTGGAGCGGTAAGGTCCGAATTGCCTTTTAAATCCTTCAAAGGGCTTTAAGATAGTTCAGTGCTTGGAAAAACGTTTTAAGTGGTTGTTCTATTATTACCCTCTTTGTAATGATTTCGGTTTGATGTTTGCTTCTATTTAAATGTGGTTTCGTGATATTGAAGTGATTGTTTTTCGGTTTTGTGGGGTTGAGTTGTTTGAACTTAGATTTTTGTTTTCGTTTTTATTATGAAGGCAAATGAGCCTGCAATCTGCGATGAGTATTATTATTATTTATTATAAGTTCACAACATGCAAAAAAAAACTGGCCAAGTGCGAGTCGGACTCGCACACGAAGGGTTCCGTACCACAAGGCAAAAACACCGAAAAAAAACACGTTTGTTGTATGGGAGCCCCCCTTAAATATTTATTTTATTTTGTTTTTAGTATTTGTTGTTATAGCGGCAATAGAAATACATAATTTGTGAAAATTTCAACCGTCTAGCTATCGCGGTTCTTGAGATACAGTCTGGTGACAGACAGACGGACGGACGGACAGACAGCGAACTATTAGTAATAGGCTTCCGTTTTTACCCTTTGGGTACGGAACCCTAAAAAGGTTACAAACTAAGCCCCACAAAACCGCAGCCGTATTTTTATTCTAATAAATAGTTATTCAAAAATATCTTAGGGCGTTTGACTTAAATAACTTCATTGTCATTATATTCTTTATTTATTTATTTTTTTACCTATATTTCCTTTATTTCTATTCTTTCTATATTTTTTATGAGAGACCTTATGATCATTAGAACTAAACGTAGAACACATACCCCTTTATTCATAAACGTTGCTTAAAGTTAAGAAGTGATTAGCGATTGTTTAACATACATTTTGACGTTCAAACGTCACTTAACTTTAATCACCGTTTATAATTACACCTCCGTAATCGTATGACTAACATTAGTGTTTAAACTACCACCATACCATGGCGGGACGAGCTGGACGCCTACAGATAGTTTGGTCCACACTAACTCATGAGAGAGATGAGTGGTGGAAAGGAGAAAGTGAGGCCTGCGCCCTGCAGCGGATAACATAAGCTAAAAATAAATAAACTACAATAAACACAATCAGAACAAGCTAAATAAAAGCTTGTAAAAATATATGATATTCTTCAGGCAGATAGTAAGATAGTGTGTTGAAAACATAATAGGTACAACTAATTTGTTAGGATAGAAAAAAATCATGAAGATACCTCTAAAAACTTTCTTTTTACAATAAAAACCATACAATCATTCTGATTTTTTGTCAGATTATTCTCCAAGGAACATACTAAATGAAATATAATGTTTTATTTTTTTAGTTCAAACAATAGATTTTTTGTTATTAAATAATTGCTTCATATTTTGCAATAAATTACCAGTGTTGTGTCATCGCGCTTCTCTTTCTTTTCTATGCAGTCCGACAGTGACCGCGCTTTAGGTCATGTAAGCCCCTTAAAAACTATCTTACACCTCTAACAACTTAATTTTTCTTGTCCACAGAACTAGTTAGAAATGAATCAGTGGAAAGTGCAAGCACCTCAACTGGCAGCTCGCAAGAAGAGACAGAACCCGAACCCAAAGCGTACATGAGGACGCCAGCAGTCGGAGGAGTCGCGATCAGGAGTGGTGAGGATGCCCTCCTCACGTGCGTAGTCCTCGGGGCTAAAGGAAGACCTGTGCTGTGGAGGCGGGCGAAGGACCTGCAGCTTCTGACGGCTGGAGGCGTCAGGGTCACGAGAGATGACAGAGTCGATGTGCTGCATGATGACTGTGAGTATTGACTTTGATTCTTTGCACCTACGAAGATATTGAATAGAATAGAATACTCTTTATTATGTACACCATATAATTACAGACATATAGAAACTTTACCTACAAAGGGTGACACAATGGGCTATAGACGTTGGAATAGTAAAACTTCTTGTGTCCAGTTCAGTGTTTGCTATATCTACTGTTGTGGGTTTACTGAGTACTAATTAGAGGTTCTCGAAACTAAATTCTATGTTTTCAAACTCGAAAATACAGGAGTATTTGACTGAATAATATGCAGTGATTCTCAGCATAGTTATTTGTAGAATATATTGTAATTTAAAATTCTGATAAATGTTCAACGAATACAGATTACCTAAAGAATATAGATTTTAACGTTTCTGTTCTATAAAACACATTGTAATTACTTAGCAATGACTACTATGCATTTTCAGTTATTCAAAATAACCATTTAACTAGAAACAATGGACCTCTAACATTGACCTTTTAAACCGCCTTAATCACCTGCCTCCGTTTAAAAAGTTTAAACCCTAAATAGCTACCTGTTCTCGACCTTGCACCAAATACATTATTTACGTGTAACGAAGCTTCTGAATTTGCAATTATAATGGATTCAGCAAGATACAGTCGACGAAGATTTACTTAGCAGTTCCTCCATTCTTAGAATAGGTATGTATTTAGTATCTAGTGTTTAAGGTCAAGATTCATCAAGTAACTCAATTTAAATCGTTTGGTGGAATATAGTGATAAAGTTACACAAAATAGTTTCATTACCAAACATGCTGCCTCAACGATTACCGGCAAAAAGGTTTTCCACATTACCTCGCTTGGCATAGAGGTTATTGTTCATAGTGTTCATGGTAGGAAGAACCCTTCACATTCCCCATTTAGTTACATAATATATTGTTACGTACGACAGGACCCTTGGCACAGCTCATCAATCGCCTCTTACAATACCCTAAAAAAGATCGGTCAACAAACTATATCCAAGAGGGTGAAAATTGGTTGAACAGGGAAAATTTTTAATGCCATAGATTAGCGCAGGAGATTGGGTAGCCTAATATTTGTGTACTAATGAATCCTTTCTTCTTAGCTGACGAGCCTCTTCCCGGCCCTGGTATCGCGAAGGGAGGCGATGTCTGGGCGCTGGTCATCAAATCAGTGAAGCCCTCAGACGCAGGCCTGTACATGTGTGAGCTGAACACGGAACCACCTGTCAGGAGCTTCCATAAACTTACAGGTTTGTTTAATCGCTGTGAAAGAATGATGGGCATTTTTGTATGGAGCCTGGCCTGATGACCAATAGAGTTGTAATGAGGTCCACGAATGACAGCCGGGACCAACGGGTTAACGTGTGGTAAACTTTTTTTCTTTCTTTATTTTCTTCTAACACCCAATTCTCTTCCAGTAATATCCCGAGGACTGACACCACCAGAGAACCAGAACATGACAGACAGCTATTCAGCGAATATCCCCACGTTATCAACTTTAGCCTTATCACACAACTACACCGACTGCTGCGTCTCTGCCAACGTCACGAAGGGCTGCCTCGGCTTCTGCAGCATCCAGACTATTCTGGAAGGAACGGGGCAGGACCCCGAGACTTGTCAGCCTGACTTCCCTGCTATTGTCAAGTGAGTACAAGATTTTATTACACTATTAAGTCTAATAAAAACTTTTTGGAAACTATTTTATAACTTTACTGTTTGTATGCGAGGAGAATTTAGTTTTCGAAGAAGTCACTCGGTAGGAAACATCGACATTTCATAACCGTTCCGTGCCTCTCTCCGATTCTGTGCAATAATCCGTGAAAATAATATAATTTTATAGAAATCTATTTTAGAAAAAGCAAATAGTTATTTTATAACTTGACTATTTTCGAAGCACAACAGTTTGGGAATAACAAATTATAAACTTACAACTGAAAAATAGTTTCAGCTGTAAGTTTCATTCAACTATTTTGATAAAATAGTTGAATGATGATTTCCATCCATCCATCCATGGATGATTTTTCCATCTTGACATACCGTGACCCGTCCGTGCTTCGGAAAGCACGTTATGCCGTTGCCGTTGGTCCCGGCTGCCATTCGTGGATCTTTGACAGTCATTACGGGTAGTCAGAAGCCCGAAAGTCTGATAACCAGTCTTACCAAGGGGTATCGCGTTACCCAGTAACTGGTTTGTGGAGGTCAGATAGGCAGTCGCTCCATGTAAAATACTGGTATTCAACTGCATCCGGTTAGACTGGAAGCCGACTCCAACATAGTTGGGACAAGGCTAGGCAGATGATGAAAAAGCAAGTTGTTTTTTTTAGTTATTTTATAACTTGACTATTTTCGAAGCGCAACAGTTAAGAATAACAATTTACAAACATAAAGCTGAAACTATTATTTTGATAAAATAGTCGAAGTACCTTGTTGATGTATTACTTTTTTTGTCGGGGGAAACCTTCAAAAGGCACCCGTCCTCCTTTGGGGAGTGTGGGATTTTTACCTCACTAAAACCACCCCGGTGATAACCATCAGCACATAGTCTTAAAAGACCAATTCCGGAACCCCCCGTGCAACGCCTGTAAGGCACATCCCTGGGGAGACTGTAAAGGGGCCTCCCCTGAGCCTCGCTATGCACGGCAGCCACGTGACCACTGTGCCACCGTCTTCCCTGGGGTCGCTTGGTGGGCGGACAGAGTCCCCACTACTTACAAATTAAAGTGTTATATTTGTTACATTTAACATTCTTAAATATTTGTATGCCAGTCCATGGCGAAACATGTAAGATCATAACTTTATTTATAAGACCTTAATGTACCATGTTTTAAAGCAAATAAATATATTCTATATATATTCTATTCTGATGATGATGATTTAACTCCCCGTTTGTCCCGGTGGGTTAGTGTTATTGGGTTTGTCCATTAGGGCCGGAGTTTGGAAGTCGGCAGTGGATACTCCCGTGCCTCGGAAGGCACGTTAAGCCGTTGATCCTGCGGCTGATCTCTCTCCGGTCGTGTCGGATTGCCGTCCCATCGGACTATGAGAGTGAGGGAAGAGGGAGTGCACCTGTGTCTGCGCACACAATTTTGCATTATAATAATTATCTTCTTCGCCGAAACCTAGTCTCTGTCGAGACTGGCCGCCATGGCCGAAACACGGTCTGGAAGACTATTTATTAGATGATGTTCACTTAAAATATTCGCAAGGTGTAAAGTAATGTTTTATAGTCCCCTACCTAAAACGACCGAGCCCTTTGGCCTTAACGTCAGTAATCAATCACAATATTTTTATTAAGACAAATTGTACCAGTCGGTGTTACGAACTACCCTTAGTTTTCAACAGCAATTTATCAAAACCTTGAGATCAGTTTATAAGGGGTAGGTAATAAAGTATGACTTTTCTATCTACTAGCGGAACAGGAACAAAATTGCACTTTAATAGACCAAATTATTTTTCCTGCTCGTAGTTATAATTCCCTCGTTGGCCAACTAAACAATCTTATTAATCTAACACGGGTTAGTCTTTCGAAATTATTTTGTTGCCTTTAAGTTGTTGTTACTAAACTAGAATAATTATCTAGAAAACTCTTTCATTGCATTGTTTTCGCCAATGACATTCGATTGCATTACGAAAACTTTTTATAAATATGTTCGGACGTTGGAGGAAAAACTGACTTCTTGACTCTGGGATTGCAAATTGCAACGCACCTGCGACCATTGTGCTATTGCCACTTTCTATACGGCATATCCTAACACCAAAATTTCGAAGACTTGTGACGTCTACTTACCCGCACTGCCACTCCCACACACAGACAGGAGGCATGTGTCCCAGCTGTGGAAACATTTTAGGTTGATTATTTCATGCTATTATCCACACGTAGCAGTGTCCACTTACTATCTTGAGGGCTGCCTGCTTGATGTCCATCTAACATTATAAAAATCACATCCTACCTTATTATAAATTCCAAGTTTCATGCCGTAGCCCACAAACTATACATCAAACTACCCTATTCTAAATTCTAAGCTGATACCATTGACCACAAACTCTTCAACAAAATCTTCCCACCAGGTGCATGGCAGACGGCCGCAACCACGTGCCCTGCTGTATCCAGGAGCGGGTGCCTGACATCTGCCAGGATGTGTGCAGAGGAGAGTTCACTCCTGTGACCGACAACATCAAGACACACTACTCGTGTGCTTCTTACATGGAGAAGACGTTAGCCTGCATTGTTGAAGGGATTGGTAAGTTTTTGATAAAGCCATCATTGATTTTGCACCAAATTATTATTTTCCTTTCGATCGATACTCAACAATTGTCTAAGAAGCCGAAAACGATGCTCCTACAAAAAGGCCTCTTGAGTTCAAAAATCGTATCTACTACCAGTTTCTGAAGACTTGCTTCTGTTTTTGAAAATCAATACTAATATTATATTTCGAAAGTAACTCTGTCTGTCTGTACGTTACCGTTTCACGCCTAAACCACTGAACGGATTTAGATAAAATTTGGCAGAGAGATACATTGCATCCCGGGGAAGGACATAGGATAGTTTTATCGACGTACCTCGCGGGCGAAGCCGCGAGCAGAAGTTAGTATGCTATAAAAATGAAGCTGCTTGCTGTTGTATGTACAGACGCCAGCACATCAAGCTACCCGAAACTGTTCTTAAATCAACTTTGAACCTTATGTTTTAGTTATAAAGTTGAAAATCTATTAAAGAAATTTGACAGATCGTAGTCGCTCAATGTGCTAACGTGTGTACGTGCCCCAAAATAAAACTGAAATCACTATTTGACCGTATTGATTAAACTTTTAGAAAGGTCACGTAAGTAAACAGTGTACAGTCACGAGCACTAATGTGTTAACACTTGGCAACTTTTAATTGCGATTTTTTCACAAAATAACGAATGCAAAGTTGGAATACGATACTTTACATAAACCTATGGGTTCGAAAATACTATGTTCGTAATAACATACAATGTCATCAAAAAATTAAGGAGAAAATCGCCTTTCAATAAAGCCAAGTGTATACAAACTTATGATCGTAACTGTACCTACATGCTACATGCACAATTTTAACCCTAACCTCCTTTACAGAACTGCTCCCAAGCCCCCCAGAAGACGTAGAAGTGGAACCTCTCAACGAAAAACAACTGAACATCTCCTGGAGCCCCCCCGTCGAGAACACAGAATCAGTCACAGAGTACTTGGTCAACGTCACCACCCTGCGCTCCTTCGATGCCCACCTCATCGACCCCTCAGAGAGTTCCATCAAGAACAATGACACGATGAAGGTTATTCTGCCGATGACCTACAAAGTGCCTCCAAATAAGACCTATTTTGTCTTGAACGATTTGTTGCCTTTCACTATGTATGAGATCACAGTGACTTCTTATAATGTTCATGGGTCCAGCTTGCCAAGTTATGCGATCAGGTGAGTTGTTATCAAAGCTATTTGTAAAACTTTTAAGAGCGTTTACGACGTCCGGCATTTCATACAATACTTTCAAGGCCTTATGTTTTTCGAAATGAATGTTCCGATTTTAATGAAACTTCATACGCTTAAGCAGGATACAAAGGTCTAAAAAGTTAGTAGAGAACATTTTCGAAATGTCTTATTTTAAAAAAGATAACTGTTTCTATGGTAAATTTAAAATTGGTCTAATTTTGCTGTAACACTATTTTTCGAGCGAGACCCGAGCGGCTGTTATTAGTATTACCTAGCCACAAGCCCGTCATCTTGGTTTATTACTGTTAATCATATTTTTTGTGCGATTTCACTCTACGACCGCAACCGTAGTCACACAGTCAAAACGACAATCATATTTGATTCCAAAATCAAAACTCATTTATTCAAATTAAGCTGAGAATTAGCAGTTTTTGAACGACAAAATTACATAAGACAGTCCCCCAAAACGCCCGCCCTTTACCACTTCCTAGTGCTTTAGCTGGGAAGAAGAAGTGGCGCAACAAACTCCCCGGCAGTTGTCTGTTCAGTTAGAAAAACAAAATCTCGGCTGTATAAGTAAACAGACAGTTACTTCACGAGCTAATGGCTGTTTCTAACCAGAGCATCTCCCCCAGATCCCTCACCCTGACACCAGGTAAGATGAAGTCCACGCAGGTGGCGGCAGCCCCCAAGCTGCCCGACGTGCGCGCGTGCTGCGTGGCGGCCGGCGTCAACCACTACGGCTGCGTCGACAAGCTGTGCGACCCCGCGCGGACACACGACATCGCGGTAAGTGGGGCAAGGACATCTGTGTGTTGGGGATGAGTTCATTGGTCATCATCATAAAACATGTCACATAAAGTCAAGCCGTGAAAACGTAGGACCATATTTGGATCCTTTGTCATATATTATAAAATGCAAATGACGAAAAAAAGATCGGCTTTGTCGCGCGTCCTATTCCTGAATCTCGATGTGTGTACAAATTAGTAATGAGTCTAATGTGCCAAAGTCCATGTGATCAACATTTTCGTAGAGTCATAAATCATTTCAAAAAAATATTTAAATTGCTGCATACAATTTATGTTATGGCTTTTCAAGATACAATCGAGTATTCAATACTTTTAACTTCACTGATTTTGAATCCAACAATTGCCGTTTTATAGGAGCACTCCAAGCCAAAAATTCATCACCCGTCAACCCACAGCCACAATACATTCACCACCATAACCGTCAGCACCACTAACCCCACCACTCCACACCATCCCACCGCCACCACTCACCAGTGACTAACGCCCGATCACCCAGAGAGCCGATGTAACCCTCAGCTGCAGGTGACAGACCTGATGATCTGCGCGCCGTGGGCCGGCGTGACGTTCGGCTGCCTCGCCAACGGCATGGACCACACGCCCTGCTGCCGCTCCAAGGGGCTGCCCGACTCCTGTCTGCCGCTGTGCAGCGGGAATATTACGACGCTCGACTTTAATCATTTTAAGTGAGTTGAATTTTATTTCTTTACTAGCTGCGCTCCGCGGTTTCACCCGCGTAAATGTCGATCCCGTGGGAATATCGGGATAAAAAACATATAGGCTACTTTTTATCCCGATATTCCAACATATTAGAAAATATTTTAATACTAGCTTCTGCCCGCGACTTCGTCCGCGTGAAATTCGTACTTTCCTCAAAAAAATTCGAAAATATATGTTTATGATCGTTATCATATAATTAGATAAATAAGTATTCGGGCCAATTTTTAAGTTGGTAGATCAAAGGAATCAGTTTTTTTCAAATAATCTGTATCCCCGCTTTTCACCCCCACAGGGGTGGATGTTTGATAAATCGTTTGGAATGTGTTCATAACTTGACTCAAAGACCGATACTCATTTTCGAGTTAATGGAAGCAAGCAGTAAAATCCACCCCTTCTTCTTAGCGTGTCGATAGCAATCTAAATGGACTCGACCCAGAATTCGGCTACTTGTTTGGCGCCATCACCAGCGTCCATCGGGCGGTCATCGTCGTCGTCTGTTAATCCGACAGCAGGTTACATATTTTTCTAATCTATTAACTTTGTCACCCCCTAAATCCTGTGAGGGATTTTTTAAACTAAAAGTGACAGTGAGTGTACTGAGCCAAATAATGCCAAGTTTCAAGTTTATTAACCAAATGAATAAGATTTTTCATATACACTGTATCCCCTCTTTTTATCCCCACAGGGGTGGAGTTTTGAAAAATCGTCTGGGATGTTTCTATAGCTTGACTTAAAGATTATTCATACCAATTTTTCAATCAAGCCACGTAATAAAATACTCCCTACTATGGAATTGATAATTTGAAGAACCTATAATTATGTGTGCCAAATTTCAGCGCAATCCGTTCAGTGGATTGAGCTGTGCGTTGATAGATCAGTCAGTAACGGTTGCCTTTTATATATACAGATAAGTGTAGATTTTCGAAAAACCCTGATACACGTTATTCTTCATTATTGGTCTTAAGTGTAAATACTGAGTTTCGAGTTAATCGGACCGCGCGTTAAAATTCTTCCATTAAAATTTTGATACCCCCCAATCCCCCTTTAGGGGGTAGTTTAGAAAAACTGAAAATGCCAAACTTCATAATTTACTTAGATAAATATTCTTGCCAAATTTCAAGTTTATTAACTCAAGGAATAAGATTTTTCATATAAACGAAATCCCCCTGTTTCACCCTCTTAGGGGGTGAGTTTTGGAAAACCCTTTCTTAACGCACGCCTACATCATAATAGCTATATGTGTGCCAAATTTCAGCGCAATCCGTTCAGTGGATTGAGCTGTGCGTTGATAGATCAGTCAGTAACGGTTGCCTTTTATATATACAGACAGATAAGTGTAGCTTTTCGAAAAACCCTGATACACGTTATTCTTCATTATTGGTCTTAAGTGTAAATACTGAGTTTCGAGTTAAACGGACCGCGCGTTAAAATTCTTCCATTAAAATTTTGATACCCCCCAATCCCCCTTTAGGGGGTAGTTTAGAAAAACTGAAAATGCCAAACTTCATAATTTACTTAGATAAATATTCTTGCCAAATTTCAAGTTTATTAACTCAAGGAATAAGATTTTTCATACAAACGAAATCCCCCTGTTTCACCCTCTTAGGGGGTGAGTTTTGGAAAATCCTTTCTTAGCGCACGCCTACATCATAATAGCTATATGTATGCCAAATTTCAGCGCAATCCGTTCAGTGGATTGAGCTGTGCGTTGATAGATCAGTCAGTAACGGTTGCCTTTTATATATACAGATAATATAGATACACATACATACTAATATATTATATAATAATATATTATTAATTTTATGGCAAAGTCGTGTGTATAGAACAAAAATGTAATTGTATATGTTTAATAAATAAAATGACGTCTTTTTAAAAGATACATTATTATATAATTGCTTTTAATATACGACCAAATCCCATCGAAAATTGCCTGAGATACTAGCAAATATGTCCTTTGTGTTGACCTAACACAGTCAACAATTTCAGCTAGAGATGTGAGCTGGAAACTTTTATCAGCTGTCCCAATTTCATGCTCAATTAGCGAGGCGACTAATTGGATTAAAAATTGGAACAAAGTTTCCAATAAATCGATTCGCCACCCGAACTTATCTAGACCAATTCAATACGAACTAGCTTCCACCCGTGACTTCGTCCGCGTGAAATTTCACCCTCCACCCATTCATCCTCTTAGGGGTGGAATTTCGAAAAACCCTTTCTTAGTGGATACCTACTCTTCACAAAGAACACGCCCTTCAAATTTCATGTCTCTAGGACCAGCGGTTTAGGCTGTGCGTTGATATATTAGTTAGGACTTTGAAATTTATTACTTGGTAGACATTGAGTGCCAATATAACAGTGGTTTTAATTAACTTTTTTTTTAATCGATTTAACATCATGTTAGTTTTTTTTAAGGGGTAGGTAAAAGCACTTTATCCTTTTACATCATTGACGGCAAGACATAGCGTTCAGTTTATTGATAACTAGCTGCGGCCTGCGGGTTCACCCGCATAATAGTTTCGATCCCGTGGGAATATCGGGATAAAAAGTATCTTATGTCCGAATCCAGGTTATAGTTTAAGTACCAAATTTCATCCGTTTTGCCGTTTTAACGTAACTAACAAACATACAAAAAATCGAATCGTTTCTCTTGATAATATTAATTATAATTATAATAATAGCATCGGTATATTTTTCGTTCACCTATGTTCTACAAATAAAAATGTTTGAATTGGTGATTGTAGGTATAGGTAGTAAGGGATACTACTGAGAAAATTCCTATGAGAAAACTAGACTACAATGTTCCCGACCTGGGGATCGAACCCAAGATCTCACGTTCAGCAGTCACGCTTTACACCAGTAGGCCACCGACATAGTCATTTATAAGCCAATTTTTAAACGAAATCTAGAAAAAAGGCACTTTAATACAAATAATTCTTCGTAACCTCTTAGCTGTAAGAGTAATAGCATTACTTAGGTACTTCAAAAGGATTAGCTAAGTCTATACAATTATTTTATACGAAATCTTATTTCTTAAACTTCAAGACAATTTATTTCTGCAACACGAAAACCCAAAAAATTTTAACTCTAACGTATTTATTCTGCAATATTTTAAAAATAATCTTCCAAGTTTCATGAGGCAACTTTAAAACATTCTAAAATATGATTTTTAAACCAAATATCTGAGCGGAGTTAGTGGAGTTCCCCGCAGAACTTGGACCACTATCGGGTTCAAGTTTATTTGCAAGTATTCTACCCAAGTTACCGGGATACTGGTAGACCCTAACTTTACGAGATATATTCACAAGTTTGTGCTTCACAAAATTTACAATAGTCTTCGAAGCTAATGCGGCTCTATGGGTCCTGTTATCCTGTATAGCATAAGCATATACAGGTAAATCTGAGGAACAGGGTGTAAAGTTTGCTCATCCTCCATAGCAAAAGGAGCATGCTCTGACCATGGTGTCGTGTCTGGTGGGCAACTGCCTCGGCAATTGATGTCGGGACGTAATATGCTAGTTGCGCGGTAAACTCTGCTTGCGCGATGCAGAATTTTGCGTGACGTCAGTATGATGCGTAATTCACATAATTATGGCGGTGTAGATGCCGCCACAAGCATAGCATAATCAGCCTATAACATTCCCACTGATACAGGCCTCCTCTCGGTGAGAGGTAGTGGGCCGTAATCCACCACGCGGGCCCAGAGCGGGTTGGTAGATGTCAAATGTCTTCGAATTTTTGGTTCTAGAACATGTCGGGTTTCTCACGATGTTTTCCTTCGCCGTTTTGAGCAATGGTGATGATTAAGTATATTAATCATCACCATTGCTCAAAACGGCGAAGACAAACTCAAGCGCTTGTCTGGGTTCGACCCTACGACCTACAACTCGTAAGTCGCGGCTGTTACCACTGAGCCAACACTGAACCCTGTACCTATAGACAAAAGCAGAATACAGAACCTCAGTCAAATGACCTTAATAATTATTATTCAAAAGTAAAGTCAGTTCTAAACGAAAATCATACACACCATGACTTCTTTCTCATTTCGTTTGAGTTTGTTATACGAAGTCGATTCTGAGTAGGTATTCCATTTTCTAATGTAAGTAATAAATACGTGATATAACAGCATTTCATTGGGTTGATAATTTTCTCTTGAAATCGGAAAACAAACAAAAATAATCCAATTTTAAACCCACAAAAACAAAATGAGTACCTACCTACTTTCGTTGATAAGTACATAAGCTACGGAGAAATCAAATTACAATCCAAACATAATTTGTTTATGATTCCCTTGAACTCTTATAATGTCGGTGAAGCCTAACAAGGTGTCCTCAAATTCATAAACAACAAGGGTTCTTTAACAAAGAGACATTTTTCAACGTTTCTTTTGGAGGTTTTTGTATAATCCATCGGTGTTTATTTGCCGTACATTCATTTTATATTTCGTAGGTAGGTACAGTCAACAGCAAAAGTAGATGATCAAAATCAGAAATTCAATACTAATGAACGGAGTTCGCGTCAGAACTGTGTGGCGTCGAAATACTAGGTACTACTTAGAATACTTACTACGTAGAATACTTTTGAATCACTTCGACGCCACACAGTTCTGACGCGAACTCCGTTAATTAGTATTGAATTTCTGACTTTGATCATCTACTTTTGCTGTTGACTGTACTCTCGTTTTTCAATTACATAATATGAAACACTACCTTCTGCCCGCGATTTCGACCGCGTGAAATGGCTTATTGTACCCCGAGGCGCTTATAAGTCGAAGGGTAAAATGGCCTCGTTTATGTCCGAGTTGTACACTCTGCTTTTCACTTCGATTGCGAGAAAATAAACAAGCTTATAGTATAATAACTGTTCAAACTCTGCTTTTCACTTCGATTACGAAAAAATAAACAAGCATAAAGTATATAGGTATTAGGTAACACTATTTTCACTGTAAATGTTGCAAAATTGAAGAAGAGAATAGCTAATTTCCGCCACGAAATTTTAAACGTTTTTTTTTTTAATTTTCAACATGTGCCATTCGACTTAGTTATGTACTTCATACTACCAAGTCATAAAAACGTTTCTTTGCGTTTTTAAATAAGAAATAACAACTATTTTATCTGATTTTATTAAATTAACGGTAGAAAACACAGAAGTGATATAAATTAAAGCAAATGAAATAAAATAACGACTTTAATGTCCGACGTTGTATTGTGTCTGGGCTGTTGGGCCTGATTATCTTAGTCTTAGAAAAAAATTTTAATATATGAGTCAATGCTATAAGCACTAGAGAATAAAACAATAAAACACCGGCCAAGTGCGTGTCGGGCCACGCACAGTGTAGGGTTTCGTAGTAGCCCGTTATCACAATGTAGTACGATTCTGTTGTTCTATAATCTGAATACAAAAAAAAATAAAAAATGTTATATTTTTCTTTTCAATGCAAGTCTTTATCCTTTATAAACAAGCAACTACTTCATCTTAGTCACTTTAAAAGATTAATGCTAAGGATTTTGTATTTGGTACAAAATTATCCAACACCCAAGTTCAACGACTATTACTGCTAAACTAATAAAGTTATCTTAACCGCTATAATTTTCCTTTAAAGTTCATGAAATTCACTATCATCGTGAATTTTCCCAGATTTTTCAAGCCAGCAGTTTAGGTTTTAGAGGGGGGGGACGCCCTACTGGAACAAAAATTTGCACTTTAAAGTTTAATATTTCGTAAATATTAAACGAAAAATAATTTTAGTAGGTAACCCCCAAGTCATTTTAGAAGACCTATTCAACGATACCCCACACGATGGGGTATACGACGAAAAAAATATTCATCCCCACTTCACGTGTATGGGAGCTACCCTAAAAAAATATATTTTCCAAAATGTTATTTTACCACTTTGTTGGCGTAATTGATATACACACTCCTACAAAATTACAGCTTTCTAGTACTAACGGTCTCTTAGCAAAACCTCCGACAGACAGACGGACGGACATGACGAAACTATAAGGGTTCCTTGTAGGAACTACGGAACCCTAAAAAGCGACTTAAACCTTCATTTCCCCCACCAGATGTCTCCGCTACATGAACTCCTACACGAACTGCCTGCTTCGCGGCTACGGGGTGCTCCCGGGCGCGCCCTCGCGGCTGTACCTCACGAACATCGACACAGACTACGCAGTGGTCCACTGGTCCCCACCGGCGGCGTTAGCAGACACCGTGCAGTACTACAACCTGCATTACAAGACCCTGCAGACTGGAGATGAGTACAGGATTCTGGAGAAGGTAAGACACTTCCAACCAGGGCTCTATTCCATAACCCTCTTACTAATAAACGTCTGTATAGTTACACAACGCTTTATCTTCTTCTTTCGAAAGTCAAATTACTGACGACTGAAAGAGAGAAATTGGTTTAACTATTCATCTGATATTTAAACGTTTATTAGTAAGGGGGGTAAACCTTTACAAGTTAAAATGTAAATCTTACAAGTGTGTGTACCACAAAACTCTTAGCCACACAATTGTAACGGAAAAACCTTACAAATATGTAAATTGTAGTGACAAGTCTACAATATTGTAACTCATACATTATTTCTAATTTTGAAGAGGGGCTTGTGGCTAAGTAATAACAGCCGCACGGGTCGATCGGTCAGGTTAAAGTACGCTTGCCGCGGTTGGTCCGTGGATGGGTGATCATCTTTACATACCAAGACCCCTCCGTGCCTCGGAAAGCACGTTAAGCTGTTGGTTCTGGCTGTCATTCGTAGATCTTTGACAGTCGTTACGGGTCGTCTTGGTAAGTCTGACAACCAGTCTTACCAAGGGGTCGCATTACCCAGTAACTGGGTTGTGGAGGTCAGATAGGCAGTCACTCCATGAGAAATACTGGTATTCAGCTGCATCCGGTTAGACTGGAAGCCGACCTCAATATAGTTTGGGAAAAGGCTAGGCAGATGATGACATATTTATAATTTCTGTGTAACTCATTTCTTTTTTACAATTTAACAAATGTGTACAATAATTATAGACTTGTAAAGTTTTGTGGTTTATGGCCCAGGTTGGTCACTCTTTTGCCGGGGGTGCCCACTCTGGGCCTTCTGATCGGTGCGGGAAGCATAGGACTGGTCGTTGAGGCGATGATTAGGCCTATGTGGAGCAATGAACGTCTTTTAGCTGAATGATAATGAAACTTAAATGAAGATACGTCTCGTTTTTAGGGTTCCGTACCCAAAGGGTAAAAACGGAACCCTATTATTAAGACTTCGCTGTCTGTCCGTCTGTCTGTCACCAGGCTGTATCTCAAGAACCGTGATAGCTAGACAGTTGAAATTTTCACAAATTATGTATATCTGGTTGCCGCTATAAAAATAAATAAATAAAATAAAATAAAATTCATTTATTTCAGATAACTAACTGATCCATACTTAATTCCACAAAGTCCAACTTAAAAAATTAACATACAAAGAAAATATAAGATTAAAATAAACTAAAAAAAAAAAAAAATTACAAATGAATTATTATATAAAAAAAAATAGAAATTAGGTAAATTAAAACATCAAAAAATTCAATTCTATAAAAACAAATACTAAAAACAAAATAAAATAAATATTTAAGGGGGCTCCCATACAACAAACGCGATTTTTTTGCCCTTTTTTGCTCGATATCAATAATGGCAACAGGTAGGCACTTGAAATATTCACAAAATACTCAGTTGTATTTTTACTTTATTGATAAATAATAAAATTAAAATAAAATAAATATTTAAGGGGGGCTCCCATACAACAAACGTGTTTTATCGGCGTTTTTGCCTTGTGATACGGAACCCTTCGTGTGCGAGTGCGACTCGCACTTGGCCAGTTTTTTACTTATTTAATTCCACCTCCATAATTATACATGACAGCCTGTTATAAACTATAAAAATAATTACTAAACTAGGTCAAGGACTGGTCTACTTTCACACTAAAATACTATGAAACTGTCTTCCCTACCGAAAGAATCATGGACATCTATGTAACTCTATACATCTTTCTACAGGTACAATCTCCGTACATCTTAGAAGACTTGGAATCCAACTCAGACTATGAGATTTACTTAGAAGCAGTGAATGAACATGGAGTAGGAGATGCATCTCCCAGACTGATCTTCAGGACACAGAGTCAAGTAAGTACCAACCCACAAGGACCAATATTGTGGCTACTGCATTTCAAATTATTTCAAGTCCTTTCTTCATCTTAGTGGTATTACTATTTAGATCAGCGCACCACACTAACAGTAGGAATGGCTTTCCTTTTGACAGTTCAACAACATTCTGAACAGGACAGGTCCTCTCAATCTGTGTGGTTTTTTCCTCAAAAGACCACCTCAGACATCGATCTACATGGTCTTCATATAACCTGACCAAGATTATGTCTGGACTTTAAAAGAGACTGTGACCTCTAAGTTTGTTTCGGCCTTTCTTCTCAGAGTAGTCAGATAGGAAACGCCGACTTCATCTAGTTTTAAAAAAAACATGATTGACGTGTAAAAGTGTTTGTACAAACCTACTTACAAAAAATAAAATCATTTCATTTCATTCGTTGCGTTATTTACGTTGCTGACCAGACAAATTTCTCGAACATATGAAGTAATGGATAAGCTTCAACATAATTCAGATTGTGCCTGAAAGTGTGCAGACTATAAATAGGGACATACGAATGAAATATGATGATGGGTTCCTGTGGTAGCGTAATCCTACAAATATTACAGCAATTTTTAAACTGGGAAGGACACTCGTCGTTGTTCCTTACGTTCTCCTACAAAAACCTCAAGCATATGAGAGTAAAGGTACATTTCTCTTCCTCAGGTGATAGAAGAAGAGGAAGAAGTAGCAAACTCGTACAACGTGACGGCGTGCTGCGCGCCGCGTGGGGCTGGCCGGCGTGTGCATGCCGCTGTGCGCGTACGACGCCAGGATGTCCGACCCTGCGCATGCTGGCGCCGCTCTGTGCGCAGGACTTCCATAAACTGCTCCGATGTGGCGCTGGAGGTGAGATTTCATCTGCGCCCAAACCAAAAATATCCCTGACTTGAGATCCAGATACCTTGATAACATTACACCTGTATCTTGTGAAAGATTTGGTGGAGGTGTTACTCACCCCACATATTGCTGGTAAACTCAGAGCAAGAAAAGAAGATTTTGGTGAAGTTCCATGGAGTGCGAGCCTTCATCATCATCATTTCAGCTGAAAGACGTCCACTGCTGGACATAGGCCTCCCCCAAGCACCTCCACTTCGACCGGTTTGATTTTTAGCACCCCTTGTCTCACCGTGGCCTTGGCCGCTACCGTAGCCAAGGGTAGACGGGCCGCCGGGCAAATGTTTTTTTTTTTTTTCAGTGGGATTAGTGTATTCGAGCAGCCGTATTGCCAGATATTTTGATCTTTTTGGTTCTTAAATTGTTCACTTTTCTAATTTTTCTTGGTGCTTTGACTATTAAGACTTGGTCTTCCTTTCATAATAATCTGCAGGAATGTCAAGATCTTTTCGAAGTCAGTAATTTCATATTATCAATATTTTCCTGAAAACCATTTGTTGCTTTTAAGTTTCGATGTTTACAAGCTTGCATATGTGTTGCTCAGGCCGCAACCACGAGCAGTGCTGCGTGCGGCGCGGCGTGCCGGCGGCGTGTCGCGGCGTGTGCGCGGGCGCATACAGCGGCGGCGTCAACTCCTGCGTGCCCTACATCGGGAACATCGTGCAGTGCTTCGAGGAAGGTCAGTTTTGTCGTCTTAAGAATACAATACAACTTTAGAGATACAATTTAAGTAACCAAATCCTTTATTTCCTGCAAATTTCATAATAGCTAGACTATTTGTTAACGTGATCGTTACCACACCTCATTCACCAATGGAGCTGGTTGCATTGAATTGGGTCATACAAGTTACAGTTGTGATTCAAAAACCATCTCAAAGACCGTTATTTTGAATTTTAAGGGATTTCCCAAAATTGAAAGCCAACCTTTATCCTGCGTCGTTACCGAAAACGACTGTCACACTTATACGAGATTGTTTATCTGAATAAAATTACGTATATAAGGAACTTAATTTGTCATGCGAATATGTCATCATATTCATACAGTGCAACAATTGCGTACTCGCATGACAATTGCTTTCAGTTAGGATACGGCCGTATAAGAAGAACAACCTTCTGTAACTGACAAGAAGTTCGGAGGGCATATTATGAAGTGTCAAAGGTTAAAGACGTCATTATTTGGTTGTGTCCATCTCTCTCTTGCACCAGAACAATGATGGCTTTAACACGTCTTTCGACGGCCCCTGCTCCACAAACATCAAACTAACCCCCCCCCTCCCTCCCCCCCCCCCCCCCAGGCACCGGCCTGCTCCCCGGCCCCCCGCGCGAGCTGCACGCGACAGTGAGCGCCCGCGCGGTGTCGCTGGACTGGGCGGCGCCGCAAGATGGCGCCAACGTCACGTGGTACGTGCTGCACTGGCAGAAGCTCGACAACAACTCGCAGCCCTTCAGCTACAACACCATGCAGACTACTTATAACGTGAGTGATAGAAAATATATTATTTTGGATATGTTAAGGATGCCCTACACTCCCTTCCGCTCCACCCAGACCGGGAGGGTTCATTTGATGATTTCCCATCCTGAAAAAAAGAAAAAAAAAGATAACCCTAGGAATTAAATTTTCTAACGTTTTTTGCAATTTTATCAAAATGTGATTAGATAGCGACCGTAACAAACCTATTTACAGAATTATAATCATTGTTGACATCAAAATGATCATCAAATATTTTTTTTTAACGTGTAACGATATCGATTCCCAGCACTTCTGCGGAGTTTCGCTAGCTAATTTAATTTGACTCTTTAGTATTTAGAAACCAGACATATGAAATAAGTCTTATTTCAAGTGTAATCGTTATCCAACAAGAAAATCGCCTTTGAATTATGTTAAGCGTGATTGTAGAATCCGCTGTTTTACAAAACCGCTAGCTGTTTTACAAAACAGCTCCGTTATGTAAAACAACTACACAACGTTCACGGTATTCCATAATTACTGAACTTGAACACGCAAGATCGCATAAACGTTACGCATTTATCAATCCAGCGGGTCAACGATTAGCGGTTTTGTGAAACAGCGCGAAATGAAACGTCAGACTGTAGATTTTAGTTCTAAATTTTGCCGCTCGTGGCTCTGTGCGTATAATAATAAAATCAAGAAGAAAAAAATACCTTAAGTGAAAAAAGTGATTTTAACGACAATATTAATTAAAAGTTATCAGAGTTTAATGAAAGACGCTCATTGTGACTGCAGATAAGCCATTCTGAATTACGTCTAAACGTGCGTCGGTAGCAGTTTTGTAAAACGTAGCGCAATGACAATCCAGCTGAACGTTGTTCAGTTGCTTTACATAACGGAGCTGTTTTGTAAAACCACTTGCGGTTTTGTAAAACAGCTGATTCTACAATACGACATTATACAGTGTGGCAGGGAAACACGCAACCATGGATTTAGTACGTCATGATTAAACCCCCGCGTTAAAATTTTTCGTCGGTTATTACAAACAAACAACTGCTTATAATCTAACTACCTACAGACTAAAACTACAAGATATTTCCCAGCTCGATTAATATTCCGCAAACTTCTTTTGCAATATCTAGTCTGTCTTGGATACCAACTCCCCAAGTCCCATTACAATATCAGAATGACTGAAATAGCCACTGTACATTCTTGAAAAAAAAACATTCCTTTTGTTTTTAGGGTTCCGTAGACCGTACCCAACGGGACCTAATGGGAGCCTATTACTAATGCTCTGCCGTCCGTCCGTCCGTCACAGGGCTGTGTATCTTTTGAACCGTGCTTGAATTTTTCACTGTTTGTATTACGATGGACGCTATACCAACAAAAAAAAATTAATAGAAGAAACGTGTTTTTTTTACTAAAGTATTTAAAAAAATAATATATGTGTAGTGTATTATCATCTAAGTAGTGTTAAATATTGTACAGTGGTACGGAACCCTTCATGCACGAGTCCGACTCGTACTGTTCTATTTTATGTGAGGACTCCTAACGGTTACCTACCCATTAAATTCTTCTGTCCCACTAAGCATTTTTCATTTGAATTCCAGCGCGCCGTGCATTGAAATACACCTTAGGTTTCTAACAATAGATTTCTTAGGTTCTAACTGGGTCGTTGCGCAATACCTAGAACTAAGTTAGACTGAGGTAAAATAGAACGGAATTGTACTTTCAGTTCCTTTGGGCGCATTATGTCCAATTCGCAAAATGACCAGTGGGCTCAAAATGTCCAATTCTCACTGTTGGAAAGTGGGCAATAAATCAAAACTAATTTCGCGATATAATTATACAGATTTACTTTTCGAACAAAACAGGCATAAAAATGGAACCACTAACAATCGACATCTTCGACAGAGAGAGAGGGATACATCAAAAGTGACACTGACAGTTGTCGTATGTCATCGCTGTCACTGACAGATCCCGTTTACAAAGAACAATATAATTTTATTACTTCTAACTTTTAGGTTTACATGGGATGATATTCATAATTCCAACACTCACAACGTCCGATTCGCAAGTTTTCACTGTGACTTTGCAACCAATTCGATTCAACATTATTTCGTTTCAATACGAGCTGTAATGCCCTTTTACACGGCACGGTTTCTTTTCGGGACGGGCGTAGAAAAAACGTGTCCGTCCACAAGCTTCCATAGTGAATTCGTGATCCATACAACACTGACGACCGTGCCTACACACGGCGAAAAAACCGTGGTTGTTCACGGCCAGAAAAACGTGTGTTCAAAAGGCGTAAAAATGTAGGTAATTTCCATAAAATAGGTTTTTCAAAAAGAAGGTTCTCAATTCAACTGTTTTTTTTTCTTGTATGCATGATAAGAGATACCTCCAGCAATTGTCGATCGATTTTGAAAATTCATCGGGTATCTGTGGCAAAAAATGAAACGAATACACACCGACTTCCAAAATTAAAGTTATTGTTCACTTTGTAGTATTTTGGAAGTCGATTGCTTTTTTTTTGTAAAAAGTTTTTATTCTGAGTTTGGCTGTCGGTATTTTTTTATAAAATAATGCTCCTTCCTTATTATCTCTTCACCAGTCATATTGGACTGGTAGAGAATACTTAAGGCATTTAGTCATCTTGTATACTTTTAGATGAGAAAAACTGAACTAGGCTTTATTAAACTCTAAGTTACAATGGCCGTGACAGCCAAAAGCTTTGATACAAGCTATGAATGATATACTTCTAAGATCTGCTCTTAAGAGGAAATGCGTTCGGAGAGACTTTTAAAAATCCTAAGTAAAAAGTCGTAGGTAATTTGAGATTTGGCTCTCGCCTATTTCCTCCTCCAATAGTGGTCCAATCTAAAAGATATTTCATAAACTGAATATGAAGGATATATGTTGTAGTAACATGTCCCTATGTTTTTCTTTTTTAATTAATTTAGTTGTCAAATTTGTACCTCCGGCCTCTGTTGACAGCGGTTTAAATAGGCATTTTTGAGGGTTCTAGTGCTTATAAAAATAATGTATCATCAAAAAAGAAAACATAGGGACATACAAGTACTTAATATTTATTATTCTGTAAAAAAATAATTGCTTAATGGTCATTAACCAGAAAGAAAACAGACGAGAGCGTTTCTATGGAGAAACGACCACCTTTCCTCATAATGTTTCCAACAAACCTATAAGAAATTCTCTTTGCTTGATACAGAAAATGAACGTAACAGACACGATGGCGCACCTCGAGGCTCTGGAGCCGAACAGTACATACCACGTGTTCGTGGTCGCGTCTAACAGCTTCGGGGAGTCGCTACCGTCTAGCATGCTGCTCTTCAACGTCACAGAAACTGGTGAGTCGATGAATATTCTCTACTAGCTTCCGCCCGCAACTTCGTCCGCGTGAAATTTCACCCTCCCCCCATTCACCCTCTTAGGGGTGGAATTTAGAAAAACCCTTTCTTAGTGGATACCTACTCTTCACAAAGAACACACCCTCCAAATTTCATGTCTCTAGGACCAGCGGTTTAGGCTGTGCGTTGATATATCAGTCAGTCAGTCAGGACTTTGAATTTTATATATATCATGATGAAAGTGGTGGGCTATAGGATGTCTTCAGGGCCAATACTTTGTCTATGGATTTTGTCGGGGTAAAGAAAGAAAATACTTTTATATAGCAAGGACTAAAAGATACACAATACATCAGATACATACATCACATAAAAAGTGTAAAGTCCGATGTAAGAAATTAGCAGGAAAGTGTGCCTCACGGCTGCGCCAAAAAGGCCCGTCTGGCAAAAATGCTAGACAACTAAGACAGACCTTAACCGACAAAATCAATTTGTAGAAAGCTGAAAGACGACCTGCTTTACCATCTATTAATCTCTTCAAAGAATCAAAAATGACAAAATTAAGTAGAAAATCCTATTACTTACTTTAATCATTTTACGTACTTCATTGTTACGAATTTTCTGTAGCTTTTTATTTGAACTTTTCACAAAGTAATTGAAGTCTTCGAAGAGATTCTACTTAGTAAAAAACTGAACTCGCACACGAAGGGTTCCGTACCACAAGGCAAAAACGGTGAAAAAAACACGTTTGTTGTATGGGAGCCCCTTTAAATATTTATTTAATTCTGTTTTTAGTATTTGTTGTTATAGTAGCAACAGAAATACATCATCTGTGAAAATGTCAACTGTCTAGCTATCACGGTTCATGAGATACAGCCTGGTGATAGACAGACAGACGGAAGGTGGAGTCTTAGTAATAGGGTCCCGTTTTTACCCTTTGGGTACGGAACCCTAAAAATTATGTTCCTTATCTTCATTCTGTATTCTCTTCCCAACAGAAGAGAAGGAAATAGCAGGTATACCATCACCGCCGCATTCGCTAGCTGTGTCGTCTCACTCTGCAACATGGCTCACTCTCACGTGGCAGCCGCCGCAGTTCTCACAACCTGACGAGAAGATCTCATACACGTGAGTTCACTTGTGTCTATTATTTTATCTTCGTTTAAGTGTGTTCTAGTCATTTTGTAACCAGTTTTTTACTCTAGGCTTTTATTTTATTTAAATCTAAACTAATATTAAAAAGAGGAAATAGTTGATTTTTCCTATATTTATTTGTTACGCTTTACTGGCTGAACGGATTTGGATGAAATTTGGCATAAGCGTAGACGATGACCTGGATTAGGACATAGGATACTTTTAATCCCGATATTTCCACCGGATCGAGCGAGTGAAACTGCGGGGTGCAGCTAGTATGATCGTCCACCCGGTGTCAAGCGAGATGATCTCGCGTAGGTCGCATTTATTTGAATAATAAACATAACACAGTACCACGCCTGTACCTATTTCCCAAAGGGTTGGGGATTGGTGTAGAGTACCACCCACATTTCGTGAGTTATGTCCAAGTCCCAGGAGGCGAGCCTATTCCCATCAAATGAGCACATTTTTTTTTTCTCATGGTCTGGCAGTTTGAGTAATTTATGTGGCCTACCCAAATGTCCTTTCTTTGGTATTGTTCGTCGAATCGTTGAGCTCCTTAAGTCTTGAGTTGAGCTGCACGATTTTTGACAAATGCGTGCACTGATTGGACAGGTCCTCTCAATCTGTGTGGTTCTTTCCTCAAAAGACCACCTCAGACATCGATCTACATGGTCTTCATATAACCTGACCAAGATTATGTCTAGACTTTAAAAGAGACTGTGACCTCTGAGTTTGTTTCGGCCTTTCTTCTCAGAGTAGTCAGATAGGAAACGCCGACTTCATCTAGTTTAAAAAAAAAAACATGATTGACGTGTAAAAGTGTTTGTACAAACCTACTTACAAAAAAATAAAATCATTTCACAAATTCAAGTCCGGAACTGCTACTGAAAATTCCCTGATGGAAAAACCTAATAACACTTTGCCCGACCCAGGACAACACCCAGGAAATATTTCCGGATAAAAATAAGCTACGAATCACCCCTGTCATAAAAGAAAACGACTGGTTTCTTTAAGGTGTAGGTACTCAAACATTTCCTTTGAAAACATTTTTTTATTTTTATTCATCCGTTTTACCTAATACTTTCAATGAATGGCAACAAGAAATTATATACTTATTTTTTTATTAAATCTATCAAATTTTTTTAAGTAACTGTTACTGGGAAAATAATAGGATAGTAATGAATAATAACTATAATAATAATATGAACTCATTCTTCGTTTTTCTTCTTCGCTTTGGAATGGGCAACTAGCTTCATATTTATTATTATAATACTTATATATATTTTTTTTTCTAACTGACCGACTTCTTGACAATTCAAAAGTGCTTATAAATGGTTTAATTGAAATAAATGCTTTGAGTTTGAGTTTGAGTTTGAATTATAATTTATTATGATGTTTCAAAATATTATGTATCGATGACATCCATCTACAGATCGCAGGGGTATCGATAAAACTCTCCTACTCTTTTATGGGTCATATTCAAAATAATTGTAAGTTACGGATAGGAAACAGATATGAATATTATTTGATTGTAACAGAAAAATAACAGAAAGGAATTATTAGGGCATGTTTAAATAGCACACGTTTATAACAGGCTACGAGTGCGAAGTCGGTGTGGGTCGCTAGGTGGGTACATAATGAAATAACATTTTGGTGATCGTATTTTAGTTGGGATAATATTTTTGTGTTCACCAAAAATCTAAAGGTACATCTATGTATGCATTTCTAAAATATTATTCTTCCCCGAAAAATACTGATCGTGCACCAAATATTACAAAATATTTGTAACTTACTATTTTAATTTTTTTGAAATGGACATTATCGAGAACCGAATTAGTTACGAGGTTAATTATTTAAAAAAAAATGCTTAGGTTAGGTTAGGTTAAAACTGTGACTCCAGAAACGACTAAATTTTAAAGAAAAAAAATATGGAAAAAGAGATTATTTTTAACAGGCTATCGAGAACCGAATTAGTTAGACGTAAAACTAAAAAAATAAATGCTTGTTTTTAAAATTAGGTGTATTACTATTTTTACAAATTTGCAACAGTTGTTAAATAGATGCTCGTTATGACATATTTTAATGAACATATTTTGGTGCACATTCAGTATATTTGGTGGAACACAGGCAAAATTAGGTAAATGAAATGGGAATAAATTGAAGTACTTTTAAATACCATCCTTTTAGTTGGTATAATTGCCATAAATTCATCATCATCATTGCCATAATGCCTTATCTCCGAAACTACCGAGCCTAAAATTTTGATATTAATATTAAGGCAAAAGGATTCTAATGATTAGAATTATGTAAAGCCATATTTGTTACGGTCGTGAATCATATTTTAATCAACATACAACTTTACACTGACCTGTAAATTGCAAAAAACCTGAGTCAATTTGAATTTCGCGGGCTACCTTGGCGCATCCCCCTTAACTGATACTGAGACGGCCGACGAGAGGCTGGGTACGCCTCGGCGAGGCTGCGCGGTTAGTATAAAAGGCTCAAGCAGTGAGGACTGAGGATACGCAGTAAAACATGCACACACAGACAATACATGGCACAGCAATGCAATACATGGCACAATATACGCAAACTTTACATACTTCAAATAAATTTAAGTAAGTAAAAAAAAATGTTTTGGCTAACCTGCGGTGCACTAAGTACCTATTAATATTTTATTTTCATTAATTCATACATGAGACAATGTGAATAACGCCTAATCATTCATATCTGTTACGTAACGGAAAAAAGTGACAGATAAAATAACGTATATGAATTAATTGCACGTGTCTATCCTACAAATCTATTTATTTCCACACCAATTCACATGATTATACGAATATTTTATAGTTATAACAAATATCACAATACAGCCCTTTCCTAGTATGAGTAATAAAACAGTAAGTACTTACCGCTACTGTAAACGACTCACATTGAATATTTACTTTTAAAAGTCTAATTTTCTTCGACAACGAAACGAGCTGAAAAACTATATTGAACAAAATGGCAAAGCGTTTATTCTTACGCGTCGTGTAGTAACAGCTAGTGAACTAATTTTGCCAGTATTTCAAATTTCTTTATTGCCATGGAAATAATGTTAAAATAGCATAACAGAGAAGAATAACAGATATGTGCAAAATCAGGACACTCATTAATAAATTAAATTTGGAGTACACTAAATAGTATTTTATATTTTGTTTAGTAAAGTGTTGAAAGTTTAAACAATATTCTCTGAATATATTTTTTTTTTTAACTTTTGTAGAATGGTTCATAATTAAATTATTTTTTTTAGTTTACGGTTAAAGACGTGGACATAGAATACTTGTATGAAACGGATCCTACGCAATGTCTGGTTTAATTTTTTTAAATGAATTGTTTAGGTTTACCAAATGTTTCGTTGTTTTTTATTAAGCTCAAATAAATATTTTATCTGTTTGTTTATGAAATTCTAGTCAGTTGCATCTCGTTATGAAAATAATTGGGTTGGACATTAAGACAGTAGTAAATATACAATTATTTTGAATATGACCCTTATTCATTTAAATAACTTCGAAATAATTAGTATCGTTAAAATTATACGAAGGAATTTCCGGACAGCAAGCAACAGTTTCAGCCCAGGTGGAATTTAAACCGGGATTCTCCGAAAACTGCGGAGTAGTCCGCGAACTTTCGTAATAAAAATGTGAATAATTTTAATTGTCGCTGTAGTTTGCAGCACAATGGAGCCATCATTGTTCCTTTTGTTAAATAAAAAGCTACAATACAGAACAGTGAACTTAAAGTAGGATGACGTAGGTATAGTTTATGAAAATTAATGTTTTATGAAGAAACTGGCCTTTAGAGCCGAATTCAAATGTTTCAAAGAACTTTGTACTTTTTATAACAAAAACTCACTACTTAACTTAGACAAAAGCTTTGAGATATAATACAAACTCCTTTGATAGCCTTCCTTATATTCCAGTAACACTATCTCTGAGAAATTATAGTAAAGGCTAGCAATACTAGCGCTCTTTATCCCTTCAGATCGTTAAGTCTGAGCTTTGTAAAAGAAATATATAATTTAAAAGCAAAAAGTAAACAAGCGATCATTTTTAGGTTGTTCTTCAAATCGCCAGCACAATTAAGCCAGACAAACGTCACCAACATAACCACAACAGTCCCTGGACATACACTGGAGAAGCTATCACCCAACACACAGTATGTTATCTGGGTGAAAGCTCACGCTGCCGCCGGGGACTCGCAACCTTCGGAGACTTTGCTGGCCTGGACTGACCCGGCCTACCCAGCGTACGTTGAGGTAAGTCTCAAAAATTATCATACCTATCATAAGTACTAAACTATGAAGCCTACCTAGCATCGATATTCGTAAACTTACAAGTGCTAGTTTTAACCGATACGGCTTCTTAACACACGTTATTTGCTCAAGGTGTTTTTCAATAGCCGATTCCTATAATAGGCTATTGAAAAACATGTTGAGCAAATAGCTTGTTACACACAGCTAATAAGACCCAGCATTAATAAAAAAACGCTGTATTTACCTCTTAAAAGCATCCCTAAGTATATATACAGAATCATTGAATCCAATATCTTTTGCCATAACGAGCCTTACTTCGACTGAGGATTTAAATGCAAATTGGCCCTTTTGTGGAGTTATAAGAAAATGTATGAAAATAAAAAGCTCAAAGGAAACAGAAACGAAATATAAAATTGCATTCCCTTTTATGCAATAATAGACGGTGAACAGTCTAGTCTCGATGGCAATACACTGCTTCTTGGGGCGGCCATCTTGGAATATTTCAAATGAATTTGTATTTAAATTATGACTTGGCGTAAAATGTTTTTCAAAATTAACTTAGTATTTTAAATCCGCAGATCATAATAATATTTAATTTTGAAATGCAACTATCTAAATCATTTCTCGGAAGTAGTTAAAGTTATGAAAATAATATTTTTATAATAGCTATTGTTATATTTTGACGATGCAAAACACGATGTTGATTTTAGCTCTGCATATTTCATCTGTTACTATTTTATCGTTACATGTGATCTTGATATTAAACCTGGTTCCTCTCCCACCAGCCACCGTCAGTGAACCCCGTGAACCTGGTGGTTGAAGGCTCCAGCATGACAATCCTGTGTATCGCCATGGGTACACCCACGCCGACCATATCACTGTATATTTCTGGTAAGCATTTGTATTTATTGAGAATAATATGTTAATAAAATTTATGTATGGGTAATATGAAAGTTTTGTACACAAATCTTCAGTGTAATTACTGTCCCAAGTGGGCGCCATTTGATCTACCCTAGCAATTTCTGTCCCACTTAAGTACCATTTTATCTACACTAGCCATTCCTGCCCCACTTGGCCACCATTTTATCTACACTAGCCATTCCTGCCCTACTTGGGCGCCATTGTATCTACACTAGCCATTTCCTGTCTCACTTGGGCGCCATTTTATCTACACTAGCCATTCCTGTCCCACTTGGGCACCATTTTATCTACACTAGCCATTCCTGCCCCACTTGGGCACCATTTATCTACACTAGCCATTCCTGTCCCACTTGGGCGCCATTTTATCTACACTAGCCATTCCTGCCCCACTTGGGCGCCATTGTATCTACTCTAACCATTTCCTGTCCCACTTGGGCGCCATTTTATCTACACTAGCCATTCCTGTCCCACTTGGGCACCATTTTATTTACACTAGCCATTCGTGCCCCACTTGGGCGTCATTTTATCTACAATAGCCATTATTGCCCCACATGGGCGCCATTGTATCTACTATAACCATTTCCTGTCCCACTTGGGCGCCATTATATCTACACTAGCCATTCCTGTCCCACTTGGGCACCATTTTATTTACACTAGCCATTCCTGCCCCACTTGGGCGCCATTTTATCTACACTAGCCATTCTTGCCCCACATGGGCACCATTTTATCAATAGCCATTTCGTACCCCACTTGGGCGCCATTTGCCTACACTAGCCACTTTCTGTCCCAACTATTTAATTAAAATAACATTCAATTGTAAATATATTCGTATTATTTACGTTTTAGCACTTAAAGCAGAACATGCTTACTACGTAAGTAAATAAAACGTAAATTCCCTACATCGAAGCTTAAATAAACCAATTTATATTTCTTACAAAATTTAATTGAATATTATTATGAAACAAAATGTAAATGACGCTAGACGGAGACCAGTAATAAGGATACTATAAGACCTAAAGAATATTACAACTTGAAACACTCAGAAGGCACACTCGTCGCACTATGCGATTGGGAATTCACTTAAAATATTTTAACGACATTGTCAAACCTAATATAATTATCTACATTAAAAAGGGGCAATGGTGGATCTAGTTTACGAATGCCACTTTTATAGGTTTGTAAGTTAACCAACCCGTTGAGTTCACTCGTATTTTATATAGTAACTAGTTGTTACAAGCCCATGGCTTTACTCGCATCCTAGCAGTAGTAACTTGATGGAACCTATTGTATATACTGTATGTAATAAAATATTTGCTCTTGACAAACTTTCACGTTAACAATATCATTTAGGATACACTGAAACATTTTCATCTCGCACCTTTCTATACGAGACCTTGTTACTGCACTTGAGGTAGATTGAAACTTCTGTACCTACATTATTCATTGGTAACAAGGCTACTACGGCATCTTGCCTCGGGGACTGGCTTCAATCGTTTTCCAATACAACGTCGCTTCATGTTGATTGGCTTCATCTAAACCTAAGCTTATTGATTTCTAAAACAATTGCTTCGGTCACAATTTTTTAATAAAGTGGATTATTGTTCTTCGTTTGTTTTCTAGCTAAATGAAAACACGTTTGAAAACCTTCTTTCTATTTTTGTAATATGATTTTAAAATGACTGCGGGTTCATGCTCCGTTTACTAAGTTTGATACTTTGCTAAACTTTGAAAAATAATAGGTAAATGTAATATTATTTGATACTAGCTATGCCTGCGACTTCGTTCGAGTGCATATCGGATGGGTTTTAATTATTGGGGCGCAAGGCGCAACCCTACTTCTTTTTCTAAAATAAAAGTAACCGAAGTTAATCCTTATAAAATCAGCTATGTCCCGTCAAAATCGGTCCAGCTGTTTCAGAAACTAGCCGGAACCAACACGGACAAAAATTAAAAAAATATTTTTTTTTTTTTTAAATACCTTATAGACCGTCATAAGCATTTAGTCAAATCTATTATTTTGACGTTATAAATAGACACTTAAATTTTATTTATTTGTATGGATCATTAATTTTATGAAAGATTTATAAAAGAGAATTCAGTATTGCTTTTAACAATCCTTTCTACAATTTTACTGCACGCGTCACATTAAGGTAAACATTCAGCACTGCGATGGTAATACAAGATCTGACTAAGCTTAGTACCCCTTAGCTAACAACTCCCCCTCTCCTCCCAGGTCGTCTAGTTCGCCAAGAGGTGACCCGCCACATGGTGACTGTCATCCACAACGTCTCCCGAGACATGGACCAGATATCCTGCTACGCTGACAACGGATACGGAACACCCATGCAAGCTTCTAGGAAGATTAACATTTCACGTAAGTACCATTATCTAGATTCATAAAATCTGTAAATAATTGATAAAAAGCTTTAAACAGAGTAATGAAATTGGGATTCAAACCTATTTTTAAAACCAAATAATTTAGCTCCTTAAGACGTCCGCCTTTTGCATGTTTTATCCTTTTCAGCATGTCAACTAATAAATGATTTGTTAACCAAGAACATGATCAAGATTCGAGTTAAAATATGTATTAACAGACTCAACTAAATTGGTCACCAGGTGGCATTGCGTGGCATGGCATAGTATTCTCATAAGCGGAAATAATTTTGTCATACTCTCAGCACTCACATTTCATTGATATAATCACAAGGGAACTTGAGCATACCGTGGAAAGCTGGGGCATGCCGAGGAAGGCTTTTGCCCATAGAAATGTTAATCCTTTGCCGTGCCATGCCGCGTCGTCGTACCGATAAGCGAGTGCCTTAACCCAATATATGACCACACTGCTAACCTTCTTGTTTCCACACAGACATACCCACAATCCAAGCCTCCGGCATCACGATGGCTGCCGCTGGTGACGCCGTCATCCTGGAGTGCCGAGTGGAAGCTCTCCCTAAACCCACCATCGCATTCTGGAGAGACCCCAACGGAAGGACTCCTGTCATTGATGGACCTAACTACACTATACAGTTGATGGCTGATCCTGAGGTAGGTTGAACAGCATCCTAATTGCGTAACACTCTTTCGAACACAATCCCGACGGATTTTGAAGGATTTTTTTTTTATTATTTTTTTTAATAAAAAACGTTGCCGCACACTAGGAATTCCTCCTGTATTTTGGGTGCGTTTACAAACATTTAAACTCACATACACAAACAGCCAGACCCGGAACAACCACTTGTAGGTCATACAAATATTTGTTCCGTGCGGGAATCGAACCCGCGACACGCAGCGCAGCAGTCAATCGCTTAACCACTGCGCCAACCGTATCGTCGACTTTCCTGGAATTGCCTCTTAAGTTTTAAAAACTCGTCTGCTCGACAACGGAAGTCACGCAATGAATGTTGTTCAATAGTCAACATGAAACGCATTTGCCATTTTAAGTGTGTTACGCCGTTACCCCGCAGATTTCGTCACACATTTTATTCTTTATATTTAAAAAAAAAAAAAAAAACATCTTTATTTACCCAAATAATCATAACAACCTTGTACAATCCATCTAAGTAACAAATAAGCAGTATAAGTATTTAACATTTTTGTTTGGTATGTATCAGTAGCTTCGGTAGCCTGTGCTTATTCTGGTTGTTAACACGAACTGATTCACTCTGTAGTTTTTTTATACTCTTGTTCCTTTATACTTTAACTAATGTGCGCATCATGTCTACATACGGCACTTATTTTACATTTAGCAGCGTTTTCATAATCTCGATTAAATTCAAAATTAATACCATGTACTTAATTTCATGTTCTGCTACAAAACTAAGATACAATCGTTCGAATATCTACGACAGTTGTCATAGGCAGGCTTGAAATTCAGAACTGATTAAACTTAAAGATATCCATAATATCTTCAGTTATACCTACATAGTTGGGTTACAAAGGTCCCGCAACAGTCTCTTTGTGTAAAATACTGATAATCATCCTCTTTGATTAAACTTGAAGACAACCCCGACATCCGTTAGATAAAGACTTCGAAGTTAATGGAGTCTCAAGTTATCAAATCAAAATATCACCGTATTTCAATTATTTATACGCTGCCCAACTTTCTCGATCCCCGGAATGGTACAAAGGGTGCATACGAAAGCCGTCTTGATCCTTGTTAACAGTTTGTGTCACAAAGTTTCCAATAAGGTGGTAGTTCCCTCCATAAAATGATACAACGAACGATCCGACGCCAAAACTTCTTGCATCGAAACTTTTCAGTTACTAGTCGAACCTCCATTTTACCGCTCTCGGTGGTTTGAGCCTGTAAACTAGGTATTTTGTACTTGGGTTATTTGTTTTGGGACTGAATCTTTTCTGCTACACATTTGTGCTTTTAGTAGATTGGCGTAGTTACTTCCAGTAGTGTATGTTGTACGGTCATTTTTCGGTGAAAATTTTGCTGTGGGAGAAAAGATTGAAATTTAGGTATACCTACTATAACAGGGTTTATAATCTCAGATAATTTAAATTCCATCGCCTCTTTGATCAGTTATCTACTTTAGTGCAATGTATTCTAAGTTAATTTTTGAGTGACCAGTTGTAACAAAAAGGTCCTAAATAGGTTTTTGGTTGCAATGGAATTTGAACTTTGGTTTGACATTCAGTTTGTTGTTCCATTACTTAAAAATTACCTCAAATTCTCAATTCAAATATAGTCTTGTAACTTAGAGGTATACAGTCTTATTACAAAACGAAATCTAATTTTAGACCTAGCCTAAACCTTCGAGCCAGTTAGTCTATTTTGAACTTTATTCCGACAAACGTGAAGATCTTAATGCAAAATTGACAACTTAGACTCGGGTTTGACGTCAGTTTTTGTAAAAAGAACTTTAAATTTAAAAATGGCTGGATGGTTTAAACCTGGTTCTAAAGATAAATCTTGTTTTGGCCGTTAATGTTTTGCTGAAATTACTGCCAGTTTATCAGTTTTAGATAGGTACTCAGGTACCTAATTTTTTTGCGTCCTTTAACACTATGGCTTTTTAATTGTTTCTATAATTACGGCATTCAACCGGTATGCGAGGTAGATCAATAAGTACCTACTTATTGATTATAAAAAAAAAACTTTAAAAATACTAATGTCAGAAATCAGAAATCACCAGTTTCTTACAATTTCCTTTTTTCCCTAGGAACAAACCAAGTACACGATGCGCCTAATAATAAAGAAGATAGCAGAAACAGATGAAGGCGACTACTTCTGTCACGCGGAGAACGCGTTCGGCAAGACGTTGAGGCCTGTCTCCGTGAGACTGCGGCCGAACATGCCGCATCACAACGTCACTGGATGCTGTGCACAAGTAAGTAGACCTGTCTTT